>JAOUZG010050344.1:46765-97177 GCA_026289955.1 Argiope argentata | reverse complement strand
AGAAAAAAATCTAAAAATAAATTTTGATTACCTCAGGAGAGGAAAGCCTAATTGCCTGTTCTTTAAATAAATCTACCTTCCAGTTCTTCTTTGGTATTGCACCTGTTTCCTTGTTTCCAGCTCCTCAAGGGCTCACCTACTATAGGTGAGTACGGGTGTCCCAACCCCGAGGTTCCTAGGGATCTTTCCTCCCTTTATGTGTATCCTCCTCTACGCCTTCTGCAGTGTGCTTTTTCTTCTATCCCTCGACGGCAAGCGAGGGGGCTCTTCATGAGAAGCTGTCGCCACCCTGCTTGCTTCCTGCTTCTTATGGACAACCAAAGTCCCCACGTGTTGGCCGTGCGTGGCAACCCATTTGAAAGACGGGTGGTGCACTGTGGTCCGCGGTGTGTCAATCGGCTGGTACCTATTCACCTGAGTGGCTAGACTGCTAGGGATCAAGCGAAGGGCGTATGGGTTTCCCAGCGTATGGGTTTCAATTAACACTAGGGTAAGCACCGAGGCTGGGAATGGCCAGAACCGGTGGCTGCCTTCCCTTGTTGGGCTCCATGGTGGGCGGTGTCGTTGAACCTGAATCTTTACTATATCGTATGGCTCCTCGAAAAAAGGATCCCTTCAGTGGGCACCATATTTATCCAAAACAAACTGAAACACCATTTGCTACTTATTTTATTGTCAAACGTATTTCTCCTATTAATTCAAATTTTGAAAATGTTTCTCCATTTCTTGTGGAGAAAGCACTCACTTCCTCTGTTGGTGAAGTTGCTAATGTCCGTAAGCTACGAACAGGAGACTTGCTTGTTGAAGTGGCATCCCGTCAGCAATCGCATAAAATTTTGAAATTGAAAACATTTGGTGACATACCTGTTGCTGTCTCTCCTCATAGTTTATTAAACTCTTCAAAAGGAGTAATCACATGTGGAGAGTTATTAAATGAACCTTTAGATGTCATTGAAAAGGAATTGAAAAGTCAAGGAGTCACACACGTGCGCCGTATCATGATCCGGCGTGATGGGAATCTTCTTGAAACTAAACACCATGTTCTGACTTTTAACACTCCAAAGCTTCCAGACTCGATTAAAGCTGGATATATGAAATTGATTGTGAGACCCTATGTGCCAAATCTATTAAGATGCTTCAAATGCCAGCGTTTTGGCCATTCAAAGTCAAACTGCCGCGGGACTCTTACATGCGCCCGTTGTGCAGCCGCTGGCCATGAAAGCAATGAATGTTCCCAAATGGAAAATTTCATTAATTGCAAAGGTGATCACACCTCTTTTTCCCGTGTCTGTCCAAAGTGGAAACTTGAGAAAGAAATTATTTTTGTGAAGTTTTCACAAAACATTTCCTTTCCTGAAGCGCGCCGTCTTGTGAAAGCGCAAACTCCTAAAGAAGGCAAAAGCTATGCTACCGCAACAAAAGTTTCTCTTACTGCATCAGGGACACAAACGAAACCCGTCATTATATTGACTACCGACACTGAATCGGATCACATTTCTTCTGGTCCAAATAATGAACAAACAATGTCTAAAAGCAAAAAGAAAAAACTAACGTCTGCATCACAGAATTCTCTTGCCTTGAAGTTTGCAAGACGAGGTTCTTCTGTTAAAAATCTTAAATCGATCAAATCTGTTGCTCTGGAATTGGGTAAAACCGGTCTAGCTGGTAAGGATTTGCCCACTTTATTTAAAAATCCATCTATAGTATCCGAGCTATTAAAAATCCATCCTTCTGAAGAGGATGATGATGATTTGAGAATGAATTGTGAACCACCTGCAGCTCTGCTTACTAGTGCAGATAACAGCTCACCTCATATTCCTTAATGGTTAATTTCGTGTCTTGGAATTGTCGTGGTCTTCGTTCGAAATTTGAAGACGTTAAAGCTCTTATTAACGATACACATCCCGTCTGTGTTGCAATGCAATTCAAGAAACTCTCTTGAAACAAGACACTTCTATGAAGTTACGGGGTTACAGCTGCGTGCTTAAGGATATTGATACTGGTGTTTCAAAATCTGGAGGCGTATGTATTTTCACCTCCAACAATTATCCCAGCTCTAATCTAAACTTACACACTTCTTTACAGGCTGTGGCTATCCAGGTTAACGTTAAAATTTTAGTTACGGTCTGCTGCATATATCTGCCACCAAATGACGTAATCTCTCAAAGTGAATTAGATATTTTAATCGACCAGCTTCCTACACCTTTCATATTACTGGGTGACTTCAATGGCCACAGTACGCTTTGGGGTTCTGACAGTCTTAACCTCCGTGGGCGACAGATTGAGCAATTCCTTTCTGATAACTGTCTCTGTCTGCTCAATACTAAGGAAAAAACATACTTCCATGAACCCACTGGTACGTTTCATTCAATCGATCTGGCTATGTGTTCTCCAGCCCTGTTTCCTTCATTGAATATGACAGTTGATGTTGATCTTCATAACAGCGATCACTTTCCTCTAATCATCTCTTTTGCTGATGGTGGCAAAGCGATCCAAAGTTCATCGACATATATATTTCAAAGGGCAGACTGGACAGCATTCTCCAGATATGCCTTGATTACAGAGACGATGATTTCATCTTATGATATAACAGATGCTATGCATAATGCCATTGATTGTATACTCAATGCGGCTAATGCGACAATTCCAAAACGTTCATCATATCCACGGAAATTTCGGAGACCATGATGGAATGACGCATGTCAGACTGCCTATAAGGCACAAAGAAAATTATGGGGAATTTTTCGTAGGTATCCTACCTCGGAAAATCTAATTGCATTCAAGCGAGCAAGGGCAAGTGCTCGTCGTATTCGACGTATTAGTCAAAAAGAGTCATGGCGGAAATTTATTAGTTCAATCAATTCAACAACAAGTAGCGCACAATTATGGAGGAGAGTAAAAGCGGCAAATGGCATTTATAAAGAGTTTGCCTTCCCTGTATTAAAAGCAGGAGATAATTCCTATTCTTCGCCTTTCGACATTGCGAATATTATAGGTGAAACTTTTTCTGAAATTTCAAGCTCCAATTCGTACAATTCTGCGTTCCTTGCGACTAAGAAACGAGCTGAGCTCACGCGATTGAATTTCAAAACTCGCAGACCTCTTTCGTATAACTGTGAATTTCAGTTATTTGAATTGAAGAAATCTCTTTCTCAGGCTCGTGACACTAGTCCAGGACCTGACGGGATCATGTACAGCATGCTTCGTCACTTAGACAAATCTTCTCTTTTGCAAATTTTACGATTGTTTAACAGAATATGGTGCGAACTAAGTTTTCCCACACAATGGTACGAGGCAATTATTATTCCTATTCTTAAACCTGGGAAAATCTCGAATGATCCTTTGAATTACAGGCCGATTGCTTTGTCTAGTTGCATATGTAAAACTTTTGAGCGAATGATTAATGCACGCCTTGTATACGAATTAGAAAGGAATGAGCATATTTTACCTTCTCAAAGCGGCTTCCGTCAGGGAAGATCTACGGTTGATAACCTGGTAATAATGGAATCAAAAATTCGCAACGCCTTTGTCCAGAGAAACGATCTTGTTTCTATATTTTTTGATGTTGAAAAGGAGTATGATCGCACGTGGCGTTATGGTATTCTGCGCTCTTTATTTGACTTAGGTTTTACGGGAAATTTACCAGTTTTTATTCAAAAAATTTTTAAAACTCGTATTTTTAAGGTTCGAATAGGTCAAACGCTTTCTCGCCTTTTTATTCAAAGTGAGGGTGTCCCTCAAGGCAGTGTTTTAAGTGTTACCTTTTTTATACTTCACCTAAATCAAATGTTGCATGTTTTACCAGCATCTGTCACTAGCACTCTATACGTTGACGATTTGCAGATCTCTTGTCAAGGATCTAATATGGCCTTGATTGAAAGACAGCTTCAGAAAACAGTTAACAGGCTTACAAACTGGTGTGATGAGAATGGGCACTCACTTTCTACCGCAAAGAGCCGTTGTGTCCACTTCTGCAGGAAACGAAGTCTCCTTCCAGATCCTGTAATTCAGATACGGGGTATTAATATAACGGTTGTTGATGAGGTGCGTTTCTTAGGAGTAGTGTTCGATCGGAGGCTCACGTTCCTTCCGCATGTCCGTCATTTACGGAAGAAGTGCGAGAGGCCCCTTAATATTTTAAAAGTTCTCTCCATTACGTCCTGGGGAGCAGATCGTGTATCATTACTTCGCGTCTATCAGTCAGTGGTTCTTTCACTTATCGATTACGGCTGCGAGGTGTACAGTTCCGCTCGCTCTAGTGTTTTGCGGAGTTTGGACACTATACACCACTCTGCCTTAAGGATATGTTCTGGGGCTTTTCGTACTTCGCCAGTACAGATTTTATACGTAATCTGTCAACAGTTGCCCCTATCTTTGTGTCGCAGAAAGTTAAGTACCCGATATTTCTTCCGTCTGAGGTCTTGTCATAATCATCCAGTTGGTCACATGGAAATTCCCACTGGCCTCTCAAGATTGTATAATACTCGGCCTTATAATATCCTTTCTTTCTATGAAAGGTTAAAGCAATCCCTTGTAGATTCTGAGCTTTTAAATGTTGAAATTCAGCATGCTACAAATTTTGAACTTCCTCCCTGGGAAATTCCCCAAATTTTATATCTAAATCCTTTTTACCTATATGATAAACGTAGTAATGCATCGATTATCTTTCAACAACTTTATTATAATCACCGAACGGAATGTTCCTGTTACACTCCCATCTTTACTGATGGATCCAGAGCAAGTAACTATGTTGGTTGTAGTGTCGTCATTGGTGAAGAAACATTCAGCTATAAATTGAATGTTTTGTATTTTATTTTGACGGCGGAATTAGTGGCTAACTTAATTGCTGTTGAGAAAATCTCCAATCTCCCTGGGCGAAAATTCTGTATCTATAGAAATAGTAAGAGTTCTCTTGAAGCTCTCTGCCACACTCGGAATGGTACACACCCCTTAGCCCTAAATATTCTAACCCACTTGCGGATTTTACGAGCTAAGGAATTCGAAATTTTATTTTGTTGGCTACCTAGCCAAGTTGGTATTTACGGCAATGAATTAGCCGATGTTGCTGCAAAGAAAGCTACTGTTCCTTTACAGCTACCAGTTCCCTTCTCTGACGTAAAAAGAAACATTGGTAAATTTATTCATAGATTATGGCAAGAATCTTGGGATTTGCAGGTCTCTAACAAACTACGATTTATCAAACCTTCTATTGCTCTGTGGCCTACTCTTCCGGTGAGAGAGCATGATGTTGAAATAACTAGATTACGTGTCGGTCACACCCGTTTCACACACAAACAAATTCGTTTTGGTGAAGGTTGTCCCAAATGTACAATGTGCAATGCTGAATTCACTGCAATTCATATACTATCAGATTGTCCTTCTTTGAATAACCTCCGAATACGCCTTTTTAATACACCATCTCCGAGTATCGGTGATTTATTGGGGCAAAATCCCCATCATAACATTTTTGCGTTTCTTAAAAACATTGGATTTTATAATCTTATTTAAATATTAAGGTTTTCATTTTTAAAAAAGTTTTGTATAATGAATTTTACATATTTTAAAATTTGCATCCTTTTATTAATCATATATAGTTTATCGTACCATTTGATTAATCATTATCACCATAATATTGGCGCAGCATAGTCAAATATGGCTCTTGCGCCAAAAAAATCTAACTAACTAACCTTGTTTCCAAAGATCAACTGAAATGAGTATTGAAATGAATTGCTATCACATGACATTTTAAGTGAATTTGTTTATTTTTACAACCTACTTTAAAATTTAAAATTTCTTGATGGACCATATTATAATACCAATTTCCTCTGCACATATTATAAGAAATTTTGCTGTAAAAATTATTAAAATGCATTTCAGTTAGTATAAAATTGGATGAAATACTTTTTCTAAAAAATAGTTCACATTTTTGGAAACATTCTTCTAATACATTTTAATTACCTCAGAAGAGGAAACGTTTAAATGTCCTTCAGGTAAATGAGACTTTCTGTTCTTCGGAATAGCACCTGTTTGCTTCTTTCCCAATAGAGTCTAAAATGAGTATTGAAAAGGCTAGATACCACATAAAATTTTAAGTTAAATATTTTACTTTTACAACTTGCTTCAAATTTTAAAATTTCCTGTAGTACAAAATTATAATATCATTTTCCTTAATACATATGAAAAGAAATTTTGCAGTAAATATAATTTAAAAAAACATTTCATTTACTTCAAATTTGGATGAAATTCTTTTTTTAAAAAAACAGTACACATTTTTGGAATTAATCTTAAAATTTATTTTGATTACCTGAGCAGAAAAAAACTCATTTGACTGTCCATCAGGTAAATCAACCATTTGCTTCTTTTTTGGTATAGCACCTGTTTTCTTGTTTCCCAAGATAATCTTAAATGAATATTGAAATGACATGATGTTAAAAGACAATTTCAGTGAAATATTTTACTTTTACAACCTAAAACTAATTTTAAAATTAGCTGTTGGACTAAATTATAATATCTTTTACCTATATACATACAAAAAGAAATTTTACTATAATAATTAAAAAAAGACATTTCACATACTTTAAAGTAAGTTTAAATCTTTTTTAAAACAAAACTACACATTGTTGGAAACCTTCTTAAAGTACAATTTGATTATCTCAGCAGAGGAAAGCCCATTTGACTGTACTTCAAACAAATCAATCTTCCAGTTCTTCTTTGGTATAGCACCAGCACGCTTGTTTCTGAAGAGGAACTGAAATGACTTTTGAAATGGGTTGCTATCACATGACATTTTAAATGAAATATTTTATTTTTACAACCTACTTCAAATTTTAAAAATTCCTGGTGGGCCATATTAAAATACCACTTTTTTCTATACATATGAAAAGAAAATTTTGCTCTTAAAATAATTAAAATACATTTCAGTTATTGCAAAATTGAATGAAATTCATTTTCTAAAAAACAGTACACAGTTTTGGTAACATTCTTCAAATGCATTTTAATTACTTCAGAAGAGGAAACACTTGACTCCCCTTCAGTTAAATGAGACTTTATGTTCTTCAGAATAGCACCTGTTTGCTTATTTCCCAAAATCATCTCATTGATGTTATTGAAAATGCTTGCTACATCATAAAATCTTCAGAGAAATATTTTATTTTTGCAACATATTTAAAATTTCTTGTGGGACCAAATTATATCCCTTTCCCATATACATATGAAAAGAAATTTTGCAGTAAAAAAAGTAAAAAAAACAACATTTCAGTTACTTAAATTTTGGATGAAATAAAAAAAAATACTACATATTGTAGGAAACATTCTTTAATTAAATTTTAATTACCTCAGGAGAGGAAAGCACATTTGACTGTCCTTCATATGAATCGACCTTCCAGTTCTTCTTTGTAATAGCACCTGTTTGCTCATGTCCAATGATCATCTGAAATGATTATTCAATTGACATGTGGTCACCAGACAATCTCAGTGAAATATTTCATTTTTTTAACCTAATACTAGTTTTAAATTTTACTGTTGAATTTAACTGTAATATCACTTACCTATATACCTATGAAAAGAAATGTTGCTATAAAATTATAAAAAGACATTTCAGTTACTTCAAATTAGGATAAAGTCTTTTAAAAAAATACAACACATTTTCCAAAACATTCTTTAAATATATTTTAATTACCTCAGAAAAGAAAACACCTGACTGTCCTTCAGATAAATAAGCCTTTCTGTTCTTTGGTGTAGCACCTGGTTGCTTGTTTCCCAGGATCATCTGAAATTAGTATTGAAAAGGCTCGCTAACACATAAAAATTGAAGTGAAATATCTTACTTTTAAACCCTAATTCAAATTTTAAAATTTCCTGTGGGATCAAATTATAATACTATTTTCCTCTATGCATATGAAAAGAAATTTTGCTGTAAAAGTAGTAAAAAAACATTTAAGTTATGTAAATTTTAGAAGAAAATAAAAAATAGCAAAACACACACACACACACACTACACATTGTAAAAAACATTCTTACAGTAATTTTTGATTACCTCAGGAGAGGAAAACACATTAGACTGTCCTTCAGATAAATCAACCTTCCAGTTCTTTTTTGGTATAGCACCTGTTTGCTTGTTTCCCATGGTCATCTGAAATTAGTATTGAAATGACATGATGTTAACACACAATATCAGTGAAATATTGCATTTTTACCACCTAATCGTTATTTTAAAATTTGCTGTTCCACAAAATTATAATATCACTTTCCTCTATACATTTGAAAATAAAATTTGCAGTAAAACTGAAAAAAAAAGACATTTCTGTTCCTTCAAATTTGAATGAAATTAAAAAAAAAACAGAAACAATACACATTATAGGAAATATTTTTAAAGTATGTTTTGATTACCTCAGAAGAGGAAAGCACATTTGACTGTCCTTTATTCAAATTGACCTTAAAGTTCTTCTTTGGTACAACACCTGTTTGCTTGTTTCCCAAGATCATCTGATATGAATATTAAAAACAATTAATTTCACAAAACATTTTCAGAAAAAAAATTTATTTTTGCAACCAAATTCAAGTTTTAAAATTTCTGGTTGGACCAAATTATAATATCCTTTTCCTCTATACATAAACAAGAAATATTGATGTAAAAATTATTAAAAAACACTTCAGTTACTTCAAATAGGAAGGAAATTTTTGTTGTAAAAAAACAGTGCACAATGTTGGACATATTCTTAAAATTCATTTTGATTACCTCTGTAGAGGATAAACACATTTGCCTGTCTTTCAAAAAAATCAACCATTTCCTTCTTTTTTGGTATAGCTCCCATTTGCTTGTTTCCCATGATCATCTGATATGAGTATTGAAATGACAGGCACACACCAGACAACTTCTGTGAAATATTTTACTTTTACAAAAAAAAAAAAAAAAAAAAAATCCTAGTTTTAAAATTTCCTATTGAACCAAATTATAATATGACTTTCATCTATAGATATGAAAATAAATATTAATGTAAAAATTATTAAAAAAACACTTCAGCTACTTCAAAATTGGATGAAATTCTATTTAAAAAAACCGTACACATTGTAGGAAACATTCTTAAAGTAAATTTTTATTGCCTTAGCAGAGGAAAGCACATCTGCCTGCCCTTCAGATAAATCAACGCTCCAATTCTTCTTTGGTATAGCACCTCTTTGCTTGTTTCCCATGGTCATCTGAAATGAGTATCGAAATGACATGCTATCCTAAGACAATTTCAATCAAATATTTTATTCTTACAACCTAATACTAGTTTTAAATTTTACAGTTGGATTAAATTACATCACTTACCTCCATACATATGAAAAGAAATTTTGCTATAAAAATTATAAAAAGGCATTTCAGTTATTTTGAATTATGGTTAGGTCTTATTTTTTAAAAAAAAGTACTACACATTTTTGGAAACAATCTTCAAATACATTTTGATTACCTCTGCCCTAGAAAGAACGTTTGACAGCCCTTCAAATATATCCTCCTTTTGTTTCTTTTTTGGCATAGCACCTGTTTGCTTGTTTACCAAGATCATCTGAAATGAGAATTGAAATGACTTTCTATCAGAAGATAGTTTAAATGAAATATTTTATTTTTACAACTTAGTTCAAATTTTAAAATATCCAGTTGTATCAAATTATAAAATCACATTTCTCTATGCATAAAAAAAGATGTTTTGCTGTAAATTATTTTTTTAAGTTACGTCAAATATGGATGAAATTCTTTTTTAAAAAAAACAGTAAACATTGTATGAAACATTCATGATTAAATGTTGATTACCTCAGCAGAGGAAAGCACATTTGACTGTCCTTCAGATAAATCAACCATCCAGTTTTTTGTTATAGAGCCTTTTTGCTTGTTTCCTATGTTCATCTGCAATGAGTATCGAAATGACATGCTGTCACAAGACAATTTCAGTTAAATATTTTGTTTTTTATTACCTTATCCTAATTTTAAAATTTGCTGTTGGACCAAATTATAATATCACTTTCATCTATACATATGAAAAGAAACTTTGCTGTAAAAAATATTAGAAAGCACTTCAGTTACTTGAAATTTGAACGAAATTTACTTTTTAAAAAAACAGTCCACATTGTTGGAAAAAAAAAATCATTAAAATTCATTTTGATTACCTCAGCAGAGAAAAACTCATTTGACTGTCCATTAGATAAATAATCAATTTGCTTCTTTTTTGGTATAGCACCTGTTTTCTTGTTTCCCATGATCATCTGAAATGAGTATTGAAATGACATGTTGCTCAAAGTAAATTTCAATTAAATGTTTTAACTTTACCATCTAATCCTAGTTTTTAAATGTGCCATTGTACCAAATTATAATACCACTTTCCTCTATGTGTATAAAAACAAGTTTGCTGTAAAATTGAAAAAAAAAGACATTTCAGTTATTTCAAATTTGGATAAATTAAAAAAAGACACTATACATTATAAGAAATATTCTTAGAATTCATTTTGATTACCTGAGCAAAGGCGAGAACATTTGACTGTCCTTCAGATAAATCAACCTTCCAATTCTCTGGTATAGCACTTGTTTGCTTGTTTTCCAAGATCTACTGAAATGAGTATTGAAATGACTTGCTGTCAAAGACTAAGAGAAATATTTAATTTTTACAACCTACTTCAAATTTTAAAATTTGTGTTTAAACCAAATTATAATATCACTTTCCTCTATACATATGGAAAGAAGTTTTGCTATAAAATTTTTCAAACATACATTTTAGTTACTTCAAATATGGATCAAACTATTTTTAAAAAACAGTAAACTTTGCTGGAAACAATTTTAAATTAGATTTTGATTACCTCAGCAGTGGAATGCACCTTTTAGAATTTTTTTTTTGGTGAAGCACCTGATTGCTTGTTTCCCAAGATCGTCTGAAATGAGTATTGAAAAGAATTGTTTACATGTAAAATTTTAAGTGAAATATTTTATTCTTGTAACCAAATTCAAATTAAAAATATCGTGTTGAACCAATTAATATCCCTTTACTCTCTCTATTTGAAATGAAATTTTGCTGTAACAGTAATTAACAGACATTTCAGTTATTTGAAATTGATCTATAATTCTTTTTTTAAAACAGTAAACATTGTTGAAGACATTCTTAAAATTCATTTTAACTACCTCGCAATAGGTAAAAACTCTTGACTTTCTTTCCAATTAATGAATATTTCTGTTCTTCTTTGGTATGGCACTTGCTTTATTTATTTTAACTTTCCTGTTAGTTTAAATTATATATATATATATATATATATATATATATATATATATATATATATAATAAAAAGAAAGGAAATATGTCTGTAAAAAATATTAAAGGACATTTGAGTTAATTGAAATGAGAAAGAAAATCTTTTTTAAGAAAACAGGAAATATTATTGGAAACATTCTTGAAATACATTATAATTATCTCAGTAGTGGAAATAATATTTAACTGTCCTTGAGTTAGATTAACATTTTGGATCCTCTTTGGTTGGTATAGCACATGTTAATTTTCTTTCCAAGCTCATTTGAAATGAGTATTGAAATGACTTTGTTATGCATAAAATTTTAAGCAAAATATTTTATTTTTACGTCCTAATTGAAAATTTAAAATTTGAACTTCTTTTTTCGGTAAAATTATAATAAATTTTTTTCCCTCTATATAAAAAGAAATATTGTTGTAAAGATCATTAAAACACATTTCAGTTACTTTAAACATGGAAGAAATTACTTTTGATTGGACTTCAAATAAAGCAGCCTTTAGAATCCTTTATTGGTATTTGATCTCTTTGCTTTTTCAATATGCTTATCAGAAATCAATATTGGTATGATTTTGTTATATATCATAATTTAAATGTAATATCTTAATTTTATAATTAATTCAAATTTCCTGTTGACCCAAATTATAATTATAGATTATTTATATATATATATAAAAGAAGAAATGGCACCAATATTATTAACATTATTAAAATAAACTTTTATTACCTCAGAAGAGAGATAATCTCCATCTGATTTCCTGTTTGACATATCAGTTATATGGAATTCATTTGAATCTGTTTTCAAAGTCATTTTCGGTGAAACAAAATTTCCCCCATTATTTGAAATCTGAATTGAAATTATTTTGTTGTATATAATATAATATTTTAGGAGAATTTTCTTAAGTTTAGAATCTCTGGCAAATTTAAAAATTCAAACATTCTAGTTCAAACAAATTATATTAGCTTTTTTTATATAAAAAGGTGTTAATTCAAGAAATATCACAATAAAATTCAATTAACATATTAAGTGGAAACTTTAATTTGCAGTATGGAATCATATGGCAGAAGAACCTTTTTTCTTATTCATCTTATTTTCCTAAAATAAATATTGAAGAAATAAACTCTTGGGAGAAAATGCCAACCACTTTTTTGTATTTTTGTAAAAATTCTTATCATTATATTTTAAAACTTCTAAATGAATTATTTTTCTTTCTATATCAACTGTAAGTAAAGTCAATCACTAAATTATAAATAAGAAATGAAAATTTTGAAAACAAAACTCAAGCATAGAGATATTATTGAATTCAAAATTGTGGAAGAACTATTCAATATTTAGACATATAATTAAATCTTGCCTATTTCTTTATTGTAGTTCATGGCATATCTATCAACCGTTTCCAAATTCATTTTGATTTGTTCAGGTTGATGATGATAGAATTTTTATGAAACTTTCATACCCACTAATGTTGGTAATCTTAAAAATATGTGTTAGTAGCGAAGTTTTCATTCTTATTGAACAATCAAATGCCAAGGCTTATAAATGTTTGAACAATTATAAGTGAGTTCTCCACAATTAAAAAAAATCCTTAGGACTCCGAAGTGTAAATAAAGAGCATAAATCCATTTTATTACAACTTTGTAACTAAGGACTATTAAAAAAATATCAATGCACCTCCTTAACGTTAAAAGTTATCGGAAATATTATGCTTCACAGCTTAGATAAATAAGTAAAAATATATTGTAGGAAAAAAAAGTGAGTGCATTCATTAAAATTTTTACATAAAGTTCTGCTCAAACAATAATTTTTACAAAATTTTGCTCAAATATTACCAAAATTTCAAAAATTAAAAGAAATTGCTTTAAATAGGACTTGAATGCATAGTTTTATAGAATACTTAAATTAAATACATTAGTATTTTATTTAAAAAAAATTCTTCATCATTTTCGAAAATAGTACTCAAATGACTCACATACTTTGATAGAGTATTTTTGATCAGATGTTTATACTATATTGTACAACCATTCTTTTCTCTTTAGAAAATTTTCATACAAAACAACTATGTAGTATTTAAACTGTGTACAGTTTTATCACTCTTGCACTAGAACAAAAATTAGGTATGCAGCTTATGTTGCTAATTTTTCACTAGGTTTATTAATTTAAATAATGATTTGATGTAACAGGCCTTTTATGTTCCAATTATTTTTAAAATATTTAAATTCTTAAAGTTATAAACTCACTCTTAATTTACTTAAAAGCCTGACCCTGTTTATGAAGCCAAATTAGGATCACACACAGACACAAATTTAAAACTTTTAACAATTTAACAAGACAGCTAAGACTTGTAAAACAGAAACTGTTTGAGTTTTACAATAAATAAAAATAAAATAAAAAATGCATACTTAGGAAGCTTGGAGAATTTTTCAACCTTTGATAAGTAACAATGTTGCAAAAATTATGTTATAATTGAATGTACATTGCTTTTTCTAGCATTTTGGCTCCGACAAAACAGATGGTACAAACAAATGTCATTTATTTATTTAAAAAGTTGCATTTCTGTTTTTAACCAATGAAATATAAAATAGACAATTTCATAATAATTTCCTCAATTAAAAAATTTGTGACATATAAGTTATTGCAACATTTGTTCCTGTCAGTGATCAATATCAATCAACTTTCAAATTATGTTGCTTTTTGTTTACATTGTACGCGGACGATATCCTTTGATTACTATAATTTAGATGTTCCTGATAAAATAATCTACAAATAAAGGCAAAAATTATCCCAAATTAAAAAAGAAGGTATGAAACACGTTTTATTATTTATAGTTCAATTAACTTTATATAAGAATATGAACTTTCCCATCAAATGTATTTACACTGCTGTCCATTCTGAAAACATACTTCATTACGAAACAAAACATAAACAAATTTATATTTTAATGATATTTAGATTTAAAAAGAAGAAATAAAAATAAGATACAATCAACACTGTTACTAATGAACAACAAACAATACAAATACCTCTAATTACACAATGACTATCCTCAGTTTTTGCAATCCCCAAATTAAAATCGCTTATTAAGCTCGCGCAATTATAATGGACACCTGTAATTTCTTTGTAAATTAGCAATTAAAAAAATAAATGAAAGAAAGTTAAAATTATATCATACCTTTCAGAACGAGAGACGTTCTATTTTCTATTGTTGAATTAGAATCCTTTAAGAAACGAGCAAGATTGAGCCGGCCTATAATGCGAAAGTACCGTTACTAAACTTGAATTTCTTTCTTGGCGATTCGTTGCCAAATGTGGCACACCGATTATTAATATTTGAAGGACATTTGGTTAACTATTTGTTCTATGAAATTGGCGAACATTTTAAGCTTTCCTATTATCTATATTTTCATGTATCCTTATACAAAGAGAAGTGAAATGAATATACAGAAATGATAATGGCATAAAAGTAAATAAATAATTCAAACGAAAATCTTTATTTCAAAAGCAATTATACATTTATTAAAAATAGATGTCAAAAATTTTTTTGGTTCTAAATTGGAAAAGGGATATAGTTTTCCGTGTTTCCTTTTGAAAAAATTAGAAATGCTAATAGTTGTTTCAATTTAAGGAGGTGCATTTCGTCAAAAATTTTGGCGAAGTTTTTCAGTTATGAAGTCAATATGGAATGTTATCGTGTCAGTATATTTTAAATTCTGAATATTAAATATTAATATTTTAGATTTTCATGAACATTTCCGCAAAAAATGTACTATCAAATAATTATCGTTAAAAAAGTTTTCAAGTTCCGGTACTTGAAGCCGAATTTATTCTATCTTATAGATCGAAAAACGCTCTGGTCTTTTAAAAAGAAGGAACGCACTGTTCTTTTAACAAAATACATTTTCCTCGCGATTTCCGATTTTACCGATTTAGGCTCAAAAGGCTCATAGAAGACTCCATTCATTTCTAAACGAAATTGCCAGTAAGAATATACAAATGTTGAAAAAAGCGCATTCTCGAATTGTTCGCTAATTTCCGGGAACTCGAATTCTCATATTAAAGGTTCAAGAACCGTATTAGTGATAAAATGTCCGTTCACAGTCGGCCAAAACAAATTCTGTCGATAATGCTACCTTCAGTGATGGCGGGATGGTTGGCTATATACAACAAGAAGGTACTGAAAATCGAAAAGAATATTTATAAAATAAATTACATTTTAATAATCTTTAAATGAATAATCTAATGATTAAGAATAACGTAATTTTAACACGATTAATGTTGTTAATGTCATTTATGAATCTCATTTATAGATGTGGAAATAATATTAATTAAATTTTTTTACGTAATTAGTATTCTGTTCTTCCTGTACTTCAAAATTAAGAAATTTTAGATTTTACTCGCATAGTTTTCAATTTTTCGACGAAGGTATGTGGTATTTTTGTTTCGTACTATCTTGTTTTCCCTTTACGATTCCATTTAATTTGCTTTAATTTGTTGAAGTACTCATGCCAATATTTCTGTGCGAATTTGTGTAAAGAACTTTGCCAAAAAAGTCAAATCTTGCATTCTTATTATTTAAGTAAGAGAAAGAATATTGTTAATTTTCCAAAGTATAAAATAAATTAATTATTAGATTAATTTAAAGGAAAGCGAAATTTTCTTGTTTTTTTTACATTAGCTTCAGAGTAAATTATTCAACAAGAAATATTTTTATACTATTTAAAATTCAAACTTTACACTTTTCATCGACGTAATATCATTTAAATGCAACCCCCTCCCCGATTTTCCCCAATTCCAATTATAAGAAAATATTAAGTTTGTGCGAACAATTTTGAAATAAGGATTTTTTCGGGACATTTTTTTAATTATCTGGTTTAATTGATATTTTGATTTTAATTCGAAACAGGAGGCATTGAAATTATTATGTAAATCTTAATATCTTATAAAGAATTCTTTTTACATTAAAACTATTACGCGTGAAAATATTTTAATTCCGAGCAACGACGGATAAAATAGCAGTTTAATATATGAGGACAGAGAGAAATATACAAAATGTTATCAAAAGGAGCGTCAGAAACGAACATCCGCTTTAATGGACAAGCGAATTATTTTCCAATTACTATTGCAATTCTCCTCCCCACTTCTTTATTTTATATTCACAGTGTAATTTCTTTTCTTTCTTTATTTAAAGGTAGAAGGAAACTGTTGAGAGTATCAGCAAACTTAAAACAAACAAGACCTCATTGATATGCAAGCAATTCAAATAATAAACATGATATGAATCTTTGAAATATATTCTGAAATTTAAATGAATCTTAATTTAATTTAGAATGTTTTCAAGCAGTATCTTTTCTTAAAAAATGTATCTTTTCTCCACACACACACAAAAAATCGTGGATGCCCGAAGTTTTAGGGAGCCTTTGCCACTTGCTATCGCTTCCTATTTGATAACCAGTCTCTGTAGTGACGTGCGTAGAGAATTTTAAGGATTATAATCAAATAATCCGGAATAAAATGTTTTCCGAACACGCATGCAGGAATAATATTGTTACGCTTTTAGCGTAGCGGTTTCAGATTGAATGGACTTAACTTGAGGACAGCACAAACAAATTTATTTACAGATATTTGCAGGATGACTTGATAAAGTAAAACTTCAGATAAACACAATCCAGCAGTCAACAGTCACTTACAGCGTAAATGCAAGCATTACGCACAATAAACACAGACTGCAAAACAGCTATCGTATAGCACAGTAAACAGTAAATAACAGCGAACTCAATAACACAACGTTAACAGTAAACGTAAACACAGCTCACTAATAACAAGCGAGAAAAGTAATCCGCTAGTCCAGCGAAATGCTTTCTTTCTGCGAGGAACTGTCAATTGCGGCAGCCCGTCCCTTATATAGCCGGGCGAGGGAGACACGAAGCTTAGGAAATCACCGCGAGTGATCTAGCGGCTATAAGACTATTCCTTTCGCCAAACCAACCCGGCTGATGGCAAGCTCTTCGACGCTATCGCCAATCGCTCTCCCTTCCGTGGTCTTCAGCGGCGTTTGCCCGCTTGTAACAATATGTATAATGGAGAAAAGATGCGGAGATGTGATTGCTTTCCTAGTAGCTCACAAATACTGTATGATATTGCCTGACTTCAATCAATACTTGCAATAGTGTAAAATATTGTGGAATATTGATTAATATCATATCACATTCTTTGAAGATTGTACAATATTTTGAAGCAGGTTGTGCTACCCTGACTATAAAGTTGAATTTAGAAAACTTTATAACTTTAATATACTGTATATATTTGTGTTATTTGTTCATAAATATTGTAAGATATGAAAAATACGACTTAAAAGAAGAACTATTTAAAAAATAGATTAAAAATTGTACTATTTAACATATACTTATGTATACCTATATATTTAAGTTTTAAAGAGTGAATACATTTTATTCAACACATCTTGAATTTGAGCTCCCTTATTTTCTTTTTTACCACGTGTTATTGTTAAATACTTTCCTCATCTCAGAGATATGGTAAACTAATATTCTCAGAATTTTTTTTAAAAAAATTTGCATTTGTGTACATTGGTTTTTCTTAATATACTGACATATATGAATATTAGATGAAAAATATATTTAATCAGCATTATTTTAAGGTACCCGATCCGAATCGCTTTAAACATTCAAAAGTATTTGGATTTATATATTTTTATTGCAGGGTAATTGGGAGTAGTAGAAAAACTACATTCTATTTGCATAGTTACAACATTAAATGGGGAATACGATATAAGTGTTGCTTAATATATTTGGTGGTAATGCAAATAAGGGTAAATGCTTTTGCAGATATATAAAACTAATATACAGTTACATAATTAACTTATTCCATTGATTTTTAGCGAATTCCGTTCGTTTAGATACAATGAAGCAACTTTGTTTAGCATGCGTATTGTAAAAAGAGAATTTACCAACAACAGTTGGGAATACCTTTTTAAATAAATGTACCTTAACTCTCAGCCAGAGTTTAGTCAGGAATTTATCATAATTTAATAAACCGCAATATATTAGAAAACCTTTCAAATTTATAGCTGAGAAAGAAATAATTGGCTGAATAAACTGGCACTTCTTCTCTGCACTATTCAGTAAAATCTGATTACAGAAAATAAACCTACCGCATCGTTCATGCATATTACAGATAATCCAATTTTCTGGATAATTTCCTAGGCAAGTGATCGGATAAGTGGATAAGAATAAAAACAAAATTTTTCATAAAGCCTAATATATCTTAGCCGAAAGGCAAGTGCTACATAGTATTTACTTGTTACCTAATCGGTTATTCTACCAAATGTAGTGCGTAAATATTAGCTGAATGTGTGGCAGTTTCATCATATGCCTAACAATTTCTCGAAATAACGTCACTTACGTTGCTTTGATTTCTAAATTCACCGACAAAAAATATCCGGTAAAGTGAGACATCTTATCCTCTTTATATCTCTTCGGTTATTCTGTCAAATACATTACAAATTAAAGATTGAATGACCACCAATTCAATCACATTTGAGTAAATGTTAACTTAACGTTGCACCAATATCCTAGTAGACTGACCGAAAACAGACAGAAAATGCGACATTTTATTCACTTGTGACCTCTTCGACATTTTGAAGAATTTGTCATTCTGCCAACTTAAATCATTAACCTTTTGACGGACAAGAATGGGCATAGCCCGTAGAACGATGATCGGGTCAGGCGTAAATATCATGGGCATAGCCCGCGATACGATAATTGGGCCAAATGTAAATACCAAGAGCATAACCCGTAATACGATCGGGCAACGATGGTAAGAGTATAAATAAATGCTATTAATTTATGTTATATTTTAGATTCATAATAATTCTTTTGTATTTCTACCACAATTATTAATTCAGGCTGTAATTATCTATTTAATATCTCACAAAATTAAACCAGTTGTGGTTTATTCACTGAATTTATATTCCGTAAGTCGTACGTACAAAGCTTGGAACCGACTTATTTGATGAACTTTGGAATGACTCGAAATCAGCGCGACCTCGTTTACGTCTTCGGCTCAAGCTTTTGGAACGTGAATCATAGGTTAAGGAATTAATCTGTCATGCCGATTGTTTATAGTACATTGCTAGTAAAATGGGTTTTAAATTATTATATTCGTTAATAGATAGCACATCACTCTTCCGAAACAATAAAGATTTTTGCCGACTGTGGACCTCTGCTGTAAACCACGATGAAACAGGAGCTCGAAGTTCAGTTTTCAACACAAAATTTCCACCTTGTAATCTATTTTCACCTCCTAAAGAAATAAAACTCTTTAAGGCATCTTATTTCGGAAGCGATATGTCAAATTTTATTCTCAATCTTGTTTTATTAAATGTTTGGAGGAATTTATACTGAAATCATTCAAAAATATTATGTGTACTATATCTTGTATGGAAAATGATCACACGTTGAAACTTGCCGTTCTTTAAATTCTTTTATTTGCATGTTTTAACTAGCTATTCTTCAGAAGGATGTGCTCAAAAAATGCTTGTAAAATGGGGTGAACCCTTTTGATTCTGGACTTCTGCACTGTACACAATCGTGCATTTTACATAAAGGATAAGAAAGCAAATTTACAGCTGCTCATAAGATAATGTATAGTTAGATGGTCGATGACTTGGAGAGACATGAGAATCATACGACTGTCACAGGAAGTTTATATACACAATAGATAGTGTAAAGACGTGAAGAATCATATTACCGGTGACCGTCAGGTGACGTAGAAGCTGAGTGAGATTGAAAAGGATTGGCAAAAAGGGGAGTCGAGGGAAAAAAGATGCAGTCAGTTCAAGTCGTCTAGATGTGTTGACTGATTATTTTCTACTTTTAATTGCTTTGCTATGTATTTGTATTATGTGTTGTGTCATCCTAGCAGAAAATAAAAAGATGTCCAAAGTTCTGTTTCATCTTTTCGGCTTCAGTACAATAGAGAAGAAATGAAAAATTCAATACGTTGTCAAACAATATCAAAAATCAATAATTCATTCTTTAATTCTGACCATGCACAAAGCAACGGGATTATACATTTTCAAAAACAGTTGTAGTAATGAAAAGTACCCGTCAAACTACACCTAATAATAATTTAAACAAAAAATAAAACTGCATAAAATGTTAACGAAATTATCTGAAAAAAAATAGCACAACTAAATTACCATGATTGAAAAGATAATTTTTGACTTAGAAGATAGTGTGAAAATCATATTTATGCCATGATGTTTTTGAAACGAAGAGAAAAATCATAACGAGAAAAATCTTTAAAATCTCTCTTGATTTTTAATAGATTAACAGCTATAATTGTTTCCACAACTGCTTATTAACACCTTCCAAAGTACCTCCTAGTCAAAATATTTTTTTTATTTGATTTCAAGAAGTCAAAAATGAAGGAACACAGGATTACTGAAAACATTCTTTATCTTCTATTTATTATTAATTTTTAAAATATATTAAGATTATGAATAATTTATGATAGCACTAACAAATTCTAGCATTTATCTAGCATTTCTCGTTTCTGAAACATACAAAAGAAGATATTTCAATCGTTTAAAAAGTCGAGATTTTATGATTTCCTTATTTCAGACCTTGTGGGCGTGCTTAAATATATGCAAAATTAGTGGACTGTAATTTCGTGAAATAAATTTATTGAGGAGAAACGTTATGCGATATAGCGGTGAAATCTACTCCACTGTCGTTGCCGAGAGTGTCAGAGATAGGTGTGCCGATTGGAGAAGAGTTTCTTTGCCAAAACGAATAGTAAACACCCCGACTGGCATTTAAATAATTAATTTGTTTTAAAAATTACAAAATATACAAAATGTCATATGCTATACAATACAACATTATAAGGAAAATGAAGCATACATAAGCAAATTGAAAACTATACAAAAAAATGACAATTAACACTTATATACTTCTAATCATTTTACAGGAAATATAAAATTATATACCATTGGTAAAATACTAATATTTGAAATAGATCTTCTGTAGTTATCAGGCTTGCAATGTTTTTACTTTTTAACATCAGTTTCTGTAGACACTTGAGTTCTGTTGAAGCACCTGTGAAATTCGTAGAATTATTCCTAAAAAGAATTAAAGTTTTACCATGACGTGCAAAGAAACTTTTTAACATGAGAATCTTAGCTTCTAACATTAAATGCAAAACAAGATATCGGTGAGCTATTATAGTTGCCCTACAGACAAATTGCATAGATTTATTTTAATTCTATCCTCTCTCTGCCCCTCATACATTCTATAACAAAAAACGACGCACCAAGAAGTTGTCCGACTGCGACGAAAATTGGAGGATAGGAAGACAATATGCAGAATAGTAAATGATACAAATCTCAAAATAATTGAATTATTTATTTCAGATTTACAGTAACAAGTTCAATAAGGTGTTGACCCGCCTCTAACCTGGATACAAGTTGCCACACACCGTAGCATAGACCGATAAACCTTCCGGATGTTCTCCTGCTGTATTTCCTGCCAAATTCGCTCCAATTGTCGAACGAGGTCATCAACATTCCGTGGCAAATGCAATCTCCTTCCCATCATACCCCAAACATGCTCGATGGGAGAGCGATTTGGCGATTCAATAGATCACGGAAGAGTTTGAAAAGCTTGAAGACAGTTCATAGCAACACGTTCCTTATGTAGTGGGGCATTGTCCTGCTGAAAAAGCATCCAAGGGTACTGCAAAAGGAACGGTAGCAAAACAGGTCTTGAGATGTCGTCGACGTACCGCTGTGCAGTAACTATACCTCTAATGATGACCAAAGGGGTCCGGATGTCAAAGGAAATGGCACCCCAGACCATAATGCCTTGCTGAGGGGTGGTGAGGCATGCAATAGTGAAACCAGGATCTCCCCTCTGCCCTGGGTGATTCGAAACACGCCTTTGATCATCGTCAGATCACATTTGGAAGCAGGATTCGTCGCTAATGACTATACGTCCCCAGTCGGTATCATTGCAATCTGAGCGAGCCATGCACCACTGTAATCTGGCTCGGAAGTGTGCAGGAGTGAATGGCAGGTGGCGTAACGGTCGGTGCCAGCGTAGATTTCTCTGTTTCAATCGTCAGTGAATGGTCATGGTGGTCACTGGTGTTTGGGTTGACAGTCTCAGGGTTGATAGAGATGAAGAAGGCGCTGTGACAGCTGATAGGACAATCACTGTCCTCACAATCTGCTGTGTTCCTAAGTCGATCGCTACCACCCTGACGCTGAACTCTGCCGTTTTCCACTCATCCTTGCCAGCATCTTCGAATCACCTCATCGCTTCGACTCAAATGACGAGTGATTCTCCGGTTTGTCCAACCGGCCTCTTTCAATCCAATGATGCGACCTCAGTCAAACTCTGAGAGTTGCTCATAATGAGCACGAACCCATCGGCGAGGCATATTTTAAGTTGTTGAAAGGTAATCTGAATCGCAATCAAACCGAAAATTTTAACAACCTTTGGAGAAATGCTCCTTATATACATTTGCTGGATGTGCAGTTCCGATGCGCTCGAGATCAAACTATTCATTCATTGGAAATCAAAATTTAATTATTTGCATATCTGGTCAAAACACTAAAGCATCCGAAATTTCAAAGCAATCGGATGATAGCTTCTTGGTGCGTCATTTTTTTTGTTTTGTTATATTTTTCTAGAAATTGGCTACATAAGTCTGGCGTTGAGAAAAGGTGAATTGGACGTTACTTTTTCTGGAAGATCTTCCTTAGTCTGTTAGCAATAGCAACTAGTGAAAAATTCTAAACACTCATGGACGACTTTTCGTCCTATGCTTCTATCACTAAAAGGCTAATATTTCTTATTAACAGTATTCAATAGGGCTTGTTGACCTATTTGGAAATCTCTCTTGAGATATAACTTAAAAATAAATTTTGACTACTTTATTGCTAGAATACACGACTATTGTATGTTTTTGACCTAAACTTACATTAGAGTGGGAAATTTTACCTCATATCCTTAACAAACCCTCCTAATCAATAAAGGAATTACGAAATTTTGGCTTACTTGAATGAAGAATTGAAAACCCTCTTTTTAGAGCAAACGTTCCTGGGGAAAAATATCTTATCCTGGAAAAAAATGCTTTATGAGAAAAGTTTCAGCATTTCCATATTCCTCAGGAGTGAGTAAGTTTGATAGGAGCTTTACAATTACTAATAAACCTAAATACAAAGGCTAAAATTCTAATTAGTTTGTGAAAATCATTTGTAAGATCAAGTAGTTTATCAACAAAAATTTTTATATTCAAAGTTAATTTTGAAATAGGCTTTATTTCTTTGTTATAGCCTTTATCAGTCTCAGTACTGGGCATTTGTAAATTCTTAGGACTAACAGCACTTTATTTCTCAAAATCTGGATTCTTCTACCACAGTTAATTATTTGCATCCAAATTGCATATTAATTGCAATTTATGCTTTCTGAATCTTGTCGTGATTTCAAATATGTCCTTCTTCCCATGTTCTTTCTAAAGATGATCGTTGAGGCTATTTCCGGATGTTGTAGAAGAAAAGAATTTAAATACAACTGGAAGCTTTGCTATTGTATTATCAGATCGAAATACTCCGTGATGAGGAAGATAATAACTAAGATGTGAAGTTGATGTTTCATAATTCCCATTCTCCATGTGACTGACATCTAAGTACTCTTACATGACAATTTGAGACAGTTTTTACATTGCCTCATCCCTTGAAAGCCTTTTCCAAAGTTGATCTAATCTTTTTAGTGCAATAGTTTTGGATTCTCATAACTTCTTAATATCCTTTACTGTCATCTGGACAATATACCTGCATGTTTCATCACGTTTATGTATTGTTTTATAATGATGCTCACAAAACACTTTCTCCTCACTCAACAAATTCTCAGATTCAGAAATTGTCTATATTTTGTTTAGAGCTTCTAAGCTCCTAGATAAAAAGCAGCGTTTTGTTGGAGTATCCAAATTATCATCAGAAATGCTACTGAAAACAAGGTAACTGAAACAACTAGATTGTAGGAATAAGTTATTTTCTATTTTTATTTTATCTTTTATTTACATTAATAATAAATTTGAACCTACCAATAAATCTATCTTTTGAGGAATAGAGTGTTGGATCTGCAAGATGTATACTCCTAGGAATATTCAAATGCGACAAATCAATTTTCTTAAAAGGCGAAAAATGACTAATTCTTGGAACAAATCACAAATTAACTTCCCATTGCAGACCATTTTTCTCATTTGATATTTGAGCGAATTTTTTTTTCTTACATTAATAGCTGAGACATTTAAACCATTAATAGGAATATTTCTTTTCCCCTTTTTTTTAAAGCCTAACGCTTCTGCTGCACTCCAACTAATAAAGGAATATTCGGAAGCTCTGCCTAAAATCGAAGAAAAAGGTCTTTTATTAATTGAGGCATCTTTGACATGAATTATTGCATTTTATCAATTTTTTTAATATTCCCATATGCGTGAAATGCAAAGTGAGCATTTTCCAAAGAGGAGTCAATTAATTATGAGTTATGCATATCTTCTGTTGATGGATATTTAGTTGGCACTTGTTTAGATCAGACAGACAGGCGTAAACTAAAATGGAATTATTCTTTTTACATCTTTTTACATCTGACATCTTTTTAGGAATTCCAAACACAGATCAAAACTAGGCACAACATAATCTTTTAATGTTAGCTGGTATTAATTTCTTGTTTTTTTATTAATTGGTGAAGAATAACATTTATTAATAAAGCATTAGAGAGTTTAACTCTTTCAAACTCCAAGACTTTTTAATGATTTTTCCTAATATTGTAAAGACTTGACCACGGGCGGGTCAAATGAAATGGTAGCGTATTTAGATTGCACCTGGGTTCTTTTTAATGGGTTCCAGGAAACACTTATTTCTTCAATGGTCGTGAACCGCATCTGTTCATTATCGGACCCATTGGGGTGGTCCACAGACGAATTAGTCCCGTCTGGTATTTCGACCCGGTTCGCTGTTTTAATGAGCCGAAAACATGTGTGGTCCCTTATCTGTCCTTCTCAAATTCTAAGAACGGGAGAAACACAATGGGTAACAAAGGCTGAATAGCCTCACCGCTGGATGGGAGTATCATTGTTCGATCATGTGTCTCTTCCAGCAGGAGATAAGGTGGCGACTTCCTTACAGCTCCTCTCCCCTTGAAAGGGGACTTTTGTCCAGGGTTGGACAAAAGTCACATCCGGTTTGTGCACCTAACAATCCCTTCTTAGAGGCAGACACATTTAAAAACATAAAACACATTTAAAAACAATTTATATTTCCAATTTTATGTACATAGGAACCTCTTAAAACACTGTCCTTTTATTAAAGGTTACAGCGGCTCAAACCATCAGCATTTTGATGCTTACTTCCATGTTTATGTGTGACAATATACTCGTAGGGTTTTAGAGCTAACGACATTCGGGACGTGTAATCTAATTTCTCTAATTCAATTCGCCTCAGATCCAACCTTGGTTTTGTCCCTGATTTTAACATCTCCGCCCGGCGCTGCGGAATGCAATAGAGCTTCGTCCTATCGGGCTGTCCTCTGTTCAAGTCCATCTCGGGTTCTTTGACATGTCTCTCTACTGCGGTGCTCGTAACCCCCTTCGAGCTTCCAATCCCCTTCCCCTGCGAACGAGTAATAACGGCATTGACAGAGGCGAAACTTCGTTTCTCAAGTAGCTCGGCCGTTGCATTACTCAAAAGGTAAATTCCTTGGTAGAGTGATGGATCCACAATCGCGGCTTTTGTGGAGACTTCTCCGAATTCTGGGCTTGAGAGCTTTACCCGTGCCAGAGGTAAACACCTCAAATCTAAGTCTAGTGGCTGTTTTACCCAGATTACCTCACCGGTGTAATCTGCATTACTCACGTAATTTCGAGGGACGACGTCTACGCTCGCCCCCGAATCACGAAGAAATTTAATTTCCGATCCGTTCACGGATCCTTTACTTATATAAGGAGCAAATAGCTCATTTTCGTGCGCACTTCCTATGTGATTTATCTGCTCTGTTGGCTGATTTCTTCTTAACTGCGGGCAGTACGGTCTCAAATGTGTCGTAGACAGACATTCGTAGCACTGTAATTGTTTTCGCTGGTCGAAGTTTTCTCTCCATTTCCTTTGGGGGGCTGAATTCCTCCACGAATGATTATCCGCGGGTTTAGAGGTTACCTGTCTTTTCGCGGTTTTATGCTTCTCCTTTTTAGGCGAAATGGGTCGGTATCCCTCAAAATGTCCCTTTCCAAAATGTCCTTTTTACAAAACTGGATTTCGTACGCACTGATTCATAATGGTCCAATTTCTCTGCTAGAACATAAGGATCCACGAAGTCTGACCATACGTCTAGGAAGTGATCTTTTATCTGGCTCGGGACACGTTTCTTTATCTGGTCAGAAATTAACAATTTCTTTAACCCATCGAAATCCGTCACGCCCGTCCCTGAAAGCCAACCAGTCAAAAAATGCTCTAAATCGAAAATCAACTCTTTCCACATTGCATTCGGTTTTTTCTGATGGCTCACAAAACGCTGTCTATATGTCTCCGATTTTATTTTGAATCGTTCCAGCAAAACTTGTTTAATATATTCGTAATCCTGAGCCTTATCCTCCGGTTCT
This sequence comes from Argiope argentata, assembly GCA_026289955.1. Taxonomy (NCBI): domain Eukaryota; kingdom Metazoa; phylum Arthropoda; class Arachnida; order Araneae; family Araneidae; genus Argiope; species Argiope argentata. The sequence continues at coordinate 70,230 of JAOUZG010050344.1, read as the reverse complement.
CTCGCGATAATTTGAGCCAAATCTAACGGTAAAAGGGATAACAATTGAGAGACCCATTCGGCCTCGTCAATCTCGGCGGTTTTCAGTTGCCTCTCCAATAGCGTAAGATAAATAGATATATCTGTTTGATTACTATCAAATTTCGGTATTAAGTTTTTTATATCTCTTCTCGATCTAGAATTCTCATTTCGACTTGAATGCATACTATTATTTTCCGACGAATTCGATATTCTTAACCGCTCTAACTCGAATTCCCGTTCCCGTTCTTTTTCAGCGAATTCGGCCTCTACGCGCTCTCTTTGTTTCCGCTCTTCAACTATAACCTCATACCTATCCTTTATGAAGTCTAGGTCAATATCCGGGAACTCTTTAATTTTCCTAATCAACTCTATTACCTTATTTGAGGGGTCGGTACTATCTCTAATTCTTCCGCCAGGGAAATTAAATCTCTTTTTAGCGCTCTGTTTAAGAAAGCCATTTCTCTATTTATTCTTACTTATAAATTGTCTTACTCTTAAAAAAAATGTATAATTTCCGCCAAAGAAAAAAATAATCTCAACCAATTTAAAAACAAGGAACTCCTTTCGTAACAGCAATACACATAAAATACACAAGGATACTACTAAATATTCCACAAATTCTAAATAATTATTAATATGCGCAGATTTCCATTTAACTAAATACTGCCAAAATTATCACACAATTTTTTTCTCAACTAGTTCTTCCTTAATAAAATTTCAAAACCACCATTCATCAAATGCATTTGGTTAAGCCACTGAAACCTGTGCTTACGTTTATCATTTATAAGAAAATTTTAACTACATCTCATTTGTAGTAAAAATACACAAAAATATTTTAAATCCTTTACAGTTAGTATCAGTTAATTCACAAATTTCTCTGCTGAATTGCTTTAACAGCCAATTGTAAAGTGCTACACTGAAATTTCACTTTTATTTCAGTAATCAACAAATATTTCTTATCACAATAAAAAATTAACTACCATTTTTACAACTAACAAGAACAATTTGACATATAACTACACAAAATTTCTGCCTCTAAAGAAAAGGAAAGTCAGAAAACACTCACCCATTTGCAGAAAACAAGGGTCCCTTTTATTTTATTTTCCGTCGTCGGCTTGTTGACACCAAGTTGCATGTAGATAGGAAGCAAAATCCGAAGGCTGTTTCCGGTAGTAGAAGATTTCTCAATAGCGTTGAGTCCACGCTTGTAGATGGGGACTTTTTTCCAAAATGTTGAATCCACTCGTCGTTTCTGCAGATGAGGAATTTTCCAGCGTAGAGTCTACTCGTCGTTTCTGCAGATGTGGAATTTCCCAGCGTAGAGTCTACTCGTCGTTTCTGCAGATGTGGAATTTCCCAGCGTAGAGTCTACTCGTCGTTTCTGCAGATGAGGAATTTTCCAGCGTAGAGTCTACTCGTCGTTATCGTAGATGGCAATTACTGCGCAACTTTTTTTTCGACCAAGATGTTCTAACAGTTTCTCACAGACTAGAAACCTTCTGAGTCTGAGACGCAAGTCCAGTTATCTAATGATCAATAACTGCGCAAAGTTCAGATCCTTATCCGCTGCCACCAATTATTTAAGCTGTAAAGACTTGACCACGGGCGGGTCAAATGAAATGGTAGCGTTTTATATACAGAGGCTTTATTTACAGCTTAACACACAAAAAACACGTCATCTAGATTATATACAGGAATATTTACAAAGGATTGTCTGTTCGACAACTAGGCCGGGAACTCACAAACTGTCTGCGTATTCAGCTACTGCCTGTAGCTCCAGAGATCTACGGATTTCTTCCGGTAGATCTTGTAACAAACTTGAGATCACCTGGTATCTCTTCACATCAGCACTCCTCACAGCTCGTCTCGTCCTCCAGATCAGCTTGTCCCAGATCAGCTTCCTTCTCTTTCCTTCTCCTCCTCTCCCTTTCTCTCTTTCTTCCTTTCTCTTTTTTTTTCGATCGGCTTCTTGAACCCCTTTTTAACGGTCGCGGAGCTCCACTTCTCAGGCTGATATTGGCTCGCTGGAGATGCCGGTTGTCCAATCATTCTACTTCCACTCGCGCCACCATCGTGGGAAGATTTCTGAGACATCCGCTCTTTAGATTGCACCTGGATTCTTTCTTTAATGGGTTCCAGGAAACACTAATTTCTTCAATGGTCGTAAACCGCATCTGTTCATTATCGGACCCATTGGGGTGGTCCACAGACGAATTAGTCCCGTCTGGTATTTCGACCCGGTTCGCTGTTTTAATGAGCCGAAAACATGTGAGGTCCCTTATGTGTCCTTCTCAAATTCTAAGAACGGGAGAAACACAATGGGTAACAAAGGCTGAATAGCCTCACCGCTGGATGGGAGTATCATTGTTCGATCATGTGTCTCTTCCAGCAGGAGACAAGGTGGCGACTTCCTTACAATATTATCCAAAAGCATAATATTATAATTTTGTTAAATTAAATGTAAATATTGCAAATATTTACGATTTTTTTGGCAAATAAGATATAAATAGTGTAAATGGTGTTAATTGTGTAAAATTAATTGTAATGGAATCACGCGTCAGCGAGACAAGACCATTCTAAGGGAATTTAGGACAGATGATCGCCATATTTGACTAATTTGGAGATGTAGGTGTGTTGGGGGAAGTAATGAGGTTCGCTAAAGATTTTTTACTACACGCTAAAATGTGTAATAGAATCTCAGAAATGAAGATTTGTTCTTAGAGAATGGTGAAGAAAGTTCCACGATTGTCCGGAACGAGCGTTTAGTTTCTACATTTGTCCCGCCCACTTACTTTAGTGGGACGCTAATTAAGGAGCTGTTTAAGGATGAGAATGAGATCAGTTTGGAGAAGGAGCTACGTTAGTTGGCTTAGGTTAAGAGAGCGTCTTTTCTTTTTGACCTGCGTTCTATAGTTTTGCTGTTAGTCGAAATAAGCGGACTAAATAGAGTTAATTCGCTGGGAATTTGTAGCTTGCGTTACGCATATTTAATACACATTTTCCTATGCAATAAAATCTGAGCCTTCGCATCGTTCTTGTGAGAATTTTCGTAACAATATTTAAATCTTTAGCATATTCGTAATTCGTTACTTTTAAGTTTATAAAATTTTTAATGTAACAATTCACAATAACTCTTTTGTTTTCATATCTTTTCTCTAGAGTTTTAAAAAGAGTAAAAAAGTCGTCATCAGAAGTTCAATGATTTTTGCCTCTGCCTCTAAAGAACCACGTAAATAATGAAGTGTTTCATTTCCAGAAAGATCAGGGTCTTACTTTCTGAGACTGCTAAACTTCATTTTAAACAAATGGCCACAAATTTTCCTCTATAAATCAAAAGAGGAATTTTATAAAACTTTATTTTAACTCTTTTTGGCTGATCATCGTTTCCAATATGAGAATTTTTGATAGAACGACCAATACTAGGAGTTTTTAAGGATTCTGAATTATACACTAATTCATTTAAAGAGGTTTTGAGACTTACCTCTAACTTTTGGTGATCGTCTTCAACAGAATGAATGGCTGAATCTACTTCTAACAATTCAGTGTCAGAAGCGCTCTTGTAGTAATAACTTTTTAAAGTTTGAAATTTATATTGTAGCTGTAACACAATAACTAGTCGAGCTTTTAGTTCAGATATCGTAACCTACTTAATACTTTTATCCAGGAAAGCATTTTTAAGTTTTGTTACCTGTCCTTTTATATTACAGAACGTTCAACGTTGTTATGTCCATTGCATCATTAGCCATATTGCCTTTTGTTTTGCGGTTTGCGAGAAAAGGAACGATAAAAACTATATATCCCCAAGGCAAAGATTGTTTCTCCAGTCGCCATGGACCATTACGTGCGGCCGTTCTTAATTGTAAGAAAAATTAGAAGACAGTAATTTCATGAAATTGATTTATGGAAGAGAAGTGTTATGCGTTACAGCTGTGAAGTCTAATTCACTCCCGATACTGAGACGAGCATCACAAAAAGGCGTGCCAGTTGGCGGAGAGCTCTATTGCCAATACGAATTAGACACACACTACAAGACCTTCTCAAATCTGAAAAAAAAAACATTTTAGCATTTATGTCTGAACACGATATTTTTTTTAAAAAAACTTTGAACTTGACAGAAAACTGTATGTGTGTTTCTTCATATGTGGTGTTTACACCATATATGAAAGTTTTTAAAATCTGATTTTGAGTCTGTCTGTCAAGTTACTCGCAGCAATTGAAAACGATGATCGTAAAATAGTACAATGAGAGAAATTTCTCCCCATACTTAGCATCTGAAGCGTAAATCAGTAACACATTTTAAATCAAAACAGTAAAGGGATTGAGCATCATTCGATCTATACTTTCATTTGTATATAAACGCGGTAACTCGAAAAGGTAATGATTTAGATAAATAAAATTTGATGCACAGTTTTATCATCTTCAAAGGCTTTTTAGATTTTGAAACAAATTCGTTAAGTATTCGCCATCTGTAAGTCTGGACTTCCAAATGCATGTTATAATAATTTATTGCTTTTTTCACTGCACAATAATTTATCGGATAGTGAAAATTGTATAATGGGTGAAATGACCTCTTTAGGTGGCATTACATATCCAGTAAAACACTCGTCAAGACACATCTAAATTGCGCTTTCGTTAATTTGTTCTTGAATACCTGCATTATGTCTTCTATCAAACAGTGCATGATCTCTATTAAATCTTTTTTCTAAAGTAATAGATCTCTTTTTCTGCAACGTCAAAATTATTGCTTCATTTTTCCTTAACATCATTTGTTTTCCATTGCAACGGTGCTTCATATAGCCCGTTCTTTATTTTATCTTCTTTCCCAAAATGAGATAAATTATCCCTGGATTCATATTCCGAAGTCTCATCAAGCAGGAAAGAATCTACCTCCCATATGCTTTTCAAATCATTTTTCACTTCAGAACAAGATATAGTAAACACGGTAGAATGTTTTTCTTTCTTTCTTTTTGTAAGACTGGCAATTGCCCCATGAATGTGTCACCAAAAAGTGTCGGCTGCACGAATAAGTTTTGTTTATTTTTCTAACTTCTCTCCTTAGAACAGTACACAGGAAATCAGCACCGAGGTAGATCTGGATAGGGCTGGAAATTAAGGCGGAGTCAGATAGCATGCAGGTGGCTGGGATTATTTTGCTTACTATTTTGGAGTCAACATTTGAATATATGTCCGCAGCTGTTATTTCGTCTGACGCCAAAGCCTCAATGTTTATGAATTGAAAAGGGGAAATTTGCTCCTTCTTTTTAGAAGTACAACCTCAAATATTTTCTAGATGGGTTTGCGTTCCGAGAAGGTATAAATTAAAATTCTCATTACCTATTGGTTTCAAATTTAAAGTTTGTTTCAGATCACTACGTAAAAAGAACTTTTGTGGCCCTGAATCAAATAAAAGGCTAGCCTTGAGCTTGTTCGAACCATTTTCTGTATGGACTTTGCTGTTTGAAGCAAAGTCGTATAACTACTAGGGTTATCTGGTGCTTTTAAAACGGAAGAAATTACAACTTGACTTCTGGTTTCAGAAGCGTTGCTTTCAATTTTATTTTTCGGCGAAACAAGGAATTGTGCTGTAAACTAATGCACGTTTCACACGGTGAAACTTTAACTGATGTCTAAAAGTCATACACCGATAGTATTTACCATCTTCCTTTAATTTATATCATTTTTGCTCATCCGAAAAAGTTCTGCATTTTAATGCAGTGGGCATATCAGAACTACAAAAATACACACCTTTTTAACAATAATATTTAAAGCGGCAGAGGAAGGTAGCATATTTTTTAAATTAGACTGTTCATTATAAGAATAATTTTTGTAGAGGATGTCGGTGAATTTCAGGAATTTTTGTGGAATGTCCAGTAATATTTACAGATTCGCGAGATTCAATTTCAAATTTTATAAATTTTATTACTTCGTTAACGTCACCAATTTTGGCAGAATCTCTCTTATGATGGAACTCTATCGCTAAATCTTGGAGTAATTACTTTAATAAAATTGGTCTAAGTAAGTGACCATAATTTCAGGGTGCAATTCCCATTGAGTTTAAATTTCTTATACTAATTTCATTCTCGTCATGCAAGAGGATTTTACCGGTTCAGTTTCTAACAGTCAATTCACGAAAAGGTTAATCAAATAGTCTTGCCTCCCATACCTGTCCTTTAACAGGATAAACACGATTTGTAATTTTTCTCAGTAAGAGAAAAACCAGAAACAATTTTGTAACCTTTGCTGGATAAAAAGGACATTAAATATATGAATTTATCAACATTACTTAAGGAACCTTTAGAGCCAATTGCATTATTGAAGCTATTGATGAATTCCAGAAAAGTGGTAGCATCTCTTCTAAATGCGGGAATTCTCAACTTGGGCAGGGATGCACAACCTTTTCAGGATGAGGGGCCAAAATATGAAAAACGATCATGTTGAGGGCCAAAGCAGCAAGTGATTGTTAAAACACTTTTTAAATGTGAAAACACAATCTTTTTTTTCCGTAGCAATACACATGAATTCCAATTATTAATTTACTTATTTTAATCATGCACACATTATGTCATAAATAAATGAATAAAACACAAACATTATAGATATGATTAAAATACTTTATAACAAAAAAAAGAAAGAAAGATTCCTACTAAAAAGGCGGCAAACTTGAAATAGAATAACAAAGGAAAACTTTTTGGTAATTATACAGAGAACACAATTTAAATTTTGAGAAAAAAAATTAATTATCAAAATTAGCAAGAATTAATGAGATGGTTGAGACTGAATATTTGAAGTAATTGATTTTATATTGGGATTATAAATGGCTGTGTCAATAAGTAGAACAGAAGAACAGGTTCTCATCTGCTATTCTATTTCTTATTTTTGATTTGTTTAAATTCATTAGTGTGAAAGTTTGCTCACAAATTTAAGTAATGTTAAAGAAAGTTGCACATGCTGCTGCATTTTGCTTTAAGCACGAAAATTCCTCGGGTATGTCTTTATAAAATTCTAATATCGGTTTTCCTTTGAACGGATTTTTGAAAAAAAATTAGAACTCTGTAAATCAATTAAGGCTAACTGCATACTTTCAGCCACTAGATTTACATCAACAGAAAATGGAGAAGAAAATACGTCAATTTTTGTTAAGATACTTTTCAAAATCTGAAAACCAATCATCAAATACATTACGCAAGATTTGAATGTGATACTCATACTACATTTTCATGTGTGGAAATTTTTCACGTCAGCGAGCTTCACCTATTCGAAAACTCGTACTCGCTTGCAGGTAGCCATGAAGGGAACAAACTGAAAAGCCGCGCAATAAAAAATAAATAAACTTAATGAACAACTGTAAATTATTTATTCCGATGTAGAATCGTTTTCGCAGCAGATTTTTTTCCTCTTTATTTGAAAAATTCTCATTTCATTATAAATTAGTCTTATTTTATTAACAACATTCGCGGGTCAACTTCAACGGCGCATCCCTGACCTTGGGCAAATTAATGTCCAACGACGATTATAATTCTAGATAAATGTAGAATTTCAAGAGCACCACGATTATTCACATATTTAAGAGCATAAACACAATCTTAACTCAGTATAATGAGTCCCGTGTTCGGCACCATGTTATAAATTAATTGTTTCTTCATTACACAACTTGATTGTAAAGTGGGTGAAATGACTTGAAGACATAGGTTGTCTTTTATGTGGTTTATTGCTAACATCAACAGCAAAAGGCAGATAATTACGTCATAGTGTAGCAGGTCTAGATAACTACACATAAAATTTTTGGGAGAAAGCCGAGATCACACTCCCCTTTAGTACCCGAGTCAAGTTCAGTTCTTGTGAAAAAAAATGTACTATCAACAGTCAGACCACGAGGTGTTTACATGATTGGCAGCGGGTTCCGCCCAAGAAGAACACGTGATTAACTGAATTCTTAACATATGTAAATTTCATAACTCAGAAAATGAAACGATTTAAAGAAATGAAAATGTTATGTAAACATGTTTAATAATCTGTATTAAATTTTGAGGTTAGAGTGTAGAAAGAAGGGTTACCAAATGCCATTCAGCTTTTTTATTTATATTACGAAGCTAAAAACTTCTCATGAGTGGACTCTGAAAGTAAACATCTGAAGAATCGTAGCATTCACGGCTAAATTTCAAGTTTTATGCGGGGATAGTATCTCTTTTTATAGAGCATACAAGATATGTTCCGAAAAGAACAGTCCTGACGGTATTTCAAAATTTTGTCATCATATTCCTTGATCATAGAATGCTCTTGTTTTCCAAAATTTAATACACGATATCAATGAGAGATAAAACTTTAAATAACATATGTAATATGAATTTTAAACCTTCTGTGATAAGCATAAGAAACTAATATGGATAATGAAGATTAATTATACAATTCGCATGGAATATACAGTTCGTTTTCTTTTCCTACTTTAATATGTATCATCGTTTACTGTATACACCCGTTTTGCAGCTATGCACGGCATATTATTCGAAGAAGACAAAAGAAAGACTTTTTAAGTTAACATTTGAGCGTTTAAACTAAATAAATAAATAAAATAAATAAGTTGAGATTTTTTTTCTTTAACTATTATGTATTTTTGAACTCTGTCTTCCTGGTACAGAGGTAGCGCGTCTCCATCATGTTCTGAGAGACCCGGGTTCGAGTCCTGGTTTGGGCATGGTTGTTCTTCTGAGTGCTATCTGTGAGATGTGTGACTATTCCACCCTGTTAAAAGAGGCTGGGCAAGCAAATGTGATGTGATGTGTGTGTGTAGATAAGTCGTACTCCTGGCCCTAGTTGGAGCTACTTCAAAAACGAGAGACGCTCCTTTCGGCTTAAATCTGCTGCTGTATCAGCGGAGAGCTTCTTCATGGCAAGTGCCACAAGTGACAACAACAACAATACATTTTTCAATGATTATGTTTCACATTTTAGGTAAGGCAATGCAGTTTATATTATGTATAGAGAAACATTTTGAGCTGAATGAATCGCATGGAAACAAGGCATTTCTATATTTAGTAATCGTGTCCTCTTCCTTTGATATTTTTTAGCTCTTCATATTTTAATTAACAAAATCGAAGAACGATATAGTATTGTAGCAAGTAAAATAGTTTTTCTTACTTAATATATTGTAATGCCGATAATTTTACTTAGCGTTTTAAACTTAAAGTAAATGAATTATAATTTTTTCTACTTGTCTATCAGTTATCAACCACAAAAACAAAATATTACTCTGATCGTATCAAGCAGCATCATTTTGATTTTTAAACTAAGTAGACACAACTTCAATAAAAATAGTTAAGTGGGGAAAAAACTGAACAGAAAATATTTTAATTACACTCATGTCCACAAATTAAGGACAATGCAGAGTATCGCGGAAATCGAACTCTAAAATACTATATCACCCGTAAAATTGACTACACACATCTTCAAAAATCATATGCAAATTGCAAGAAGCAACCAGATGACACCGATAGTATGTCACAATGATGAGAGTGTAAAAGAGTGATGTATAAGGAATAAGGCAAAGAATTAAAATTGTTCGTAAGCGCTTTATAAGCCTTGCAGTGCAATAACCGCATGGTTATGAGACAAAGGACGCGTTTGGAGGATTTTTTACGTGCTAGAACTATCGTCCGTCTGGAATATGGGTGACCCAGCTGACAGTATCCGAGGAACTTGGAATCAACCAGAGTGTCATCTCCAGGCTTTGGCAACGACTCCAAGATGATGGTAATGTGAGTAGACGTAACAGCACAAGTAGCCCCCGAGTTACAACTCCGCATGAGGACCAGTATTTGGCAGTTATTGCCAAAAGAAATACACGGAGCGCAGTATCAGATCTGTCTCGTCAGCTCTCTGCAGTCACCGGTACGACAGTTTCAAGGCAGACAGTGACAGACGCTTAGGGAAGATTGGTCTATATTGTTCACAGGCATGTTAGATGTGTTCAATTTACTGCTGCCTGCAATCAGCCTGGAGTAGAGTGCATGCTTTGTGGACACCGCAACAGTGGTCTTGTGCGATATTTTTTAGCGAGTTCAGGTTTAGCTTTCAGTCTGATTCTCGGCGGACTTTCATATGGGAGTGCCAGTTACCCGTTTCCACCAAGAGTACATCTTTGAAACACACTGTTACGGTTGTGTAGGAATGTTCGTGACAGGCCAAATCTTTCGAAACGTCTTTCTGGAACAACATATATGTTAGTTTCGGGGCAGCATTGCCCCGAATTCGTTTTTATGGATAGCCCCCTTCATCACCATGCAAATGTCGTAAACGATTACCTTCAATCAGAGGATATCCCTCATATGTACTGACCAACATTCTCATCGGACTTAAACCCAATAGAGTATGTGTTGGACATGCTTGGATGACAGATTGTAGCTCGTGAACTATTTCCTATATGCCGACCGGAACTTCGAAGAGAATTGGTGGATGAGTGGTGTAATATTAACCCAAGATCAGGTCGATAATTTGATATTCAGCATGCGTAGGCATCGTATGCACTATATTGCATCGTCAAAAAGACATACTATGTATTAACTATCATACCAAGCCTTTTTTTTTTTTTTTTGTAATTTGTTTTAGGAAGCAAAAAAATCGCAATTTTTACTTAAGATATCAAACATATAGTATCTTTTTTGCTCTTTCCGTTTTATTTAATAAATAGGCTTTACAAATAAGGTACATTTGTTTTGCTTCTGACTCTTTCTTTTCCTGAACTAGCAGTATCCTTAATTTATGGACATGAGTGTATTATAGCCAGATATATAACAATATTGGAGCTAAATATGCCGACTTTTCGGTGTAATTCTGGAACAATCTTTCTGAAAATAACTGCATGAAAGTCTGTGATATATATATTTAATTATATTTGCATTTTCAATTGACATCTGCTAGCATTCAAACAGATAAATTCTGAAAATAGCAGAAATGCTGCTTAGAATTGAAGAATATTATTATAAACTCATATCCAGGCAATGTAAATCAAACTAAAATCTTTATGCATGATACAAGCTTAAAGACATGAATAGAAAGACTTATTAATCTAATTATTAATGTTAGAAATATCAAATTAACAATAAAAAATATCTCAAAATCTTTTAATTAACTTTCACCACTAATTCAAGACAAAATAATTATTATAATAAACGGTTTGTTGCAGAAAGTTGCATCTATCACTTTTCGGAAACTTTTATCAGACTTGGGTGATTAAGGAGAGCGTTTCTTAAATATACATTTGTAAATGTTTACAAAAAGGGAAAATAATTTAAGAATCATTAAAATTATCCAAATTACAGCAAATTAGAGAATGAAAATAAAATGTCCAAATATATAGGTTAGTAAAGAATACTCATATCTTCCTGCAAGCTTCATCTCAGCATTATACTAATAAAAATAAAGTCAACTGGCTCATATGCAAAAAGGTGGAAAACTATAATAAGGACTAATTTAATTATGGAATAGAAAAAATATAATTGCATCAAATAATAATGAAAAAAACATCATATCCTAAAAAAAAGCTTTTCATTGCTAGTCCGCTGATGTATGGGAATTTAGATAAACACTCAGACACAATTAGAAGAAAAAAACTTTTAATAGTAATTTTATCAAAGAGTACAAACATATATACCAAAATTTCTGTGAAGTTGAAGAATGTAAAAAATTATAAAACAATCAGCTTGTAAAGTAATTATAGACAACATTGACAGTTTTGTTATAAAAAAGTATCTATTACAGATAACTTGAAATGTGCATATCTGGTAATACAGATAGTTTTTTAAAAATATATATCAGATTTATACACTAGTTTAAAAACAAGCCAGAAAAAAACCCAGCAGATTTTAAATATAACATTTCTTAATATAAAAATTGGATGTCCTTCATACAAATGTTGTTTTTGCCATATAATATTAACCAAAAAATATATAGTTATAGTAATCTTATAAAAATATAATTGTAAATGAAAACTTCTGTACAGTTAAAGAATATAATATGGTTAGTTTATACTATACAGTAATTATATATATATATATATATATATATATATAAGGTTTTAATAGGAATGTAATTATAGCTATGGTTATAATATAATAAAATATGGTTAATTTTTGAAAAAATGTCAATCATATCCATAATTTAAATTCAAAAATGAATTGTAGCTACTCAAAAAAAAAAAAAAAACTGAGTATAAATTTTTAATAAAATTTTAATGGAAATTTACAAAATTATATTCCAATACTTCTGATTAGATGAAGAATATAAAAATGTGTATATTAGAACAACTAGCAAAATCTATATCAGGCAACATCGATAGTCTTTTTAAAAATGACAGTCATATTTAAACAAACAAACAGTTATAGACTAGTTTAACTATGAACTACAAAATAATCAGATTTTAAATAACACAAGCATTACGGTGTTATGTACAAAAATATCAGTTAAGTGTGTTAAGTTTTGCATAGTATAAACAAAATGACAGTTTTAAAATGATTATCATATCCAACTTAAAAATTACAATGATATCCATAAACTAGTTCAAAAATGAATTGTGCTGATTCAAAAACTAACATAAAACAACTTTTTCATATGATATTAGCAAAAAATACGAGCGTATATGGATACTTCAAAAAAGAACCAAAAAGTAAAATTTTTTATAAAGCATAGATATTGTAACATCAATAGTTTTTGTGAAAATGTTTATCATATTCACATCATACAATAATATTAACCAAAAAGTATAAAATTGTATACTAGAACAATATATTTCTTAAAAATGGATGTCTTGTTAATACACTAGTTACACTGCGAAAGGAAGGTTTTAAATATCACAAGAATCACCTTTTTATGTATATAAATAGCATATCAAATAGGTAGCATATCAAAATAACGTACTTTTCATGTTAAAAATAGTTACTACAGTATATAATTACACTGCCGCCAAATCTTATTACACCCACTAGTTTCCTAAAATTATGGCATATAAAAGTGGGAATTTAAATATTTGTAAATTTTAAAACAACTGATTGTGATTCAATATTTTCAATGAAATTAAAACATTTATAGCATACAATTACAAACTTTTGGGGGAATATTAAAATTTCTAGAGTTAAAAGCACTACATTTTTTATATTCATTACATAAAAATACCAGGGAAACAAATCACATAATTAATGCACATGCATACATTAAAAATGCAAAATACACGTGAAAACAAAATATTGAACTGAAAATTCACAAACATTTTCTTCGGGACAGAGAAATAAATTTGTCACCACATAGGCCAATGTTGTTTTCTACCAGGAATATATGATATGACATCATAAGCATTAAAAAAAATTAAATATTAAATTAGGAAGAGTGATGAATGCCAAAGTCCTTTTAACAGTTCCAAAAGTTCACATTTATCAACCACAGAAATCTTCGTCTTTTACAAGTATTTCATTTTCTTTCTGTTTGAAATATTGTACATTCCTTGCTCAGCGGCGATAAGGGATCTTCAAAGATCTAAAAATAAATAAAAGAAAGTGTGACATTTCCTATAGTGAGTGTTTTTAATAAAATATAGGTATATTTGAAAAAGCATTGTGTAATTGTGACTGGTATTTTATAATTTCAGATTTAAATATGCTCATATATAAAAAAAAAACAATTTAAGAAATAGACCTATGTCAGAAATAATTAAATCCAAAAATTGACAATTTAATAAAAACTTTCATTTTAAATGCTCAACTAACATGAAAATTAGAAAAAGTATAAATCCCATAAATATACAGAAAGCTAGGAGACATATTTCTTCTGACCAATTACACCTTTAACCACTTCAGTGTGAGCTAGCAATTGGTAAGAGTATCTAAAAGTGTGCGTACATAGTTCCATCGATTACTTAATTTAGCTGGCTGTTGTTTAAAAAATATTTATTGTGGTAAATAAAATTATTAATCTAATTTCAACTGTAAAAATCAAACTAATGTAATCCTATTTATTGAGGTAAGTAACGAAACGAACACTTGTCCATAGGCAAGTGCCATGAGTCACAACAACATACTGCCATTTAATAAATCTCATTTCAAATTAAATTTTCCAATTCACGCATTCCTCTTTTAAGCCAAAATACCAATACAAAGAGGGAAATTTTAGTATTTCAGATTACTATAAAGAGATTACAAAAAAAGGAAAAGAAATAAAGCTATAATAAAATGTGCCAAGTCTAAAAACGTTATAAAGTAATAATACACCTCAGCTTTGCAACTGAATGTTGAAATGCTTCTCTCTCTTTTCCACATATATAAAAATTAAATATTATAATCCAATTTCTTTAAAATTAAACTGTTAATAGTTAAATATATTTCTTTCGGGGATAAACTAAATTTCCGGAGATCCTAACGAGTAAGACAATGCAATGGCTTAAAATTATTTATTCAAACACATACAGCATCCTTTTAGTTACCTCTCGACATACTATCCATTGGATTTTAAAAACATGTTCGAGTGCAAGATGGGAAGAAATACGGTGCTTAAAAGGGGAGCCATCCTCTGACAAACATCTACACGGAGTCGTATCACTGGAACTGTTGTCTAACTATGTACATTTTCAGGTGATGAAACTGACAGAATTCGAAGAAAGGTAGAACTAGACCATAAGTGGGATAGAAAAATATCTCCCAAATAAAGCTCCATTGAGGGCGAACATGACTACGAGCATGACCCATCTTTATTATATGACGTTGTCTTACGTTGTTGTAGTTCTCGTGTTCCGCTTTACAACAGAAACAAGGGTGAAGTAATTTCTGAGGGTATGGACCCCTGAGCATCCAAAGACAGAAGTCTGACTTCTAGCTCACACACATCACAAACTCTTTTTACGGGGCTAACTTCATTCAGGTATCTCATTCACTCATCCACAGATCTGGAACAGAGAGCGCTCACCTCTGCCTCAGTATCCCCAGTGGTATTACTCTCGACATGGAGGAATTTGTAACCACGACCGATGTAGCGTCCAACACACACACACGGAGAGTCTTCGGCTGACGGATTCGAACTCGCAGACCAAGAGATTCAAATCCAACGCCCAACTAACCAGGCTATTTCGGCCTATGAGTTACTATTACTATTATTAAGGAGGACTTTGCAACCACTACAGATTTAACGTGCGCCATCCACCCCACACACGGAGAGTCTTCAGCTGGCGGGTTCGAACACGCAGCCCACTGGATGCGAATCCAACGCAAAACCAATCAGATTATCCTGGCCTATGCCCTATGTTGCTTCGCTCTAATGTGGCGGATTCTTTCAACAATGAAATATAGAAACTAGTCTAACACTTTTGACAGTTCGATGATTCTTATGAGGGGAGATAGCTGATAGAGAGTTGTATCCATTTCGAAAATTGTTTTCAAGTAAGCTAGCCATGACTATTAATTTCTTGAATATCCAAACATTTGTCAATAAAAAAATCATGCAAATCAATTTTTATTTCATAAAATTTTTCGAGCATTTTATTGTTAAATAAGGTAACATTTTATTGTAAATAATATAGTTTAACCCTTTGCACTCCGAAAAATAATTAGATGCAAAATTATTCACCTAATACAAAGATTTGTTTATTGATATGAAAAATAAATATACATAATCTACATCTCTTAACCATTATGTAGGCGTTTTTAACAATTAAATTTGAAAAATAAATAAATAAAACGTCAAAATGATGCACAATCTTGAATGTTGAGTCAGAGGTACCATCGGAATGCACAGGGTTAAAAGACATTAGTATTACACTTACTAAAGATACTTCCATAAATTAAAGTTAAATTAATGTATAATATAATTTCACAATTAATCAAATGAAGTTTGAAAATCATTAAATAAAGATTTCAGCATTGTAAAATTTGAATCTTCAGAATTGTTATTGTTAAAAATGACGAGCAAGGAAGTATTATCTTTACTCACTCAAACCATTTTCTTTCAAAATAATCCTTCATCTCCTTTTGTCTCCACTCTTTTTGTGCATCTGTTAAGGCACTATATCTGATCCTTAAGAAAATAATGTCAACAAATTATATACAGGATACACACAGATATATGTTTATCTTTTTTAACAATGAAAACAAAGTGTTGATACTGCCACGTCAATAGAAGACAACTCCAATAAGTGAACCTGATTAAGATTACAATGAAAACAATCAAAGACTTCAAACCAAACAGATGTTTCCACTTTAATCACGTGAAATTTGTTCATTTGTTTTGTACAGTAATAAATTAAAATAATCGGGGAGGAAATTTGCTCTTTATACTTAAAAGAAAAATAAAAGTGATTTCAAATTATATGACATAGCAAATATATTCAATTAAAATTTTGCCATAAATGATCTAATATAATTTAAAACTCAGAACACAGTTTTAAAAGAATTTTACACTGTCGAGGAGTTAATACAGTTAATAGAACAAATTTTCTATCTTTAAAATTTAAAAATTTACCTTAAAACATTTTTAGATACTGACTTATATCCCATTCTAGTCCAGATTAATATTTATTTGTTTAAAAAAATGGCTAGAACGTAGACAGTCACTTTAAACATGATGGAACAATAAACCTTTTTTCAAATCATCTTTCATTATATATAAACAACAGTTTTATTTAAATGTAGTGTGAAAATTGGGAAGTTTTTAAAATATTCAAGTAAAACTAAAATAGCCACCAGAAAACATTGCGGCTAAATTGGCATCGATATTTGCAAAGAGTGTTGCATAATTCGAAAAAAAGAAAACAAAAAACGTATCCAATTCAGATTAACTCCTGTTTCAAGAGAATCATTAAGAGATTTTTTAATCCTTATTTGCCTTACTTCTAATATTTTTTATCTTTATTCGCCTTCCTATTTACACTCATACAGAATTCGAACTTGAGAAGTAACTTTATCGTTGCTAATTACCCCACGAATTATAATGAGGCATAAAATATCTCGAATTATTATGTTCATTAACAGTTTTCCTCACAATATTGCTTTCTAATTGATCCACAAGGATTTCTTTAAAATTTGTTAGAAATGTCTGGAAATTTATTTAATTTATTATTAACAATAAACTAAAACGCCTTTTCATGACCTCATGATCAGAATCCAGTTCAACAGGAGGTTACATGTTTTCCTTTCCCATTAGTTCACAAAAATACTGTTGTCCATTAAATTCTTAATCAGTTGATCGCCCGTATCAGATAGACCTTGTATTTTATTGAGAAATTTTCTATTTCCCAAAATTTACTCAAATCAAATCAAATCAAATGAAAGATAAATCAGTATAAAACATACTTTTTCACAGCTTTCATTTGAATGATTCTGCTTTCCAAATCAGCCTAATAATCATCCAAAAGAAGAATTAAACGAGATATTTTCAATTATTTTTATTTTTTCATCACAAATAAGTAATATAAAAACAAATTTTTTTAAAATCAAATCCTTCTTAGGTAACTAGGAAAAGTTTTATTTTACGTACTTTTTATTAAATATTTACAATTGTTGTTGTCCCCTTGTCTAGCTTTACAATGGAAGGAAGGGTGCAGAAGTTTTTGAGGGTATGACCCCTGAGCACCCGAGGATAGAAGTCTTGACTTTTAGCTCACATACGTCACAAACCCTTTTTACGTGGTGGACTTCATTCAGGCATTTCATTCATTCATCCCCAGATCGTAATTTAGATCTGAAACAGAGAACGATCCCTTCTGACCCAGTACCTCCAGTGGTATTACTTTCCAAACGGAGAACTTTGTGACCACGACAGAATTAACGCCCACCACATGTGGAGAATCTTCAGTTGGCAGGTTTGAACTCGCTGCCCAAGGGATGCGAATCTAACGCCCTACCAACCAGGCTATCCAGGCCTAACTATTAATATAAATAATTGATCAAAAAAATATACTAGCATTTCATTTTCAACGCCAATTAAGGATTCAAAGCTAATTGTGGCAATGCAAAATGTGTGAATTTCTTCACCAATTGGGGTAAAGCAATACAGATTAGAAATATTTAATTTTCTTTATTCTGTATTATTTTAATTCAAAAGTACTTCAAAATGAATCCGAAAAAATCGATTAATTAACAATGTTTAATTTTAAATGCATCAAACATTATGAAAATACTTATTTATTCGTTTGGAAAATAAAACTGAATTTGTTACTTATTTGGTGGCGGGGAAATGAAGATTTTTGACGCAAAAATTAGTTTTAAATTAATTAATAAAAAGTTAATGAATTAATATTTGAAAAACTGTATTAATATCAATTGTCATCCTCTACAAGTTAAAAAAATTACTTGAACTTGATTAGATGAATAAAAAGTATTTTATAATCGATTGAAAATTTGAACAAGATATATATATAAAGAAAGAATGTGAGCTAATAGTAGGAATTGAATCAAGTCCCGAAATGGGTGACTTTCAACAAGTATATAAACTGGAGTATTTTTTTTTTTCGCATGCGTCAGCAAGTTGAATATTATTTTTTCTCCGCGGTATTCGCTATAGAGACATCTGGTATTTTCAAGGACAAATTGGATACAGATTCTACCACTAGTACTTCGAGCTTTTAACACAGAACTGCCACGCCAGGTTTGCACTCTCAAACATGCAATTGGATAGCATTTCTTAATGGCTTTAGTATGCTGGATCGAAAGATATTTTGCTTCGTCAAATTTAATTGCTTTGGATGCTTTAACTGACTCGATTAATACAAAATTTCAATGAGAAACATTATCCAAAAACGCACACACAATTTATAACTTCTATCATCATAATTTCAAGGAGATAAAGTGGCTCCTTAGATTTTATACACCTGTTCTGTGCAACAGTTGAAACTTAAAATTTTAATTTGAAAAAAATAATAAAACTAAAAGTTATAATTGTTCAAAAATAACTTGAAAAGCTACCTGGAAATAATTTCAAAAGGCTCACAAAAATCCTCCTCATCGCTTAGGGCAGATTTCCTTCCTTCAGAATCTTTAAATTTCTGAAAAGATCAACCATTAGTAAAGGATCTTTCCTGATCTCAACATTTACTTACACAATATAGATGCTTAATAGTTCACAATTACATGTCAGTTCTAAGTAAATGAACAAGATACATAAAAAGAAGTTCAGTTAAATATAGTGTTCTTTAAATGTATAATTTAAAAGTTATAAGAATAACTGCAAATATATAAATTTTTCATAATGAAGTAGTAAAAGAAAAAGAGGGGGGAATATAAACTGAATTTATAAATCTTCTAAAACTGCTTTTCTAAGCTTGTAGATAGTTCAAGCATCTATTTATTCTACAACAATACAATAGACTAATTACAAGAAGAGAACAATTTTTGATTTAGTAAATCAGTTGAAGAAACATGAAGTATATTTCTAAAGGAAGAAATTATCACAACAAGAAAATTTATCAGTAAGTAGCATTATTCTGTCATTAAAATATTTTAATGCAATGGACATTAGATACAGAACAATTTTATGAAAAAAAAAAGTTTCTTTCCAAACATTTCCAATCTCTGAGCATTTTTTTAAAGAGGTTAACAGAAAAACATCAATTTATATTTAATTTGTATAATTTTTACAATTAATGCAATAATTTTTTTATTCATATCAGCTTTTTTTCTGAAAGATTGTTTTTTTTTGTCAGAAACACAAGATTCATTCTTATTTATGAATGATAAAAAATGAAGTTGTATATTCCAAACTGTTATTATCAATATTATTTTTATTAAATCAGTTGCTTCACACTTTGCCATTAAATAATTCGTCACTTTAAACTGAACTTAGTCTAAATATAATTAATACAAAATCATTAAGTATGAAGCCAGAAAGATTAATAGTTTGAATTCCAACAGGAATTGCATAAAATTATTTGTTTTGTTTGCAAATCTTAAGGATACAAAATGGATTAAAATGATTCCCCATTTAGGGACAGTTAGTGAAACTGGTAACGAATTCTACATTTTTTTTTTTCATTTTCATTAGATGGAAAGTAGATCTACAGTTTATGTTAGAGCATAATCATACTTGGAGGGTTAAGGAAATAGTGCTTTCTCTAAATTATTTCATAGATTAACCTTTCTCAGTTACAGTAAGAATAATAATTAACAATATGTGCTCTTAATTTCACAGAGAAACTGGAATCATCCTTTTTCACTTCTGATCACAGTAAAGAATGATGAAGTGATTTAAAGAAAATAAACCTGAAACCAGGTTAAACAATACTTATTGCTTCAGATTTTATCTTATCGTACATGATTTATAATCATTTTGTCCCCAGTTTTGTCGAAAAAGGAAACTTAATAATAATAATTAAAAAAATGATTGAATTTTAAAACATGTGAAAAAGAAAATCCAAGACATTACGACGAACTTTAAAATAAGTAATAACTAGTAGTTCTGTTTAGTAGAAAAATGTAACTCTCCTTTCAACAAAACATTTAATCCCATATTCAAGTCATTTTTTCCTGACTTGTAAGCAACCTGAAAAAGTTTTAATAACAAGATCTGTTAGAAAAATATTTATTTTATTCTCAGATATTGCAAAAATTATTTACCATCAAATCAAAGTAAAATTTTCGAACTTCACACTTGTCACATTCAACTGATTGCTGTCAATTCGATCAATCCTTTACTATTGCTTTTCATATTAGTACTTTCTACATAATCGGTCAAAATTTAAAATTTACAAATTTTTTTCAATTTTTATGAAAGCAGTTGCAACCAAAATAAACAGGAATTGAAAAGAACACTGAAAATATGGTAAAATGTAGTCTTCTAGAACTGTAAAGAAAGCACAGATTTTTATGCATCCTCTTAAGTTTCAACACTACATAGTGAGAAAATTTTAATTACAAGGATGAAAAAAGTGCATTATTTTTCACTTTGTATGATCTATAAATCCACAATTTATTTTAATTAAGTATAATAGTAATTGGAAACTAATGCTTAGGATTATTTCATATACAAAGATATTTAGAGGCCATACAGAAAGTAAGGAAAAAAATTGTTGCTTTTGCCAAGATTTGAAAATGCAACAAGGAAAGCAATAAATAATTTCATTTTTTATTACCTTATTTTCATTTAGTTAAATGAAGCAGACAAATTATTTGTCAAATAAAATAATCTAACTTACAATTATAAAATGTTATGAAGTGAAAAACAATTTCTCAAAAAATATAATCAATAATTTGAATAATTCTATAAAGGTCTCACTTTAACATTAACAGTTATATAGGAAGAAAAAATCTCATCATTACACCAATTTATGAGGGAAAAAAAGAATTGCTTTTTCAATATATATATATATATATATATATATATATATCATACATTAGATTTGAAGAATATAGTGTAGATGTAATGGTCATTTAGCAATAATCTATGCTACAGTGGGAGGATACCTAATTCTCTGCTGCAAACCTACACCACCATTGGCACTGCCCAGTATAAAAAAAATTTCAGTTCCTGCACAGGATTATAAGTGAGCAAAAGAAATAAACATTTTACTAAAGGAATCATATATAAAATGTTATACTTTATATACTAAATTCAAAATTCAGCTTTAAGGGCAAATCAGTAAAATTTTCAAAAAAAAATGTAGTAATTACATAGATTTGTAGATATATAGATGTTTACAGATTTCATTTATTAAAAAATTAGAAAATTCAATTACCCTAAATATTTGATGGTACAATCTGAAAATTTGTTGCTTAAATTGGAAAGTCAATTGAAAAATATAGTATTAAGGTTAACAGTTATTTTAAAGTAATTTAATCAAAAAGGCAGGGAAAAGGACTCAAGAGAAACCACACAAAATGTCTAATGAGATCATATCTATTTAGAACACACATGTTTATTAGTACCCCTTTGCACACTTTTCCTGAATAACTGAAATAAGTATGGAAAACATTATGCTATATATAATATTGATTTTTTAGATATAAACTCAGATTTAAAAATTCCTATTTTCCTGAACAAAATTAGAATATTAGCTGTCTTTATTTAAAAAGGAAGCATTGTTGCCCACATTACTAAAATACATTTTAATTACCTTAGAAGAAAAGACATCTTCACCAGACTGCATGTTTGATGATTCAGAATTTTTGCTTTCATTCAAATCAGTTGGAGAAATCCTTGCTCGTGAAGCATCTGTCTTTTCACATACCAAATTCATCTGAAATAAGTATTGAAATTATTATGTAGTATATAATATTTCTGGTGAAAAGTCTAATTTTAGAATCCAATTCAAATTTAAAAACTTAAACATTTCTAATGTAATTTGGTTTAATACATTATAATCATCAGAATCCATGCTTATCTACAATGAAAATTGAAAAGATCTTGCAATATATAATGTAATTCAAATAATATATATTTACAGATAAACTGAGATTTAAAATTTTATATTTTCCTTTTGAACCAAGTTAGAATATTAGTTATCATTATTAAAAAAAGGAGCCATTGTTGTAAACATTATTAAAACACATTTTAATTACCACAAAATTAAAAACATAGTCTTCATCAAACTGTATTTTAGACAAGGGAGGGCTTTCACATTCATGGGAATGAATAAAAGAATTCCTCTTCAATGATTCTTCCAGATTCATCTGAAATGAGTATTAAAATTATCATGTAGTACATAATATTTCTGGTGAAATATTTAATTTTAGAATCTAACTCAGATTCCAAACTTAAATATTTCTGTTTAACAAAATTATAATATTTAATAATGTAAGTGGGTTAAACACATTACATTTATCAGAATACATACTTATCTAAAATGAACACTGTAAAAATTATGCAAGATATAATATAAGTGAAATAATATATATTTATAAATAAACTGACATTTACAATTTTATATTTTCCTTTTTAACAAAATTAGAATATTAGTTATCTTTACTAAAAAAAAGAAGCATTGTTGTAAATATTATTAAAATACATTTCACTTACAAAAAGATGATAATGATTATCCTCATCAGATTGTATATATGGCAAGCTATTCTTTTCGCTTTCATTGGAATCGGTGAGAGAAACCATTATTAGTGAATCATCCAGATTTTCACCTTCCATATTCATCTGAAATGAGTAATGAAATTATTATGTAGTACATAATTTTTTGGTGAAATTTTTAATTTTAAAATCTAACTCAAATTTCAAAACTGAAATATTCCTGTTTAACAGAATTACAATAGTTAATAATGTAAGTCGGTTGAACACATTACATTTATCAGGACTCATACTTATCAAATGAACACTATAAAGATTATGCAAGATATATTATAAGTGAAATAATATATATTTACAAATAAACTGACATTTAAAATTTTATATTTACCTTTTGAACAAAGTTAGAATATTATTTATCTTTATTAAAAAAAGAGGCATTGTTGTAAACATTATTAAAATACATATAATTAC
>JAOUZG010050344.1:23715-46755 GCA_026289955.1 Argiope argentata | reverse complement strand
CTTACTTTCCATATTTACCTGAAATGTACTGAAATTATTACCTTGAATATAATATTTTTGGTGAAATGCTTAATTTTACCAAATTACTATATTGGATTTTAATAACTCAATTTTGTTGAGCACATTAAGTTTATCTGAGCCCATACTCATTTGAAATGAATATTGAAAAAATCATGGTATATACAATATTTAAAGTGAAATAGTGCATTTTTATGAAGACTCAAATTTAAAAATTTATATCCTGTTGAACTAAATTAGAGCATTAGCTTTCTTTATTTAAAAAGTATGCACAAGGTGCATGCATTTTATATGAACTGTTTATTTTCAGAATCTAAATCACATTTTAAGTATTAAACTTTCTTGTTCAACCAAATTACAATTTTACACTTTAATAATCAAATTTGGTTTAATTTATTATATTAATACAAAAATGATCAGAATAAAATTTAATTTCCTAATAAAGTGAAAAACTCTTAATGGAAAAATATGGATTCTTATTGGAGAAACACTTTTTCTCTTGTTCCCTTTATTTCCTTAAAATAAATATTGCACATATATAATAAAAGCCCAGCAAAAACTAAGAACTGCATTTCTGGAGCATACGCTAGAGAACACACCTTCATTCTTTCCTATAATAACTTCAGCTGGTCAATGCATACCTGATATTTGTGTGTGCTGTGTGTGAACATTTAAAAAAGTGTTTTAGCGTTTTATGCATTTGAAATTTCAAAATCACTGATTTTTGCTTCTCTGCCAAAAAGAAAAATCATTGTCAATATTTTAAATCAGAAGTGAAATTTTTGAAAACAGAAATCAGCCATAGAAATATCAGTAGTAAATCCAAACATATACTTTCCTTACTTTTAAGAAATGTGAAATAACAATTCATTTTTTGACATAAAATTAAAGTTTGTTTATTTATTTAGTACTTTTTTTGCATATATGTTAACTGTTTTCCAATTATTTTACGTTTACCATTTAATTAACTCAATTACTTTGCTAATGCTACATGTTAAAAATTAATATGGAATGTTCATTTGCAATAATGTTGTCAATCAGAAAAATATTAAATTAGCTCTAATATTTGCTTTTTTTCATTGTTATTAAGCTGTAAATTTCATTGTTATTCAGTTTATAAAGAGCACAATGTGAAAACAGTTTTGTTATTTAATGTAAACGATATGGAGATGATACCTTTGTTTTATATCCTAAATCCAAAACTTGAAAAAAAATCATAAAATAAATTAATGTTTTGAGAATTCAGAAATCAAGTCGACAATTATAATCCTAAACTAATTTATCAAAAATGACATTAAAAGCCAAGAGAAAATAATAATTGAATAAAAATGAAGTCAAATGAATTTTACATCAAATATTCAGAATTTAAACTACTAATATACATTATTTTTAATATGAACTTATATCTTTATTTACACTTTCTGGAAAACTATAAATTTCATTTTACTGAATTATGAAAAATCTCATTTCTTAAGAGGTTTCTATGATATTCAAATAAGGTTTTATTGCAATGTGCTATACATTTGAATGGTGTGCTTTGAACTTCAAATATAGCTTATAAGTTTATTTTAGCATAATTTTCAATACAAAATTTATATATGTGCACGTGTATTTCAAATTCATGTTTTGTTCACAAATTTTGATGTACATCATTAGCATTTTTACAAATACAAATATTCTGCTTCACAACTCGGATAAACCAGTAGAAATTTATTAGTGAAAAAAAGAGTGAGATACATTTATTAACACATTTGCTGCCACTGATGGGCTGGTGCGTCAGCATGGCGCTACCTCCCATGCCGGTGACGCTCTGGGACGACAATCGAGTACGATAAGTAAACACTTTTTTTAAATTTAGCTTCTGAGGATGGAAATATACATTTTGGTGGCAGCGAATGTGTTAAGATTTTCATATGAGTAGAGTAAACATCAATTTTTACTAAATTTTATTGAAATATGGTCAAAATTTAGAAGATTAAAACACAATACCTAAAATAGCAGATGAATTCATAATTTTATATACTATTCCATTTAAAAATGTCAGTTTTTGAAGAAAATTTCATTTTTTTTCCTCACAAAGTGCTCAGTTGGCAGGAACATAATATTTTAGATCAGATGCTAAAACTGTATGCCACCATCATTCTTTTTCATTCTTCAGATATTTTAATATCAAACAACAAAGGGACAAATAATCTAAAGTAAGATTTATTATTCTTGCAGCAAACTAAAAATTCATAATATAGCTTACATTGCTTATTTTTTACTCTCTTTATTAATTTAAATAATGAATTAATGTAATATATCCTTTATATCCCATTTGTTTTCTAGATATTTAAATTCTGCAATGTTTCATAAAAACACCTTAATTGATATATGCTAATGATGTCAAAATGGAATCGAAAGTATGCAAACCTTATTGGTTTTCTTTAAACTATCAAACATGAATGTTTTTAAGCAAAATAAATATATAAATAATAAATAAAAGGAAAATTCCCACATGAAGCATGTAAAATTTTGCAAGTTTCGAGTTGTAGATATTATCAGGCTTATAAGGCTAACGCTACAATGTAACATTTCTCTCATAAATGAGTCACTGTTTTTGGTTCAAACAATTTGATGTCTACAAAACATTTACCACATATAAATTGTTATAAAGTTTATATAAATATAAATAGTAATATACATTTCTATGAAGTAAATTGCATTTCTCTCTTATAACAAAGAAAAATTATAGATCAAATTTCATGAAAATTCCTTGTATTAAAATATTTGTAACATATAAGAAATTACCTCAAATACATAACTCATTGTTTCATCTCAGTCAAATTACAAATTATTTTGTTGAATTTAAAATCAGTTAATCATTTCAGAATGCACCTTGTTTTTTGTTTACACTGTATTCAGGAAGACATATTTTAATTCCTAATTTAGATTCTCCTGACAGAGCAATTCGTATACAATAAAAATAGCCTACACTTCCGAAAAAAAAGAACGAAAAAAAAAACTTTATAAGCAAACATTCAGCTAAATCTATTTAGTAATATGAACTTTCTCATCAGAAATGACTACAATGCAGTCCAGAATGAAAAAGTAATTCAAAACCAAGCGAAACATAAACAAATGCTTATTTTAAGGATAAACTAGTTTAAAAAAGAATTAAAAACCAAACGCAATAATAGAGTTACTAACTGAATGCAATAAATTGACGTTAACATAATTAAGAAATGAATATCCTCACTTATAAAATTCCCCGATTGAAATCGTTTATCAATTTCGTTTAATTCTAATGAATACATGTAATTTCTTTGTACAACTCAGCTTAAACAACTTTAAAAATAATTTTAAAAAATACATGAATGAAATTCGAAATCGTATATTAATCTAACATACCGTACGAAACCTGAAAAATAAAATTTTCTCCAGTTGAATGAAAATCGCTGAAAGAAGCGAGATAGATGGAGATGTTCAGTTACCGTTGCCAAAGTTGAATTCTCTTTGGCGACCCTTGCCAAATGTGGTAACCCAGTTTATGCCACCTGGAGATTAGCTGACGAGCTTTATAATGTTTCAGGCAGGTTTAGCCACATCGGTTAAAAAATCAATTCCGTACTTTTAAGTTTTCCTGTGGGATGTATTTTCATAAATCAGCATCTTACAAGAAGTGAAATGAAACTAGAAAAATTATGGTAGCTTAAAAATAAATCCATCATTCAATTGGAATTCTTTATTTTGTTCAAAAATAATATTAAAAAGTTCTGTTGTACTAATTTTGAATTAGGTTATTAACTTTTTTGTAAAAAAAAATAATGACTCTTAGCAGTACTTCACAGTTAAAGAGCTAAGTCCTTCAGAATGTCATTTTTTTTACACATTAGGTCTATATGGAATGCTATTCTGAGCATAATTTCACTTTTGATTGTGGAATTTTAATATTTTAGATTTTCATGAACATTTCCATAAAAAGATTTATTTTCGCTATTAATTACCGTTAAAATAATTTTCAAGTTATGTTTGTTGAATTTAAACTTATTTTATATTATAGTTGAATAAATGCCTTTTTTTCAGTTATGAATACATTTTACAGAACTTGCTTCTTTTAATTTATCGATTTTGATTTTACATTAACACAGAACAGGGCGTTCGAATTCAGAAAGAAAGGTAGTTCATAATCTACAATGAACGATAAAACGATTCCATTCCGATATCCGTTTCCTTATTACTGAATACCAACAGGAACTCGGAAGTTTGCATTTGGCTAATGACATTCTCCAGTCTGATCAGCCAGTTTTTCTTTGCTACTTTCGTTTTGTTGCTAACTTCTTATTAAGGTGTTTCTTCTTGTAAACGGATTCTTTATATCGGATTTTCCTTTCCGCTCACAATGTGGTTTCAAAAGCGCACTTTCATTCTGAAACGCTGTCTCGAAAATCGAAATGCCCCCCCCCCCAAAGTTGCTTCAAAAACGTCTTTATTATTTACATTATAATAATTATTACATTACATTTAAAATCACAGTTTAAAAATTATTATTAATAGTTAATAATAAAATAATTTTTACAAGATTAAATCCACTAATTCCATTTGTGAATTATATTTATTATTGAAAATGTCGTAATTACGGTTGTGTGCAATTTGTTGCGATTCCAATTATTGCAACGCTTTCTAAAAATAATTTTGTTTACAATTCCTCTACATAAATTAAATATTTGATTTTTACTACATGCTGCGCGAGAGCATTCCGAGAGAGAATAGCTTTCAAAGAAACATTCCTGGATGATGAGTGGCGCTGCAATTACGTCAAACACAGCCTTGACGGAACCTATAGTTTATAGATATTTGACAAGATTTATCATAGATAGATATAATTTATGATAGGTGAATAGGATTTATGATTGGTATATATGATTTATGATAGGTGTATATATGATTTATGATAGGTGTATATAAGATTTATTATTGGTATATTTGATTTATGATAGGCATTCACCACAAAGTATTCCCCGTGACGAAGAAAACGGAAATTACTTAGGGAAAATTATCATAAGGATTATTACAATATAATAGAAAAATCAATAACAATATATTGAACAAGAATTATAAAATATAATTTTTTTTCGCTTAGTCTCTTAGGAAAGCAAACAACTCCGCCACATCTATTTATTTTTAAATTTTTAAATCTATCATTTTGTTACATTTTACCGTTTGGCAAAACTACTTACTTTTGGTAGTGTTTCCGAAATTTCATAGGCAGATTTACATCTATCTAATGTGACAGTTATATTTTAACCACTTATATCTATAACAAAATTTTTGTCTGCCCGTGATTTGACCAAGTGAGGTTCAGAATGAGGAGGAGTTAACCGTAGTTTACTCTGTCATTTATGAGGAATATATGACTGCATGAAGTTAAAGATCGATTTACAAAAAATTTAGAATTTCCATGAAGAATAGGATTTGTTGGATTTAGTTTTTCATTATTGAAACTAAATTTGTCACATAAGTGGGATCTACAATTACAAATAGAATCCTCATTCAAAAGATTAGATAGTATATGTAATGTTGTGCCATATAAGAGTTGAGAACTTGTAGAATTGAAATCTTTTTAATAGAAGTATGCAAACCTAGCAAAACTATAAGCAAAGTTTCTGCCTACTTTATATTTTAACCCGCTATAAGAGAACCTTTAATATATCTATGCAGAACTCCTATTATATCATTTGATTGTGGATGATATACAACAGAAGGTATTCTGAGACCACCTAAAAAATTCGTGAATTCACGAAAAAGTGTGAATTCAAAATTCGACCTCGGTCTGTAGCGATTTTTATTGGTGTTCCAAATCTAGATGTCCAACCATGCTCAAGTGCTCGTGCAGTGGTCTCGGCTGACATATTAATTGTTTGGATCACCTCAAACCATCTGGTGAATCTATCTATATTCGTGAAACAATACTGATAGTCATCAGAAATGGGAAGGGGTCCTATGAAATCGATATGAATGTGTAATAATCGAGCATCCGGTTCAGCAGAGGTGCTAAAAAGAGCTTTGGTGTACTGAAAAACTTCAGCACGTTGGCATGTGACACATGCACGAGCTCGATCTCGATCTCTTGTATCTGATTTCATTTTGCGCCATATGAATGGTTTGGAAATTAAATTTGTGGTAGCTGTCGTACCAGAATGAGATAAAAAATTGACATTTTCAAAAATTATTTGTCAAAATGCTTTTGGAATGAAAGGTCTGGACTGGGCTTGAGACATATCACAAATTAGATGGATGTCTTCCAGGGGAAAATGATATTTTTACAATTTTAGAAATGTTTTGGATTGTAATTATTGCTGCAACTCTGAGTCATTCAATTGCTCTTGAGCAATTTTTTTTTATAGTCCAATTTTGAAGGAGTTGTGATTGCATCGATTTCTATTCATGAAAGAGCAACAGCAAATGCGTTATCTCTTCCGTTAACATGACGAATGTCAGTTCCAAATTGTGACATGCAATCTAAATGTCTGAGCTAACGTGGCGTACATGTATATAGTTTTTTTTGTCTGAATGCAAACATTAGGGGTTTCTTATTAATGTAAATTGAGAAATCTCGACCCTCAAGAGTATGACGGAGGTTTTTTAAAAAAAAATCAATCCATAAGCAGCATACAATTCCTGATCATATGTGGACCAGTTTTTATGACTTTTATTGAGTCTCATTGACAAAAAGGCAATTGGTTCCCATTTCGAATTGCACAATTGCATCGCAGAGCTTCCAATTGCTATATCTGATGCATCCCACCAAAGACTTAATTCAGCATCAAGAATGAGGTATTTTAGAAAGGTACCATTAGCAAGAACCTGCCTGACCAAATTAATTGTCTTATCTGCTTCATTAGACCATTGAAATAGATTTTCTGGCTTTATAAGAGGACTTAAAGGATTTCTTTTTTATTTTTGTGACCATGTAAGAATTTATTCAAAGGAAAAAAATCTGAGCAGCTTTAGGAATAAATCTTCAGTAAAGATTATACATGCCCCAAACTCTAAGCATTCGGGTTAAAGTGTGTGGTCTGGGAAACTTCTGAATAGCTTCCACACGATCAAGTAAGGATTCCAAACCATTTTCTAAAACTCTATTTCCTAGAAATTCTAAGCTAGATGCACCAAATTTATATTTAGAATGATTAATTGTCACTCCATGATTATACAAATTAGGAAAAAGAGTTTTC
Source organism: Argiope argentata (assembly GCA_026289955.1). NCBI lineage: Eukaryota > Metazoa > Arthropoda > Arachnida > Araneae > Araneidae > Argiope > Argiope argentata. The sequence goes on along the minus strand of JAOUZG010050344.1, from coordinate 39,520 downwards.
AGATGGTGCACATGCTCCTGGTGAGATTTTGAAGCTATTTAAATATAATCGATTTGTCTCTAATTACATCATCTATAAAGAAGGCAGAAGCATTGCTCAGACCAAACTGCGTTCAAGCTGTCAAACAGACCGAAATGAATAATTATTGTGGTTTTATTAGGTTGGGGAAAAAGAAATTCATTATTAATTTACAGCCATCTACAGTAAAAATTATGAATTTCTTTTTCCATTATTTTCAAAACTTCCATATGGAAAGAAATGGAAAATAATGGAAAGAAATCCATTATTTTCTCGGTAGATAGCTATAAAATAATAACGGATTTCTTTTCCCTTAACCTAATATGAACATCCTCAGAAGCTATAGAAATGTGGTAAAATGCGTTTACAAGATCGATATGTGAAAATGTTTTATTACCATGTAATATAGACCCCATAACAAAAAAAAAAAAAATGACGAACCAAGAAGCAATCAGTCGATTGCTTTGAAATTTCATATGCTTGAACATTTTGACCAGATATGCAAATGATTACATTTCGGTGTCCAGTGAATGAATAGTTTGATCTCCAGCGCATCGGAACTGCGCATCAAGCAGATGGTATAAGTAGCAGTTCTTCAACGATTGTTAAAACTTTCGGTTTGATTGCGATTCAGATTACCTTTCAACAACTTAAAAAATGTCTCCCCGCAGGGTTCGTGCTCATTACGAGCAACTGTCAGAGTTTGACAGACGAATTGCTCTTCATTTGAATCGAAGCAATGCGACGATTCGAAGATGCAGGCAAGGATGAGTGGAAAACGGCCGAGTTCAGCGTCAGTGTGGTAGCGGTCGACCTAGGGCCACAACAGATCATGAGGACAGAGTGTTTGTCCAATCAGCTGTCACAATACCTTCTTCATCTCTATCAACCATCAGACATTCAGCCCAAACACCAGTGTCCGTCAAGACCATTCACAGACGGTTGAGACAGCGAAATATACGCTCGCGCCGACCGTTATGCCATCTGCCACTCACGCCTGCACACTGCCGAGCCAGATTACAGTGGTGCATGGCTCTATAAGGTTGGAATGATGCGACTGGGGACATATAGTCTTTAGCAACGAATCCCCCTTCCAGCTGTCCTGACGATCATTGGAGACACCCAGGATAGAAGGGGATCCTACTTTCAATATTGCATGCTACACCGGCCCTCAACAAGGCATTATGGTCTGCGGTGCCATTTCCTTTGATAGCCGGGGCCCTTTGGTCGTCATTATTGGTACAGTTACTGCACAGAGGAGGTACGTCGACGACGTCCTAAGACCTGTTTTGCTACCGTTCCTTTTGCAGTACCCTCAGATGGGTTTTCAGCAGAATAATGCCACACCACATACGGAACGTCTTGCTATGAACTGTCTGAAAGCTTGCCAAACACTTCTTTGGCCTGCCAGATCTCTTTCCATCGAGCATGTCTGGGATATGTTGGGAAGGCGATTGCATCTGCTACGGAATGTTGATGACCTCATTCACTAATTGGAGCGAATTTGGTCGGAAATACCGCAGAACATCCGGAAGCTTTATCGGTCTAAGTCACGCCGTGTGGCAGCTTGTATCCAAGCTAGAGGCGGGCCAATACCTTATTGAACTTGTTTCTGTAACTCTGAAATAAATTATTCAATTGTTCTGAAATTTTAATCATTTACTATTCTTTACATTGTTTTCCTATTCACCAATTTTTGTCTCAATCGGACAACTCCTTCTTGGTGCGTCAATTTTTTTTGTTATACAGTGTACTAGCTAAATCAACTATACGTGGCGTTGGATATTTATCTTTAACCGTTTGGGATTTAAGGAGCGATAATTTCCAACCGGGCGCAAGTCTAATTATTCCTCTTTGGGAACCATATGTAATGGACATCAAGAATTACTGTTGGACGGGCATATGTGGCCGAAATTAAGCATGTATTTGAATTCTATTTGGCAATTTTCAGTTCATTAGGAATAGATGGCAAATACAGGTACACTTAATGTTTGTATATGATGCCTTACATTATGCCGAACAGTTTGGTTTATGCAAGGCGATTTAGTTATATGAGGAAATTCACTTAATAGCTTAGTATTCTGAACATTGCCATATATAGTTTTTAGAGATACAAAATTAGCAATTTTAAATACAGCATAACATTTTAATTTAGTATCATTATCATACAAACAACGTTTTCTTAGATTAAATTTTTTGGTTAAGTTGGAATGATACAAAAAATCAGCACCAATTATTGCTCCAGATATAAAATAGAAATATAATATTTTTTCGAAGTTCTAAATCTAAAGACAACAATTTTTTCCCCATAAACCTCTATTAGTGAGCCTTTTGCAGCATGAAAATTTTGAATAGGTTTTTGTTTTAATTCATTCTTATTTCTCCCTTGCCCTTGAACGCAGAAGAGCTGCGCTTTCGAAAGCGAAAGTGAGTGAGTCTCCGAGAGGCGCTTCTTGATCTGCGCAAAGGCACAACTTCTTTTTGAAGTGCTCTAATTTTCTCAATAAGATCTGTATGAGAATTGCATTAGAATCAAAGCTTGAAATTTTGCTTATATCGAGTGGTGTCACTTCCAAAATTCTATTAGTCCTTTCTGCAGCTTTAGAGCTATTAAGAGGATTGATAGCTATTGAAATAGTTTACACGTTACTTAGCATTTGTTGAAGAAAGAGTTCTAACAGTAGGGCAACAGAAATGCGGTGAAAAATGTAACACGATGTAACTCGTTGGGTTTCCGATCTCCCAATTGCTGGTCGGTGAGAAGACTTCTGATTTCTTAAGATTTCGATTTGCCGCATAATTTTATGACCTCCGATTTTAGTTGCTAGTAAAGATCCTCTTCATTAGGGATAATTATGATGTCTCGAAGAATAGATGCAGTTTCAGGTGGAACATGCACAACACAGTAGTTGCATTTGGTTTTGTTAGCAGTGTCAGGATTTGTCACTGCTAATTCAAATGTAGCTTCAACAATAAAAAACCAAAGTTGTGGATCAGCATAATTAAATGGGGGTATCTTCACAGCAGATACATCATCCAAGTCAAAATTCTTCGAAAACAGAAGTATGCTTAATAATATGACAGCTAATAAAATTTTTAACATCCGCAGGTCACCATGTCGTAATTACGGTTGTGTGTATTTTGTTGAGACTTCAATTGTTGCAACGTTTTAGAAAGCTAATTTTATTTACGATTTAACTAATGAAATTAAACATTTGATTTTTACTATGTGAGGCCGTTTTGAAGAGAGAGGAGAGAGAATAGCTTTTTTCGAAGCATACCTGGATGATAAGCGGCGCGGCAATTACGCCACACACCGACTCGACGGAGCCTATAGTTTACAGGTACCTGATATGATTTATGATAGGTGTATATGATTTATGATAGTTATTCACCACAAAAATATAAAATTATTATACATTTTTATAAAAATAATATTTTGATCTGCTTCTACTTCAGAATAAGGCATTTTGGATATTCTTCTTATTTGGACTTCTTAGTTTTCAATTTTGTATTACCTAGTTTTCCGTGCATATCTTCTATGAATATGCTATTCTTTTTAAAAGATTTTCAGTCTGTATTTAGGAGTGAATATGTACATGATTTTTGTCGCACAAAAAGTAGAATTAAACTTCGGAGAAGCTAAACGTTAGAATAAGATTTGGCCAAGAGTTCGAAATATTTGAATTGGTCGCCAGCTGAAAATTTTCTTAGATATCGTCCTTCATTTTACTTTTCGGTACTCTAGTAATTACTGTGAATAATTAATATCTAAAAACAACAACAATTAGTTAAAAAACAAATGGTTTTTTTACTATCAAAATCTTGAAATTCTTAACTTCTGACGGTTTTAAAAAGATCGCAGTTACTAAAATTATTTATCATCGTTCAAATTTTTATACTTAATTTAACGTTAAAAGAATTAAATTCTAATTATCATTCAAGTTTCTAGCAAATGACTGTTTCCTCCTGCACCAAAAAGGAAATTTAGTCAATTTAACCTGAAAGAATTTTGACAGAATTTTTTTTAAAAAAAAAAACTTGCCCTTCATCAAATACTGGTCTTCCGAGTGTCTTTGCAAGTGTGCTGTCTCGATGCATAGTGACGGTCGCAAATTATTTGTGAATGAACTTGGCAGAAAGTTTGAGTTCCATTTTCTCAGATTTGTCTAATTTCTCAGCTTTGATATTTTATTTAAAAATTTTGAAGTGCATTCCCATTATACTGAATTTCAGCTCAAATCTAGTTTTCCAACCTACGCCCTCCCTTTATGCATTAAATTGAAATAAGAAGAAATGATTCAGAGAAATTATTTACGGGTTAAACAAAATTTGATACTAATATCTCTAGTTTTTTTTCTTCCTATTTTCTTCCTTTTTGTATTTCTAGGCATTGTTTTGCATATCGGGGGAAAACATGTGTCGTTCTTTTCTTTTTAATTCGTATGCTTTTCGGTAGTATACGCTTTTGTATTTCTAAAAATGTAAAAATTTTCTGGTTTTGTATCGTTAAAAAATTGCTCTTTTCCAATTTCATTATATATTTTTTTGTTACAATATTTTATTTTTTATTCGAGATAAAGATTATTTTTAATGGATAAATTTTATCACTCCAATTTATTTCACTTTACTTGATTGGATTATATGTTGATCTTTTTTCAAATTTTCAAGCAACATAAAAGAGTTTTCTTTTCTTTTCTTTCTTTCTTTTTTTATTCATACTCTTTTCTACTTTCAAATACACGGTATTTTGAATTGATTCAAAAATTCCCGTATTATATTGACTTAAGAAATTTTTTGTGAAATTATTATTTTTCTGTTTTTAATGTAAGGAGATTTTTCAATATTTTAACTGTTTTTTATAAAAGCTTTTTTTCTTTTCCTGTCTTTCATTTTAATTTCCCATATTTTATTTTAATTTTAACTGTTTAATTTCATTTCGACTTTTATAATATGCTCAAATGATAATGCAGTAAATAGAAATAAAAGAAAATAAACTAGAAAGAAAATAAAAATTTTAACAGCGTTGCACTTAAGTGCTGGTTATTTTTCAATACGTCTCTATTAGTAATGATATATATTGGAATAATTTTATTTTAATTTATCCTGATTAGGACTTTTTCTAAAATTTTTAATGCATTCTATCATTTGTACTTAAATAAATTTGGCCTCCATAATATTTGTTATTAATGTTTTTATCATTTCTGAACTATTATTTTTTGTCATTTTTCGAGTTTCGGAATAATAAATTTAATGATTAATTTTAGCTATCTAACATACTTATTGTTAAAGTTCCAGTAATTATTTAAATTAAGTCTGAAAATAATACTATTAAACTTATTATCCAACCTAGCCTCCAACCTATTACGATGGGTGAAGATGAGCCGAAATTTAACGTTGGTAATTACTCACGACAGAGTTTTGAATATTACAGTATACCAGCGATTAGTGTATCTCAATTATTTAGAAGATTAATTAAACTATTCACAAAGACTGAATAATACAACAATTTTAAAAGCAATTTTTAAGAAGAAAATAGCTCAAATCTGTAAAACCATTGAATTTTATTTTAAAACGCAGTGATTACTAAACCAAAACATGTATTATATGTGATTAATAAAGTACTTTTATCACGCACATAATTGCCATCGGTTGTGCTGATTTTTAGCTGAATTGCGCTGATATTCTTAACTGTGCAACATATGGAGAATATCAGCATAATTCAAAATTTTCACAGAAATAATTTCAGTGAAATATATATTCCAATATCATTAGAAAAAAGTTTTTCTAATTTCCCATTCAAGATTGTTTTAAGTCCCTTAAATAGTTAATATATCACACATTTACTTAAAAACTTTTGAAACGATTACATTTTTAAAAAATTATTACTTATATTTATTACTAACCGCCTTTGGCGACCAGCCAGTTCACTAAAAGTTCGCTAAAAGGTATAAGTAAAGGTAAAGTATTAATACTCGCTTTTTTGTGTAATTTGGTCTCATAATAGATTTTTCGGCAAAATATTTTTAAGCTTCAAGTTATGACTATCATAATGTTCGCTTACAGTATAATGCAGGGCTTACACAGACCTGATCTTTGATCTCCGCATCTCTCTCTAATTTTCTATCAGTGCCCGTAAAATTCAGTTTTAAATTAAAGTGGAAATTGTGAAACCACAATTAATATAAAGACCTTTTTACTCAATCCAAGTAGGTCTTTATATAAAAATGAGAACTGAAAGCAGAATAGTCCGACATTAAAGTTTTATGGTCAGTACAGCAATTGAAATATTAAAAATTTGCATAATTTATAACATCAAAGAATTGTTCAGCAAAAATTTCACGGATTCAGAGAAAAATTTAGTTTGTCACTTTACTTTTAAATTTATATAAATGCAATAATATATATATATATATATATATATATATATATATTCGGTTTATAGATATACTTAAAAATTATGCAGTTTAAATTTTAGACAGACTTTTGGCCTTATCGATTCCTATTCTGCAAAATATTCTTTATATTTCCACTTCTGTTGTTGTTGTTACTTTTGGCACTTGTCATGGACAAGCCCCCTGCTGATACAGCAGCAGATTTAAGCCGAAAGGAGGGTTATAAAAGAGCGAATAGTTATATTAAAATTTTCATTGGTCGATCAGCTTTGATGATTGATTTAGTTGATTGGAGTGCCACTGTTTTTTATTTTAAGGACTTACTGTCTCTAAAATATTTTGTTAAATATGATTCACAGGGCAGATGATGCATGTCAAAATTTGTGTCGTAATTTATTAGTATTTTTTACATCAATTTACTAAGAAAACGATTATACATTTCACTTCAGACTATTTGTTAAAAGATATATGTCTATCACAAAATTTTACAAATTAACTGTATGGCTCCGATTATCGAGGATGACTTGTAGATATTAAGTCATATTTGCCTTAAATAAAACTATTTAATTGAATTAGTAATATATGTATTGCAAAATATCATAGAAAATGTTTCCTTGAATTTAATTTTCAAAAATATCATGTTTCGTATTTTTTTCGTTTCATGCAGACACGAGCTGAAAATTACATTTTTATATGTTTCTTTTGGAATCATAGTTGATTTATTTTTTTTATCATGTGAGAACATACTTTTTTGGTTAGGAGGTTTTGATGTCTCCGAAATATACGGGCAAAAAGCATTTTTACCTACTTTTACAAGTATTGCATTATTAATTATTACGTATTAATTATTATTACAAACGAAAGCAGATGGGTTTTCAAAAGGATGACCAGATTTTACAAGCATAGCTTTATTATTACGTATGTTTCTATGAAAGCAGATGCTTTTTTATTTCGGCATGATTCATTAAAATGCAGAGATTCACCGCATTCAAGAAGGCGAATTCTTTGATTTGCACAATTTATTCTCTTCATATAAGTAAACTTAGCAATTAAAAATCCTGTTTCATTGTTTGAAAACTTAAAAAGAACACGAAGGCAAAAATGTTTTACTTCAACAAAAGTAACAGAAATAATTAAGAGTTTGTTATATTTTCCATCAACTTATTATCATTTGCTTTTTGTTCATCGTTTCTATGAAATGATGTCATATTCCAGTTTGTTTGCGTATTCTGAATTTTAAATAATCAATCTCGCACTCAGAAAATCATCGTTTTTTTTTTAATTCACTTTCAGTTTTAAGAATCTCACTTTTATAATGCGTGACTTATAATTATTCTTTAATGGCATCAAAAGCGCATTCTTACTAATTGTATTTCTCAAAAAACTGTGAATATTAAAATCCAATTTTATTTAAAACTTTCATTTTTAATTTTCTAGTGAGCAAAACAAAGTTTTGATGTTCAGAAAATTTTGGCATGGAGGGGGAAAAACACTTCTTTTCTAAAAATTGCTGATTGTACAATAATATAGTCACGTGATCAATGGCATTAAGGCAAACGTTTTGGATTTCGACTGATTTAGAGATTTTTAAAATCCTTTTCTTAATTATCGACGGACGCGAAATCTGACAGGCACGTGATTGTTTCAAACCGGTTAAAATTGCTTAATGATTTTAACTTTTAAATGTTTTATTTTTTATTGTTTTGTATTAAATTTAACACAGTTAAGATTTAAAAAAATGATTTACTTTTTTAATTGGAGTTTTTTTTAATATGATGATAACACGTTAATAAAAGTTAATTTTTCCTCATTGAAGCACCACGTGCTCGAGCAAGTTAAATTATATTTTTATTTTGCATTCTTCATTGAATTGTGTTTTGCCTTTTTCATTGAATTAGTAATTTTGATATTGCAAACGATTAAAAAAAATCGTCTTGCATTTGTTGTTTAAAAAAATATATCATTTTTTATTTATTTCATTTTATATAATCACGAGCTGAAATTACATTTTTCTAGATTTTATTTGCTGTAGTAAGTAACTTATTTTTTTAATGTAAGACAACACGTAAATGTGATGACAACACGTTATTGAAAGTTGATTTTTTGTGATGCTCGTGCAGATAAAATGTTATTTTTATTTTATACGAAATAAATTGTTGAAAAATAGGATTAAGTTAAATTTTTCAAAAATCATTAAAAGTAGAAATTTAATTTACATGTCAAAACATCAGAATTATTGAAAAGATAGTTTTTTAAGCTTTAACTTGATGTAAAAATTAATTTTGTGCTGTAATATTTTCGGAAGTTATAGCGAAAAAAACGTTAAAATTTCGCTTATTTTTAATTAATTAAATTTTTTATTAAAAATTCAAAAAAGGGCTCCAGGGTGCACATTTCCGGCCCCCAAGGTATACATGTACCAAATTTGGTAGCTGTAGGTCAAATGGTCTGACCTGTAGAGCGCCAACAGACACACAGACACATTGAGCTTTATTATAAGTAAAGATAGATATAGATATGGATGACAGCTTTTAGAGGAAAGAGCTTTTCCTTACTTTTTCTATGTATTATGCAGTTAGCTCAAATAATCCAAAAAAGCGACGATATATGAGTCTAGTGTGGTGAATTGCAGGTCAAACTATTGGACTTAATTTTGTCAACAATATACTTTAGATGACGAGAACCTTCATCTTAAAAGGAGTTTTTGAAAATTAAGTTAGTATTAATTAGTTTAAAATGCAGAGAAATTTCTTTTGTATTAGATATCAGTAAAATTATTATTACACAAAAATATTTGTTACATTTTCTTAAAATTAGAAATATATTTTTTTCTGTAGTCTCCTAGAATGAAGTAGAGAAAAGATACTTCGAGAATCAAAAAAAACATTTTTTAGTGAGTTAAATTTAAGAAAATAACTTACCAATAGACACTCATATAATCGAAAATATAAAAGCAGGCCATTGAATATCTATTAAAATCTTAGCAACTATGCTAAATATTAAAAAATAATAAATGAAACAGAGTTTTAATTTAATTTTTTTTAATTCAGGAACATTATCTTGAAATTAAACAAGAACGAGATTAAAAAAATGCATTAAGGAATAAAACACACTCAAAAATAATGATATTTTGCTGAAATACACATCTGTTTCGAAATTAAATGAGATTTTGTAGAGAAGTTGTTCGATTAATTATTCAACCCCAAATACTACGCATAAATAAGTGGTTAATAGCTGTGTGAACTTCTCAAACTGAACCAGGTTGCGAAGCAAAGCTGTAATTCCACAGAGGAATTTACTTCCTCAGTAATGTTATAAGCCAAATATAAGTTAAGGCTTCTTTCGTCAATCATCTTTAATGAGTTTTCAAAAACTATGTTCATTCGGAACATCAAAAAAATTGTAAAAGTAAAATTGTAAAGATTCTCTCCCTCGCTAAGAGACACTGTTTGACCGTTATGATACCCGGGTAGCTGTAGGGAGACAGCTGGAGAGAAGCTGTAACGAATCTTTCCCTCGCTATGAGACATCTGTTCGACCGTTATGACATCCTGTCAGCTGTCGGGAGACAGCTGGAGAGTTGGAGAGAGACCTCGTTGTTTCGAGACCGTTGAAGGGGAGTTTTTTTTTTGGGGGGGGAGTGAGAGAAGCTTCGTAGAATCGAGGTAGAGATTGGACCATAGAGCTGGTATATAAATAGAGGGCGCTAGCTGTATCTTTCTTGTCTGAATATCCGTGCGCAACATAAGCACGTGGTACGAGAGGAATCTGAGAGTAAAGATACCATTTTTGGCGACATATCCCGAATTTCGGCAAACTCAAAATTTGTCGCTCAGTCTTTTGCTTTCCGGCGATTCTAATTTCTTGCAGATTTTCATTTCCTGGAAAGTTTTTTTTTTCTTGTTTAAAAATTATTATACTAAGGAAAAACAAGTAAACTGGTTTCGAAGATAATTTTTCGCTTTCAAAACATCAATATCTGAATTTGTTGACTTAAATCATGTTAAGTTTTTTGCTTGCTTTTTTTCCCGCATTAATTGAAAATAATTATTCTTCTACTTTAAGTAAACATTTTATTTCTTTTATTTACCTAAAAACATCTTTATATTTTACATTATAAGTTCAAATACTTTCTGTCATTATCTCAAAAAGATTTTTAAAAAATGCCTTTATAAAAACAGATTATAAAAGTGACATAAGTCATTTTCCCCTTTCATAATAGTGTACAGATGAATATATCAATGCTATCCATGATATTTAAGAGAGAAATTATAAAATCTTAAATTATATATAAAAGATATCTTTTACGATTTTATTTATTATTGCAATTCTTTTTAAAGTTTAAAACTGGTAGGAAACCTTTTCTAATATTCTTGTTCTGTTGATTCTTTGAATAAAAAGAAATACTCGTAAAAACTACTATTGTATCCCAATAAAGAAATTAAAAGAATTGATCAGAGATTACTTAATTATTTTCGAAACTGAGAAAATCCTTACTTATCATAATTCTACATATTTATTCAGTAGATTGTTCATTTTAGTAATTTTAATGACAGAAGGCAAACAAAAATTTTTAAAAAGAAATTCGACAAAGCTTTTGTTAATCCACCTCAGTCAAAGTTACTTTGTTATTATTTATTAATTGTATGTAAAACTAATTTTAGGTAGTTAATTTTAATAAAAGTAAAAATTAACCTTAGTTAACAATTGTAAATATATCCTTGTGTATTAGTTTTATAAGCATCTGTGTGTGTATCATATTTAAATCAATTTCTTTGAAGATAAAATTCACAATTCTTGTCCAATAGATCTTTATTAAAATCAACTTCGGATGAAAACAATTAAATAATTCTATTCATTCCTAACAGAATAAAAATTTAAAAAAAATAGTTGCGGGTATGGATGAGCAACAAAATGTATATCAAATAGCAAAATCTTAACTCTTATTTTGTTAAGATTTTATATTAGTTGGAAAATGTTATATAATTCTAAACTATGATATTAACATTAGACAAAAACATGTATTATCAAATTAAAGTTCATGAATATTAAGTTTTTTTAAAAATACAGAGTATTTGGTGTGACCATAAACAAATTTTCAGTGACTAAATAAAGCTTTTGGTTCAGTTAAGAACATCTTTCTTTGAATAAAAGCAACCACAAATTATTACAGCAAATAATTGTTAATGAAACATAAAGAAAAGAAAATTTTATTTTAAATTACAATTTCTCCACATAATTCAAATAGCTACATTTAAACTAGGAGAATTAATTAGAACAACAATTAAGAGCTGCCCTGAAAGAAGAAATAGATTTCAACTGTCCCGGCCTAACAATAACAATTACTATAAATAATTGACCAAAAATTAGAATTGAATTTTCAACGCCAATTGATGATTCAAAGCCAATTGTGACACCGCAAAATGCAATAATTTTCTACACCAGTTGGGAACACAAATACAAATTAGAAATTTCTAATTTTCTTTATTCTGTATTATTTTAATTCAAAAGTACTTCAAAATGAATCAGAAAATTCGATTAATTAACAATGTTTAGTTTTAAATACATCAAACATTATGAAAATACACAAAATCGTTTGAAATAATCGGCCGAAAACATGTTAAGCCTAACCCCATTACTGTTAGAAAAAACAAACTGAATTCGTTATTTATTTGGCGGCGGGGAAACGAAGATCTTTGGCGAGAAAGTTAGTTTTTAATTAATTAACCAAATTCATGAATTAATATTTGAAAAAAAAAAAACTGAATTAAAATCAAATGGCATTCACAAAAAGTTTTAAAAAATTTAGTTGAACTTGATTGGATGAATGAAAAGTATGTTTAATAAACACTTGTGTTGACGAGAAAAAATCACGCCAAGCGTTTCGCCAACTTCTTGCAACACATTCGAGCTTAAAATAAAGCAAGTAGCAAAATATAATACAGTTCCATTAATTTAAATAAGACTTAATAATACGTTAAATAAATTAAATACAATAAGTAAACCAAACTATGAAATATTATTCAGTTATAACAAAAAATATCACTGTGTGATCGTGGCTACGAAATTTTAAAATGGATATAAATAGAATATGTTTTATTGCACATACCTGTTAAATGACAAAGAACTGTCCTTAGAAGCTTTTTTTTATCCAACTGGACAGCAATAGTTAACCATACCTTAAATAAGCTTTAAAATGGAACAGTTAAAAGCGAGAAAAGATCTCCCATTGAAATATAATGGGGAGGAATGGATAATGCGGTTACAGTGAATACAAATTCTATACACACAGCACTTGTTTCTATCTTGTCCCACGGCCTAGTAGGTCCAATCAGAGGTCTAGTTATAAGTATATAAGCTTTACAAAAAATTTGAGAATCATTTTCTCGAAATTGACTTGTTATTGTATTTTAATATTTTCATGAATGAAATTCTAAATGTATACTATCGTTATTCTAAATCTCATTCTGAACTCAGATTTCAACCTCATGCCCTCTACTTGTAAATCCGTCAAGGAGTTGATAGTCGATCTGTTTATTCGTCGGCTTTCGATTTTTTAAAAAAAAGAACTTATGGAAAAATAAGCACTTTCTTCATTGATAAATCCATGATAGACATGCGATTTCCTTATATTGCTCCATTATTATTTCTTATGGAACTTGACATGGACAAGCTCGCTTAGGTAGTCAGGGATTTAAGCCTAATCAGTGTCTCTTGTTTTGTAGTAGCGCCAACTAGGCCCAAGAGTACGACTTTTGCTACTCACTCATCACATTCACTTGCATATATTCTTTTTACAGGGGGATATATTCATACACCTTACAGATAGAACTCAGAAGAACAACTATACCCTAACCGGGACTCGAACCCGGGGTGCACAGATTACGGGGAAGAGATTTCCTTATGTTATTTGGATATATACATAAGAAAAAATTATACTGTATATCTGTACATCATAACTCAACCAACAAATTAAGCCAATGAAATATGGTACATGTTCTTTTCAACAAAACAACTTTTTTTTTCTTTAATTCTGAGCAAAATTTATTAAAGAGAAAGCTGTCTATAAGTCCATTCCACTGCGTGCAAATAAAATAACTTAAAATAACCCTAAACTAGGTGAAAAGAAATCTACATTTAATTTTATTACTAAAACTAAAGACCTGAATAAATTTCTGACTAAATCCGTCAAGGGGTTAATTATTTGTCGATCATTCTATTCCCCTGCTTTCGACTAAAAAAAAGAAGTTGTATAAATAAATTTTAATGTATGTTATTTTCATAAAATATGAGATTTGGGCCTAATTTAGGACAAAATCCGTAAAAGAGAAAACTATTCGTTTATTTATTTGTACATTTTATATTAATCTAATATCACAAGAACACAACAAGCAACGTAAATAAAATTTAGTATGTAGTCTTAAAATTAAAATTTTAAATCCATTTCGGCTTTTGAATTAAATCGGTCAAAGGGAAAAATTTCCAAAATGATATCTAAATTTCATTCATTTTTCTACGATACTGAACTCAAAAACGAGGTTTTTTATGCAATCATCTGAGAAAATGGTGGAGAGAACACCCTCGCTGGTTAACAATATTCAAGTTCGTTTCAATTTCCAAATATTTTATTTTTGGAATTTGAACTCTCTTTTTATTAACCTATCTATCTATTTTATTATTGTCCTATTTTCTATTTTGAAATAACAAAAACAGGGCATTAAGTTGTTGTTTCTTATGAAACTTGCTATGGATAAGCCTGCTTAGGTAGTCAGCGATTTAAGCCTAATCAGCGTCTCTTGTTTGTAGTAGCGCCAAATAAAGCCAAGAGTACGACTTTTGCCACTCACTCATCACATTCGAGCGTACAGATCTTTTTTACGCGCGGGCACATTCACACTCCTTACAGATAGAACACAGAGGAACAACCATGCCCGAACCGGGACTCGAACCCGGAAAGCCCAAAACAAGGGGAAGACGTGCTACCTCTATTGCAGGACAACGGCACAGCACATTATAGATTAATGTGATTTGATAAACTAGTATTTATGTCTATTAGTAGAATTGGAAAGACAATTAGCAGCTCAAATAGCGTTATTATTATTTTACAGCAATTAAAATCTATCATTCATCAAAATTTCAGCGATGCATTAAATAAAATACATATGCAAGAGTGGTTACATGTAGCTTAGAAACGAGCAACGAAGCAAAAAAAATATCAAAAACAAATACTATTTTATCGAAACTACTTTACATCCGAATACTCCGAAGTTTTGAATTCTGATTACCTGAATTGTATTTTAAAAATTTACCAGTACAACTTTTTTCGGTGGCCGATTTCTATAATGAAAAAGAATATGTATTAAACCAGATCATGTAAGAGAAATATATTAACAGGCTTGAAAACGGGAAAAACAAGTAGTATAAAAAAAGGTTTTTTGAAATCAATTCCTAAATATGTTAACATTTTTTTTTTCATTTTTGTTACTTTTTATTAAATAATTACAATCGTGTTTCGCTTTACAACGGAAGGAGGGGTTCAGTAGCTTCTGAAAGTATGGACCCCTAAGTATCCGAGGGCAAAAGTCTGACTTCTAGCTCGCACACCTTTTTCACAGGGCCTACTTCAATTATGCCTTTCATTGATTCATCCTCACGTCGTAATTTTGTGTCTGGAACAGAGAACAATCACCCCTGACAAAGCACCCCCCGGTGGTACAACTTTCGACAAGGAGTACAATGTAACCAAGATGTAACGTCCACCACACACACACGGAGAGTCTTAGCCTGGCGGGTTAGAACTCGCAGCCCAACATATGCGACGCCAACGCCCTACCAACCAGGCTATACCGACCTAATAATTACAATTACTATAAATAAATGGTCAAGAAATTAGACTATGTTGAATTTTCATCGCCAATTCAGGATTGAACGCCAGTTAAAGCAACACAAAATGTTCGAATTTTGGTAACATAATACACATTAGAAAATTTTAATTTTATGTATTCTGTATAATATAAATTCGGTACTTCGGAAAAATCGATTAACTGGCAATGTTTAATTTTAAATGCATCAAACATTAAGAAAATAAATAAAATTTGAAATAATCGGTTGAAAACATGTTAAGCCTTACCTCATTAGCGTGGGGAAAAACAAACTTCATTTAATACTTAATTGGCGGTGGGGAAATGAAGTTTTTTGGCAAGAAAGCCAGTTTTGAATTAATTAATAAAGTTTTAAAAAACTGTATAAATATCAACTGCTATCCACCTCTATAAATTAAAAAAAATTACTTGAACTTCCGTTTATAAATAAGAAGTATTTTACTAACGAAAATTTGAACAAGATTGTGTGTGTGTGTGTGTGTGTGTGTGTGTGTGTGTGTGTGTGTGTGT
>JAOUZG010050344.1:10113-21300 GCA_026289955.1 Argiope argentata | reverse complement strand
ATGCATTCCAGTGCATTTTTGATGCATTTCTATCTCTTACTCGCTGATTCGTTTTCTCTATTCTGTCTCTATTCTAATATTTAATTTTCATTTATTAAATGAATCTGAAATTTGAAAAATTATTAAACAATTATTACAATAGCGTCAAACGGGGACGGCAGGCCACTCGTCCTAACTAGCAGGTCACTATTTCGTGTATGTATCAGTTTTTGTTATTTAAAGTAAACACTAAAGAAAGGAAACAAAGATGGATGGATGCATTCTAGTGTATTTCCACTCATTTTAAATCTAGAATCATATTTTAGAAAGAAAAGTGCTTATTTATTTTTGAAAACTTTCGTGCATCAAGCAGAATAATACATGTCAAAGCATAGTTACGATTGTCAAATGCTCATGGTCACTAAAATTCTTGCTGCATCTTCATTCTGCCCTTCTTTCTGTTTTCTTTAAGCCTCCGTCTGTGTAAGCAAAATTTAAACATACTGCTACAAAGCAATATGAAATTCAGTTAAGGGGGAAAAATTCACATTTAACTGATTATTTCAGTGATATTTTCAGCTTTAATACACTCTCAAAATGAGCATTACATGAAAGTATGAAGCCAGTATGAATGTTTAAAGAAAATTAGATTTTACGATTTAAAAAAAAATATTTGAATTTACGATCTTCCTACCTTGTGGTAAATTAACAGAAAAGTCGATTTGATTATTTATGAACATTCGGACCGGCGTCCTGGCATTGGAATTAGCGCGTCTTCTTCATAATCTGGGCTTCCTGGGTTCGAGTATGGTTGTTTTTCTGTGTTCTATCTGAAAGGTGTCTGAATGTAAAAGAGGCTGTGCAAGCGAATGTGGTGAGTGAGTAGCAAAAATCGTACTCTTGGCTCTAGTTGGCGCTACTACAAAACAAGAGATGCTGATTAGGCTTAAATCGCTGACTATCTCAGCGGGCTTGTCTATGGCAAGTGCCATAAGAAACAACAACAATATAATGTGTTGCTCTTGTTATTTCAAAATAGAAAATTGGACAATATGTATATATTCAAACAATATAAGGAAATCTCTTCCCCGTGATCTCAGCCTCCCGGTTCAGGCATGGTTGTTCTTCTGTCTGTAAGGTGTATGAATGTAGTTAGCTTCTTGACATCATTCAAAGTCTCTAAACAAAGAAATAAAACTTTTAACAGTTAAAAATTTTCTCAGTTATCACGAATATTTATTAATTTCCATTTTTTAATGACTTAAAGAAAATTTATTCGATAATTTTCTGCACATGTTAACTTTTTAAAAGAATTTTAAACATAATTGAATAATAATTAAAAGATGAAATGATAATTTTAATGCTGATATTTGTCATCTACTTATTTTTGTATCAGTTTAAAAATTTTAAATGAAAGGAAAATATATATATAAAAATTCTTTTTTTAAAAAAATTCCTTAATAAACAAGGTAAGTAAAATTATTTAAACTCTCTTTGTAAAAACAACAAACCTACAGATATATCATTCTTAGAACCTATTTCATGGATTATTAGGTTCGTTTCCATAATAATATATATACTAAAAATAAATTTAGTATAAATATTTTCTCATAAAATATAAAAAAAAATTTATTAGTTCAGCATAAAATTCATATGGATGGTATTTATTATTCAACAAAAAATAATAATTATTAAATAAATGGTTGATTTTTATTAAAGTGAATTCATTTATGGGGATACTAGCATTTACAAAAGCCGATTTATTGACTTTTAACCCTTTCGCGTCGATTGTCGCGAATATGTGCAAGCAAGAAAAGCACTCATTTCCCGGCCGTCCGACATTTTTTCCAGTGCTCTGGAATGTTTTAAAAACTATAACTTTTGTCACAAGTTGGCATACTTTCATATAGTTTCAGATGTACGTAGATTTTACATTCTACTCAAAATGAGAGTAGCATGACTCATATACTCGTGGTTTTTGATTATATAAGGGAAAAGGAATGTTTCCAAGTGGAATGCTTTATGACGGCTCTTGAAATTCGCACGTGGCATTTGTTTATAATAAGTAAGGGAATTTTATTCTCACTACAGTGAATTGCATCTCGGTTTACAGTCCTGTTAAGCAGATAATTAGATCTTGTAGGAGAACATTTTCCCCTTTTTACCGTTATGATGTCGAAGTGTCGAACATGTTTAACTGAGCTGAAATAGTAGAAATAGTGCAAAATATTTCAGTTATTGATTCTCAAACAGATTCGGATAGAAGTGATAGTCACTCTATAATACATTTCATAACATCATTAAACAACGCGTTAATATTTCGGTAATCCCATATATTTAACCTTTATAGCAATAATAATAATAATAATAAATTAAATAAATTAAAATAAAACTCCTGCCCTGGACAGACACTTGCGAAAGAGACTGCCAATCTCAGCAATAAGCGAGCGTTTGCGCTTCCCGTTGCGAAAGGGTTAAAAGCCTCTCATTTAAACTTTTCAACATTTTTTAACCAATTAATTCATGATCCCCCCCTTTATTTTTTGCAAATAGTACTTAAGAATTAGAAACAAAAAATGAGAGGTACTTAAGTTCAGTGAATTACAAACAAACCAATAAAATATCTTAATTCTAGAAATTTTGAATTATTAGCCTCTTTAAATATAGATATGCGTTATAAATATATTGATGTTATGATATGCTTTATAAGTCACGAACTGCTTCGGCAAATTTATTAGCAAATTTATTAAATTAATTTAGCACAAACACTTTATTCATTGAAAAAAAATCCTGAAATACTTAGAGGGGGGAAAAAACAACCCTGAAATGCTATGCTTTTTTTTTGTTGTGCAAAATACACAATTTTTTGTTACCATTAAATATTTTAAAAGTACACCAAACACTTCATTAAAATCCCATCTTCAAGGAGGAAGATTAAATAATTTTAAAGAATTATACATATTTTTTAATCATTCTGTGCAAAAATTTAAAGCTTTTTTAGTAGAAAAAATATCTTTATAGCAGAGGCGGCGACAACGGGGGGGGGGCAATCATCCCCGTTGGCAAGAGGTTGAGTATTTCATCGCCTGAATTTTTTATTGATTTGGAAAGAAGGTGTCACAAGCTTGGTATTAATGAATGTAATAATTTAAAACCCATCTTAGAGTTGCTTTTTTATATCCGAAAAATGATATGTTGGCGAAATTACAGTGTTCGACAAAGAGCCGGCAAGGCTTCTGGTAAATACAGTTTCCGACAATTTCCTTGAGTCGAATAAGCAAAGTAGGTCAACTGATTGCCGAATATAAAAAGGAACTGTCATATATTCAACCCATAGTTTGTTCGACATTTGGCATAATAACCGACGAGCTGAAAAGCGTCGCATTTTTCTTTGTTGGCCGACTAAGAAATCGAAGTGGCGAAGGTTAAAACAAGAGGTAATCAGATATCTAATTTAATTGTCGGATATTCAGCCTATGATTTTCATCAAATTTCGCAGGAAAGTCGACAAAACGAAAAAGCGAATAAAATATCATGTTTGCATCTATTTACTTTTTTTTTGGGGGGGGGCTAAAAAAATCACTGACGGACATCAATGACGAAAAGTATTCACTTTTATTCAATGAATTAGTACTTCAGTTACCTAATTCCAAATACTTCGGAATGTTTAATGCACTTTG
The DNA here is from genome assembly GCA_026289955.1 of Argiope argentata. Classification (NCBI taxonomy): domain Eukaryota; kingdom Metazoa; phylum Arthropoda; class Arachnida; order Araneae; family Araneidae; genus Argiope; species Argiope argentata. Next base: position 17,641 of record JAOUZG010050344.1, on the reverse strand, counting down.
GATAAGGTGTTTAAAAGGAAAGATGATTTAAGAAATTGTTAATTGAATATTCATTTATAATAAATTGAGAAAAACCAATGCACACAAATACAAAATTATTATTATTATTTTGAAAATATTGGTTTACAACAATTCTGAAGGCTAAAGGTATTTAAAAATAACGTGTACTCAAATACAAAAATAAGGCAACGCAAATTCAATATTTTAAATAAATGTAAAACTACTTTTGAATAAAATGTAGTCATTTTTTTAAAAAAATCTAAATATGCACAGATATATAATTACATATTAAATAGCTCACTTTTTTTACGAGCTCAATTTGCTTATGTTTCTGTGACATTTATAAACGAAAGAATATTTACAAGGTATTAAAGCTATAAAGTTTTCACTGTCCATCTTTAAAAAAAAATCTCATTCCTTGATATTTTTTACATTTAATATAGTTTCTGCGCTCGAGCTCGGAAGATATTTTAATGCCGATTGTTCAGACAAAATCCTTTTTTTATTATTATTTTTTAGATTTTTAGGTTGGTGATTTTATATCCAGATTATCGAATTGGTAGAATAGGCAACTGCATTAGGCCTCTTACAACTTCAGGGGTTTCCAATTTTTTTTTTTTTAAGTGTAAAGGCATTTCTTTTTATAGGGACATTCTAGTTGAACATATCTATATCTATCTATATCTATATTAATAAAAATGCAACTCGAAATGCGTTGCTAAGCGCAAAACTTGAGAACGGCTGGACCAATTCGGCTAATTTTTTTTTAATATTTTCGTTAAGACACGAAAATGGTTCTTATGGAGAGAAAAAATGAAAAAAACTGCGAGGAAAATAGTTAAAACGACACTTTTCTTACTTTCCAGCACAAAATTTTAGGAAAATAGTTAAAACGACACTTTTCTTACTTTCCAACACAAAATTTTCATTCCCTTTCCCCACACTAACTGAGTAAGATAGCAGGAAATAATAAATTATGATTTCTTTAAAAAGAAATACGCGAAGTCAGTTGGTTTTCATTTATAGATAACGGGATGTTTAAAAAAGAAAGAAAATGGTTGCTTTTATTATTAGTCTGTATGGATATTTAATTTATGCCTGCTCAAAATAAAGTCTGGGCAGGGAAGAAAAAAAAAGAATGAACAGAAGGGGGGTGTCACCATTATTTCCTCTGTGCGCGGCATTTTCCAAGCTGTTTTTAAACTTTCGCATCTCTTGAAAATCAATTGTGTCTTTATTTGTTTAGTGTGTTTACATTTATGAAAATTTGAATCTCATTATTCTATAAAAACGTAGAATTTTAGATCTTTCCCTTCACCATTTAAGTAAAATATCAATTTCGGGACAACCATTGCTCGGTTAGAAAGAGAAAGATGAGTAGTACAATGAACAGAACATCTGAAGAAAATAATACTATAAATGAATTAAATGATTATCAAAATTTGTTTGGTTTAAAAATATTTTGGTGAAAAACCTGTTATGAGACACAGCTACATAAAATATTATATGAAAATTTTAGCGAGCATTAATACTGGTGAACCGACTGGTCGCCAAAGGCGGCTAGTTCTAAATAAAATCAACATTCGTTTAAATTTCAGAATATTTTTTAAAACTTATTTCATGTTCCCAGATTTGTGTGTTTGCAATTCAATGTGGTCTTGTTCGTGTTTACTTAGCTGAGAGACTCAACAATTTTTTCTTCTTTAACGATCATAAAAAAGGGAGAGCGGGCATCGCAACAGTAATTCGGAAAATAGTAATAATTGTCTCATTGAAGGGGATGTTCGTTTCCGACACTCCTTTCAAGGATAAAAGGGAGAGAGCTATATGTCCTTGACCTTATGTTGAGAGAGGAGTTTACAATGTTCTGTAGATTCTGTTTATTCCTGTTTTCTGTCAGCACTCGTTTATTAAACTACTAGTTTATACATTCTGCGTTACTCGCTATCAAAATACTCCGCTAGCGATAGTTTAAAAAATTTTTTAAAAATATTCTTTACAAAATTTTATATTATACAATTTACTTTACATACTTTTAGCGTCTCAACTTTTTAATTAAAATCAGAATGTCAATTGAACCAGACTATTTTTTTTAATGCCGATAAAAATCCTTACTACACAATCATCCGTATTTACTTAATTGTTTCTTAAATTCGGGAAAAAAATGGAGAAAATTAGAGAAGAATTACCAGGAAAGGAAACTGCAGCATTAAAAAGGAAGAAGTTTGAATTTTAAGATGATATGAAAATATTTCTTGTAGAATAATTTGCTCCGAAGTTATTGTAGAAAAACGATAAAATTTCGATGTATTCTAATGAATTGAATGTTTAGTTAACTTCCATTTTTTGAAAACATTCTCTCTTTTTTTCGAATAATAAATATACAAAGTTTGATTTATTCGGGCCCAGTTCTTTAGATCGGTCATATAATACACAGCTGCAATGACTGCAATTGTATTAACATTATATTTTTTGTTCACTCACGATATTGGCTTTTTTTTTTGCTGATTTTTTGAGGATAGTTTGACAAGTAGAGAGCACATAAATACAATTTTTTAAATTAAAACTGTACTTTTTAAAAAAAGATTTCATTTCTGAACGACTTAAAAAGAATCCACTACTTTTGCATTCTCTCTATATGTTAAAAGAATTGTTTTTTTTTTAATGTAGCATAATTTATAACAAGAGGATAAAGAAGTAAATAATCATTGAAAAATGAAATTGATTGCAGATACTAACAGGTATAAAAACACATTATTGGATCTTAAATCTTGTATAATTTAACCTTTTGTTCTTTTTGCTTTTTTGGAAATGAATTGGATTCTTTCATTCTTTCCATCTCAATTATGAAATTTCTTTTTCTGTAAAACATATATCGCTTCATGAAGGTACTTATTAAGCAAAAAAGTTCAATGAATTACATTTAAACAAAGAAATATTTTCATTCTTGCATTTTAACATGTTATCTCTATTAAATATAAATACTGTTATATATCGATACAAGTTATGTAAACATTTCAAGAATTACATTATTCAGATCATAGTTCTCTCTTGAAATTTAAGAACTGTCATATTTTTGTAACAATAACACGAATTATTTGTTGCTGGGAGGGGAAAAAAATGGGAGCTCTTTTTTGGTCTTTCTTTTGAAAAATGTACAAGTTTGATTTTCGTCAGTATCCGAATTTTAAAAAGCATTATGCATGATCCATAAGAATAGCTTCTTTAAAAAAAAGAAGGTAAAATACCTTTTTGAAGAACTACATATTATACTTTTACACATTTCATGACTTTTTTTTTTTTGTATCTCAAAGTTAGAAAAATATATGTACTTATGAAATTCAAATATGCCTATATTCTTTTATGTTTATATTCAATATTAGAAAAATATAATTTACTGAGTTTTCTCCCTCTTCAGTAAAATGTACGCCTTTCTAGATTGAATTCTTAAGAACTTTGCTATGAGACATTGGCAGTATCTTACTTCTTCTTGTGCATGCTACTATAAGGCAAATAGAGCAATTTCTTATTTGTACACTGGAAATATTTAACAGGTTCTTGTAACTTGACCCCACATCCATTAAAAGGAGGGCCAAAATAGGCTGACCGTCATAAATTTATGGCCGTGGGAAACTGAGTTGTAAAATCTCTTATTCCTCTTAGCTCCAATTGGCTAAACATCTCAATGCTGTTACCAAGGGTCCAAGACAACGTTCTTGAAAGCAGTTACTCTTTCAGTGGAAGTAGTTTCAACATTGAACTAAAATTGCTCTAACCTGTATAGAAGAACTAAACCTGCTTTGCATGAGGTGAATAATAACCCATTTATTATTTTACTTTATTCTCGTATAATTTATTAAAACATATCCTTTAAATGCATCTAAATTCTTCTTATATAAATCCTAATAAAATAGAAAAGAACATTTCTTGTATTTGAATGCCTTAAAAATAATTAGGTTGCTTATATATATAATTTTAAACATTATAATTAATAATTTATATACATAAAAATTTAACTTGACGAAAAAAATACGATTTTATTTTTTTTACACAATCATTAAAATAATTATCGGAATTTTAGTACGATATATATATACAATTTTAACATTGTGTATTTGATTAACGTCAATTCTTCCTCTTTCTAATATATTAAATTCTAGTGAATTTTTTTTAAAAATGACTATTTTTATGAAAGATCTTAGTAAACAGAATAAATCGTTAATATGTAGATAATAAACATAAATTGAAATGCCATATTTTTCAGTTATTTTATTTGAAATTTTGCAGATAAGGGCCTTATTATTTTACTTTAAGATCCTTGTCTTCATAAATATGCCTTTTGCTTTATTTACAAATATATATAACAAATTTTTCAGTATTAAACCTATAAAAAAAATAAGTTGACGCCTTTTATTAGTTTTTCTCTGGTAATTTGGGTAGTTGATTTTAATTATTCTACTTTTATTTTTATTCTTTTTTAAATGATAAAAATAGAACTTTCCACCAAGAAACCACGATTATCTGAACTCTCTTGCCATTTTGGCCAGAAAACATCAAATATTGGGGGAAGGGGGGGAGAAGGATTACCTAAAAATTTTTAATACAATTTGCGCTAAAATAATTAAAGAAAATTACAGAAGGAAATCACGTGTAATAACAGTTATTATAATTATTACTTATTATAATTGGTTTTTTTATTAATTAAAAAAGCTAATTACTTGTAAATTGTAAAATTGATTATTATGTGATATCTGGAAGCTAAATTTGAGAAATGTTACTTGCCCCCGAACTGCAAATTACTGCCGTCGCCTTTGCTATAAAGTTCAGAATTTTCTAGACGATTACCTCAGAAGTAAGTTTATCATAAGAAAAATATGCGCATTGCCCGAATAATATCTTGACACCTGTTTTCATAAGGATTGACATCAAGCCACTCAGACAAAGAGAGCTATTTTTTCTTTCTACGTTGGAACCAGCTGGAAGGGATTTGTAATTTGATCATGAATCCACATATCTGAAAAGGGGCGTTAAAATGGGCTGGCTCACAGATTAGGGCGGGGGAGGGATCACCCTCTTAAATTTATGTCTGAAGGGAATGCAGTTTTCTTTCCATCCTTTCAACTACCAAATAGAAATTCGGTTCGAGTTGGATTTTGGAGGAGTTTTCTATCAATGTCAAGGCAATTTCTTGTCAATTATAGCAATTGTGATTGCCAAATATGATAGGTTTTATACTTTTCTATCCGTTTATTAAAACAATGACTAAGGTTTTGGAATAATTGACAAAATATTTATTCATTAATCATAAATTTGATACGCATTACTTTTTCTAATAAATTATAATTCCAGTGAATCTTTCAAAATAATTTTCTTAGAAAAATTAGTTATCATTTCAGTAAACAGATTTCTAATTAGACAATAAAAACCGTAAATTGGCTTGAAATATTATGCTTTTCAATTATATTATTCAAAATTTTGTTAATGAAAGCTTTGTTAGTTTATCTAAAATTTTCAAGTCTTAAAATATTTGGTATTTTCCATATGAATAAATATATCTTTTAAATTTTTCAGTATTAAAACTATAGTCAAGATAATATGTTAATGCTAGTCTTCTTTTGTTATGTCTATAAAGATAATAAATTTTAAATGTTGAATTTCATTTTTAATCTTTTTGAATTAATGGCTGTAGAGCTTTGCATATCCATGTAATCAGAATAATTAAATTAATTTCAGTATTTTTATATTGCTGCTTATGAATATTATATCACTTATATATCTTAATGAAAATGCGTACAGTTTTTTGTTTTTAACTTTTGTTTAAAGGTTTAGTTTTTATTCGTCTTTAATAGTATTCGGTATAAATATAAAGAATATATATCTTTTCTCCTTCTGATGGGAGAATTCGTGATATTATGAAAAGAGGAAGAACTTGGATCGGTGTATCTATATTACTAGAAATGCTTGATAACTATGAGATGAAGGCAAGTGAAATAATTTATTATATTTTTGAAATAATTTATTACATACAAGGGTTTTCATTTAACTCCGAAAAAAATTCCTTTGTTTTCGTTGTACATATGGCCTTCCTTCTGGGGTTGGGGGTGCAGCGGATGATAAGTTCCAGGGGCCCAGGATCGAAGGGCCCCAAAATGATCAAGAACTAAAATAATATTCTGGATTATAATAGCGGGATGGGAAGATGAGAAGAAATATTACTTTAAAAATCGACGGGTTTGTAAATATAAGTGTAAATTATTGTCTAATGCAGATATGCAACATCTTACAAACCTAAGGTAATAATTTACCTCATTTACCTCATCTATTAAGTAAGGCTGCATATAGTGTTTGAAAATTCATGCTATAAAATATTTAATTTTGTTAGATTTTATCATGTTTAAGGCAAGAACATATCGTTCTGGGCTTCATAAAAGAAAATTAACATAAAGGGGGGGGAGAACAAACGCTAAACTTTGAAAAGATATGTTTCCTTGTCTACAAAGTTTTTCTGGAATTAAAATCACTTCGACTTCAGAACTTGTAATTCAACTGGAGAAAAAAGATAATCATAAACTACACATTTTGTAAAAGAAATGAGAAACTGAAAATAGTTGAAAAACTTAACGTTTATAGGAAGTTTAACGTTTTATGATTTAATGTTTTGTAACATTTTGTAAAAGAAATGAGAAACTGATAATAGTTGAAAAACTTAACGTTTATAGGACGTTTAACGTTTTATGATTAACGCCACTTTTATTCGTTTATCATTTGGAAAAAATTACTAAAACGACTAAATTTATGTTCGCCTATTGATTAAACAAGTCAAGTTACTATAAAGAAATAAAAGGACGACTTAAATAATTCAAAAAAATGTGATTGAATTTTATTTGAGAATGTAATAACTTCGAGGGACCCAAGAAATAACAGAAACCCATAATAATGTAAATTTTTTAAGTTTAATCGAATTATTAAGTAAATATGATTGTACGCTCATAGATTATATAAACTTAATAAGAAATTTAAAATAAAATTTTTGCTTTATTCAATCATTTCTGAGTAGGGAAATGAAATCTTTATTAAAATTAAAGACGGTATAAAAGCATCCCTATAGTGTAGAATCTAAATGCACTCCTGATATTTCCTATAAGAAACAAATTCCAGTCATTATTAGGTATACGAATTTTGAAAAAAATAAATAAAATAGAACTATAAATGAGTTATTTACGGAGTTTTAACTATAAATCAGTCATTTACATGCTTTTTGGAAATAAATGATGTAATAGAAGAAGGACTAAAAAAATTCTTTTAAAAAGGTTAAGTAAATTTGATTTAGATATTATGAATTGTACTGGATAGGCATACGACAATCGTAGCAAAATGAAAAGAAAATATAAGGTGTACGATCTAAAATAATTGCTCTGAGCCCTAATCCAATTTATATGCCTTCCCATTTGTATTATTTTGATTTATTTATTATTAGTGTTTATATATATATATATATATATATATATATATATATATATATATATAT
>JAOUZG010050344.1:0-10103 GCA_026289955.1 Argiope argentata | reverse complement strand
TATATATATATATATATATATATATATATATATATATATATATATATTTAATATTTGGATATTGCAAAGTTTATATTGTTTATTTTCTGCATCTACAAAAATATTACTCTTAAACCATTATGTGACACTTGTTGGGAAGCCAAAACAGATGCGGTTAAAGCAGTATATACACAGTTTGAGAAATTTATAATACCGTAAAAGAGTTTATTGATCCCAATACCGCTCTCAAAGAAAAAATTCTGCAGAATTTCAATATCAGAAGTGTCATTTATTTTATGTTTAATAGCATGGCTGGAAATATTGTCAAAATTTATCAATATCAATAAATTATTTCGTTCAAAAGCAAGTGATCTTATTTGATTTAATTTCAGTCAAAAAGATTAAAACTGAAATCAAAAATGTAATAAATTTTTAGACGAAGCAAAAATGATACTGTGTAATTTGAAAAATATTCCAAAAAAAAGCAAGTTAAAGTTAGAAAACCCGATAGAGGAATTAAGATGCTATTTTTTAACAGTATGATTGGTTCGTTTATTGCACAAATAAAAGACAGATTTAAGAGTATTTCAAATTAATTGATATTTTTCTTAATTAATTATTTCAGTCATTAGAAGAGTGCTAAGCACCTTTTCAACGAATTAATAATTAGTTATCTTCGATCAGGCACATAATTGGCATTCGGTCAGATAAAATTCCATGTGCACAGCTGGTTGAAATGAATGTGCTATATTAAGCATAGAAAAGAATAAGGAAAAAGAAAAATTGTAATCTGAAAAACATTAATTTTTTGAAATAATTATCAGTAAAAATAAACTTGCAATAATAATATATGTTCGTGTTTGTATTTTTTTTTTTTTTACTTTACAAAAAAAAGCAGGGCCCTAAATAGTTTTTGCATTTAGGTCCCTTTATAGAGAAGGCCAGCCCTGCTTATACATATATGCAATATAAGATGAAATGCACAAAAAGCACTCACGTGCTAGTCATAAGGTGTACGTATACACTAGAAGATTTTTCAAAAATTTTAATTTTAAAAATCCGATTTTTTTTCACAATAGGTCATTAATATATGTTTAAACTCATTTCAGTTTTAAAAAATCATATTGCGCTAGTAATCAATTAATTAATTAATATTTAATGAGCTAATCAGCATATTTTTTGAAACATGATATCTAAAATTCTAATTTGTACAGAGTCACAATTCTAGTTGGAAATTATGCCTAATATTAGTCTTCATGGGATGAACCTCAATCGAGCTATAAAAATGCATAGTTTTTTTAAACAATTTTTTTTCATCAACGGTGAATAGAAAAATCTAGATTTTTTCAGTAATTTTGATACTTAATTAGCTATAAAAATTATTTTTATAAATACAGCTTTGATTGAGGTTAATCCCCTTCACTTTTCATACAGATTATTTTGATATATAAATAATTGTATTTGGTTAATTTCTTGTTGAGTTATTGTTTGAATGAAGCATAATAGTGGGAAAATATCATTTTTCAGAAAATGAGTTTAGAGAAATGCTAAAAATTACTACTTACAACATTAAAAACTCCTTGAAGAGTAACTCACTCCTTCTTTTTCAATTATTTTATTCTTCTCTTTTATTATTACTTTTTTCATGCCACGTAAACATTTTCTTCTCTGTTTCTGCAGTGGTGTCGATTGTCGCAAATTTACAGATATTCTTCATTTGTTTCTATTTTCTATGCCTTGCACCATGAAATATCCAGGATTAATACTCATCCGCTTCATAATTTCCAATTCTGGTTTACATCCACTGTTGAAGTGAAGAACTGCATTTAAAATGGACTCATTCGTTGGTGTTTTGCATTTTGCCATGAAGACACTTTTCTAGCATTTCTGCAGAAGTTAATCTTGTATAAATTGGTTTGATGCGTTTTAGAATCTTCATTGCCAATCCTCCTTTATGTTTATAGGGATTTTGCTTCCCAAGAGCGGTGGCACGTTGATATGAGCACCAGCTGTCACTACCTTTGGAACATTTAGAATGTAGAGGTTGAGTATCCTGAGCACTAAAGTGGTAAAATGTACTCCAAATTGCATCTGACATTGGCTTTACAAAGCCAGTGTTATTGCGTAATGGTAGACCAAAATAATTTTGCAATGTACTTATCTTAGCATCTGTCAGCTTCCCTTTTCCTCCTATTCCTTTTACTGTTTTCTTTGGCTTTCTCAAGGCAGTTCCAAGCCTTTTTTGGGAATGCCCAATGAATTCTTCCCTTTTTTAACACTTTTACCACAATATAGATCGAGCTCACACACTGCATTGTAGTTTTAGCTGTCATCCTCTCCATAAAATTCACTATATTCTAATCCCCTTGCCTCCACTGACCGCTGAAAAATTCTTCCTACACCTATGGGTTCCATGTTAATGTATGAACCGTGATAATTATCAGAGCAAATATGGTCAGCTTTCCAAGACTGATATTTGATCGAAGATTTATCTTTTTTATTCCATTTGCGACAGCCAATATAATCTTTCGACAAAACTTCAACATCAAGCACTTCCCCTGTATCTATAGAAAGAGCTGTCACAACTCCATTTAATGAGGAGTACCCTCTTTTATGCCAGGTTCCATCAACAGACACTCCACACTCATATTCATAAGTCATGAAGTGGCTTGCTTCTCTATGACAACAAATTATTTGCGTCATGGCATACACAACACACCTGTTTACTTCATAAAACTGACCTTGTTTTTTTGAAGTAGTGCAAGAACCACTAACAAAATCACAGCTGTGGCATACCCTGGAAAAACCAACTATTCTGAGAATGAGAGTAAAAAGTCAACCAGGAGGGGGGGAGACATTTTACATCTTTTATCTCGTACGAAACTAAAGAGATAGATATCATATTATACTCAGACCCTATGAAGTACAGGAATGGCCTTCAAGGTCTCAAGGTAATGAACGTGTTTGTATAATAGAACATAGGAAGCAATTTAGTTAGAGACCTTGGTCAGAAGATCTTTGCTCAAGGAGGTTAGTTTCTCCAAAACATCTTGTCAGAGATTTAGCGTTTCAAGTTTGAAAAATATTGACTTTGATTTGTGTTATGGAGAGGAATTCATTTCTATGTTTGACCTTTGACCAATGTGAAGATTGGTAAGCATACAATTTTTTAATAAATTTTCGTTTCTATTTTCGCATTTTTGAAAATATTGTAATTGTGGCTTTATATTTTTGGCACATTTGAAGGTTAAAAACAGGGCACATTTACAATGCGAATTGTTACACATTGGCACTGATAAAATAAACTGGTTACTTTCACAAGATAAAATAACAATAAAGATAAATAACAACTTCACAAGATATAATAAACTGGTTACTTTCTCTTCTTAACTGAAGGGGGAAATTTTTCAACTCGGAAAAAAATTCAGCTAATATTTTTTAAGTGACTAATTTTTTTAATGTTTTAGCCATGTTACAGAAAAGAAAGTTTGAATCGAGGGCTTCAAAACGCAAAGGGCGGGGTGGGGGGAGCAGAACAACATAAAAATTTACTGAATAAATGTATTATAACGTTTCAAAAAAGAGCTAAAATGGAAAATGAGACAGAAAGAGCAGTTGAGCAACTTGATACGGCATATGTACCTAAAAGAATCTATGAGCAAATTGATATTGAATATTTACATGAAAAAAATGTTGTGCAAGCTGAAGTAGAATATGAATTCTAACAAAATAATGAGCGATTTGAACAAGAATGCATATTTAAAAAGATAAATGGGCGTACTGAAACAAAATGTGCCCAAGAAAAAATCACTGAACAAGCTGAAGTTGAAAATCAATTCGAAGAAATTGACAAGAGAAATGGAATTGAATGCAAATCTAAAATGACAGAAGAACAAATTAAAACAGAATAAGCCCAAGAAAAAGCCAAAAGAGTGAGCCGAAGCAAAATACGAATTTTGAAGAAATTAATGAGCGATTTGATAATGGAACAGAAGAATCAACAACTTGTAATTTTAAACAACAAAATAAAATATCAGCTGATTCTGATAACGTTTTAAAACAAAACCAAAATATTTTTATTCACGAAAGAGAAAAACAGCTCCATTCAATAATAATTGATTTAGTGTATAATGAAATTTTAGGCATGTATCTCTGAAAAATATTGCGCAACTATGGTGCAAAATAGAACCTATTTTTTTAAGAACAGCCTTAACACACCCTGAATTTCATCATCCTTTTAAATACTGCCAAGTAGAATAAAAAAAATTGATTTTAATTTTCCAATTTATGTATCTAGGTCCTCCCCCCGCTCTTATTTAACACAAAAAATCGGATACGGAGCTTAACAGAGTGAAAAATATGTATAAAGAGTGCATACTATAAATATAACTGAAAAGGAGGGGGTCTCAAATTGAATTACGCTTTGGGCCTCTGAAAATCCAAATCGGCCACTGTTTTTCTGATAACTTTTCAGAATCCAGAGACTCTTTAGTCTTCATATGGTGATTAGAAATAAACTTTCTTTTCTTGAAATGCTTATTACGTTTTCCAGAACCCAATTCATATCATAAGAAAAGTGAAAAAAAAATATCACAAGCACAGGCAAAGAGCACACGGAAATAAACATTTAAAAAGTAAATAAAACTGGCGGAATACCGTTAAATTTGCAGTTAAATATCGTTGCCAAACAGAAGGAACGGAATAAAATATATTTTAAATAAATAATTCTTTAAAAAAACGCAATAAAATTTCAAATTACCTTGCAATAAAAGAGTAGAAACTGTGAATTTTTTTGAATAACCGTATATTTATAAACAATTACGATTAAAGCAGAAAGTAAAGTCAATAAAAAATGTGATCAAGTACATATAGGGGAATCAAGTTTATGCCCAAGCATAAGTTTCTAATGTTTTATGTTAAAAAAAAGACCTGTCAACACAATATAGTTTTTGCTAAGAATGTTGAAGATAAATCTTTTTATTCCACTTACTTCTTTTTTCTAAAAAAAAAAAAAAAAAAGCATGCTAGTGAAAAAGAACTTCGCAGTTGACTGATTTATTCAAAAACGCTAGAGTCGGTATTTTGTTTTAGTCGTAAATTATTCTGTAGAGAAAATGAAAAATGTACATGATTTATAGGTGTTTATAATTATTTGAGAAAGATATCAACCGTAATTCAAGATCATGAGCGGTCTATCTGTCACTTAATTCATTCATTACTTGAAAAGAGTTACTGAAACAAGTAGCTTATGTTCGACTATTGATGAAATAAATCTAGCTAATATAAATAAGAAAATGGAATGACTTAAATTACTTTTTCAAAGAATTGTAGATTTTATTCTATTTTTAGCACGTCCACTTCCAGGACATGTGGAATGATAATAACTCCTAATAACGGAATTTTTTTCAATTTATCGAATTATTAAGTAAATACGATTCTGTTCTTATGGGTTAAATAGAATAACAAATTTCAAAAATAATATTGTGTATGATTTAGCTCATAAACCAAAATAATCAATTATTCCTACGTTAGGAAATGAAGTTCTTATCGAAATTAAAGACAATACAAAAGTAGCTACGTAAGAAGTAGTATCCAAATGGATTCTACTTCTGATATTTCCCATATAAAACATTCTTTTTATTAGGCATTAGAATTTTGAAAAGGAAATATTAAGAATAGATGAGTAATTAATAGAGTTTAATGAACTAATGAAAGACTGGAGATGGACCAGCAAAAACTTTATTGGAAATATTAAGTGACAGGAATTTAGATATTATGAGTTGTGACAACAGTAGTAGCATGAAAGGGATATATAAAAGAGTACGATCTAGAATAATTGCTCTAAACCCGATTGCCATTTATGTGTCTAATCCCTGAAATTCTTTTAACTTATTAATTTACTAGCCGCCTTTGGTGACCAGTCGGTACGCCATTATTAATGCCGTCTAAATGGTTCAATCATTTTTTATATATATAACTTGATCTCATAATAAGTTTTTCAGCAAAATATTTTTAAGCTTCAAATTTCGATAGTCATATAATTCAATTATTATATTATGTATACCTTAAGCAGTTCTGATCTTTGAACTCCGCATCTCTCTCTGATTTTCTATCAGTGCACGTAAAAATCACTTTTAAATGAAAGTGGAAATGCTGAAACTTCAATTAATATAAAGACCTCTTTACTCAATCCAAGTATGTCTTGAAATAAAACTAAGAACTGAAAGCAGAGTAGTCCGACATTAAAGTTTTATGTTCACTACAGAAATTGAAACATTATAATTTTTTTATAATTTATAATATCTCAAGGAAATATTCAGCAAACATTTCACAGATTAAATGAAACATTCAATTTTTAATTTTATTTTTAGGTGTATATAAATATTCTCAATAATCACATATTTTTTGGTTTATAAATATATTTCAAAAATTTATGGTTTAAATTCCTTTTGTCTTATAGATTCATGTTCTGTAAAATATGCTTAATATTTGAACTTCAAAATAAATAAATAAATATTTCTATCTTCTGCAATGAAATTTGGCTGATTTATTCAGTTTTGAATATTAAAAGTTTAGAACAATCATCATTTTTATAATCTAGGCCAATTATTCTAGAGAAAATCTGATTGGCTTCTTTGAGATCTTGATAAAGTGATCTAAAATCGGCAGTTTTTACCGAATAGTTACATTGAAGTTTTCATAGATCGATCAGCTCTGATGATTGATTTAATTAATTGGAGTGCCACTTTTTTATTTTAAGGACTTATTGTCTCTAGAATATTTTGTTAACTATGATCCACAGAGCTGATGATACTTGTAAAAATTTAAGTCGTAATTCAACAGCACTTTTCCCCTCAATCTACTAATTATATATTTCACTTAGACATTTTGTTAAGAGATGTATATCTATCACAAAAAGGTAACAAATTTGATGTTGGACTCCGATTGCAGAAGATGCCTTGTAGATGTTCAGCCATATTTGCTTTAAATAAAACTTTTTAATTGAATTAGTAATATATGCATTATAAAATATCATAGAAAACGTTTCATTGCATTTATTTTCCAAAAATAGCATATTTCATAATAAAAATTAATATTCATTCCCGGCCTCCAGGGTATACATGTACGAAATTTAGTAGCTGTAGGTTGAACGATTTGACACACACACACACACACACACACACACACACACACACACACACACACACACACACACACACACACACACACACACACACACACACACACACACACACACACACACACACACACACACACACACACACACACACGTCTGCGTGTGTAATACTGGACTTCTATTTTTCGAATAATTTCATCGACAGGCTATCAAAATAGTGGATGAAAATAAAAACTTTATTTCTCATACATCATGGGGATATCTTATTACGAAAAGAAACAACAGTTTGCAAAATTCGACATAATTTTCTTTAACTGTATTCATATCAACCACAGTTTTTATTCATTTAAACAATTATGGTTTACAATAGCATAAGAATTAAAATAAAATGCAATGATAAATAGAAATGCAATAGAGTCGTGGATTGTGGTATGGTAAAAAAATGAATCAATACAAAAAATACTTTTTGACTTCAATTTTTTGAAATTATCATCAGATCTATAAGGGCAAGAGATAATTTTTACAAAAAAGATTGTTTTTGTTCAAAAAATGTTATATTAGAATAATTGGGTTTTTCCCCCTAACGTACCAGAATCCATTGCTGTAGTACATTATTGCTTACCAGTGTGTTTTATTTATTTATTTGTAGTTAAAATATTGCTTTATAGGAATTAGAAATTTCTTTCAATTTTTAACAAATGTTATGCTGATAATTACGAATGCCACTGAAAACTCCACAAGAAGCCTACCAATAAGTTAATTTTTTTTTTTAAAGAAAAATTGCCTGGGAAAAACTTGCGATAGTGTGATGTATGCAGTAGTAAAAATGGTAATGGAATTAAACGATCCAACTTAATATGCGCTATATGCAAAAAAGGAATTCAGGGAATTCGTGCAGTTAAATATTCTTATAATAAGAGATAATAAAAAACATTTTTTTAAACTAAAATTACTTTTTAGATAATAATTAGTCTCAATTATAAATATTTTAATTTGTTTCCAAAAAAAAAAATTACTACGCATTTTATTCGGAAGTTTTAGAAAATTTTTATAAGAAATCTCTTCAGTACTCAAACGGTTCAAGTCGAATGAAAGTCATCTGAATCAGATATATAAAAATCTGCGACCTTAGTGTCATTGACATCAGCCAAGTTGATATTTTTGTCGGCTGACCAAAAATTGCCAGCAAAACGCGCGATCTGATTCACCTTTTACCTTGTCGATTATAACGCCAAAAGTAGTGCAAATTATAAGCTGAATGAACATGTTTGAGTCAGATATCCAAAACTCTGTGGACTTGATGTCGTCGATATCCGTCGCATTAATTTCTTAAGCGACAAACCAAAATGAATCGACAAAACACCACATTTTATTGACTATTTTGACAACTGTTATCATTCTACCGATTTAAGCACTTGCTAGCATATTTCCATTGTTTATCTATACTACTATTATAAATGTGAAAGTTTGGATGGATGGATGATGTCCGTCAATCACGCCAGAACGGCTGAAGAAAATTGGACGAAATTTAGCACAGAGATAGATTATAGTCTACAGAAGAACATAGGCTAATTTTTATTCCGGTTAATTCAGTGGTTAATTTTTTATCAATTAAAAACTAACTTTTCCGACAAAAAATGAAAAAAATCTGAAAACATCTGCCTGAGCTTTTTGAAGTTTGTTTTTATTTTTCTATTTCCGGTATTGATCTATTATTTCTGTTTAAAATCTTCTGCTGACGAATTTCATCAGAACAGAAAATAAAAAATATCTGAAAACATCTGCCAGAGCTTTTTCAATTGTTTGTTTTTATTTAACCGTCTTTCATTCAAACATTATCTTAACGTTGCAATGGTATCCTTTAGGATTGATTTGCTCTTTCGTGGATTTCTCGGCAGAAAGACATTTTCATCACTGAAAAGTTCAGCTGTTTTTGTATAACATTTCTTAAATCGTTTCCTGCTCAAAAGAAAAATTAGTTAAACCGAGTAATTATTCTTTCCTATATCTTATTAAGAAAAGCATTAATCTGTAATAGTGAAGATAGTAAAAACAGATGTATTCATTTTTTTTTCTTATGCGGTTCCTGTATTAAATAATTCGATCTTTCCTGTTCATATCTCTTGATTTTTTTCCAGCTTACGTGTATTCCTTTTGCCTATTTTCATTAGTTTCAATTAATTTTTTTTGAGTGCATTCCATATTACTGCATTTTTTCTATATTTCCGTTAATTTGCTGCAACGTTCATCGAAACCTTATAATTGGAAATGCTATTGCTGCCGTTCATGCCACATTCGGCCATTTCGCTAAAATTTGGTGACAAATTTTTTTTTCTTTGGCAAAAATGACTGTATATTCAAGATGTTCCATTATGCGTTTTTGTAATTAAATTGTATTTGTGTTAATTATATATATATTTCATATATGCTTATAGTGGTATATTTCCATTAGCAAACAATGTAGAATTCTGCCAGATTTTCTCAAATTTCTCTAGCGATTGTTCGTTTGCCCCCGGCCAACGGAAAAGTACCCTTATTGCTTTAAGTACATATATTTTAAATAGTTCCCCCCCACGCTTACTAGGTTGAACGTAACATGTTTTCGACCGGTTATTTCAAACGATTCTGTTTATTTTCGTAGTGTATGATAAATTTAAAATTAAACATTTTTAATTAATAAATCTTTCGATTCCTTCAGAAGTGCTTTTGAATAAAAATAAAACAGATTAATTAAAATTAAAGGTTTCTAATCTGCATTGCGTTATCCCAACTGGCGCGAAAAATTCATGTCTTTGCTTTGCTCCAATTGACGTTGAAAACTTATGCATGATAACATTTTAGACTCACATATACACACCAAAATTTCCACGCGTACGAAGTCGCGGGTAAAAGCTAGTAATGTATAATTTTAAGATAGTTTTTGATTTACTATACGTTAATCTCCTGTTCACCGCAACCATTCCTAAGTAGTGAAGACTTTTGCTGA
>JAOUZG010050341.1:0-16762 GCA_026289955.1 Argiope argentata | reverse complement strand
GACTGCAATCTCCAGCGATATTTGTAACTTTGATTGGCAGACTTCAAGAAGCGCTCATGCCGTTGTGACCTTTTGACAACGTCTCACCTTCGGAACCGGTTCCAGACCCGATTTTAGCAAAGAACTGAAGTGCAAGCAGGTCTGGTTCAAGTTTAATCTTTCAAGGCTAAACGTCCTTCCGATGGTGTGGTATGGAATCTTGGAGAAGGGGATTCCACCTCAGGGGTCGTCTTCATAATTTGACCATGATTTAGAATTACCAAGTCCAACCCAAAATAGCCTTAAGCTGTGTTCCAGAAACCCTCGAATCTTTAGACATAGCACACGTGCTTCCGTTTTATACCTCTTGGGGGGGTGTTTTAATGCCTATTCAGTTTACCGACAAATTGTTGAATTCACAAGCACTCCAAATGCTTTGATGCCTGTCCAAGTTTACCAACAAATTCGAGGGTCGCAGGAACGCGGCTTTAGTGTTACTTCAAAACGGAACGTTAATATGATTCAATTAAACTAAGCCTAACTTCAAGATGCGTTATTAAATTAAAATTACTGTTGAATGAGATCAATACATGGTGATGTGACATATAACAAACGTACCTCGCCAATTTTATTTTAGAATCAAATGTTTCATCATTTGAAAGGAAAAAATATTATGTTATTAGATAGCATAATAATATATATTAAAATATATTTGCATTACAAAGATCGAAAGTGCTTTGCTTCACAAAATGCAATGTTTTAAGAATTAAAAAAGTTCCTAGAAGCATGGCGAACTATCAATATTTTATGAAATGGAACGGCTGTAAGAGATTAGCGCGCGCCACTTCTGTGATTTATTTTTATCGATAAACACGAGAAGAGACGATGAAATAAACAAATCCTTATCGACTTCTTGACAGTTTACAAGAGGAAAACAAATCTAGTTCTGAAATATTTTTTTAAGTGATATCTGGGCTGTTTTGACGGGAATTTTAATTAGCAGACGACCAACCAGGATTTGATAACCAGATACTAAGTAGATTAAAGACTGGGAGGTAGTCCTCGAATAGATAGTTTCTTTGATATTCATGCGTATTTTTGGATTTACGATTTCGAATGAACAAATGTTGTGTTTTATCGCTATGCAGACGGCTATCGTAACGTATTTATCATTGTAAAAATGCAACCTTTAACATTTTCGTCTGCAGAATAAACAAAGCATGTATTTTTAATGTCAACGCACTCGACCTTAAGATGTTGATGGGTGGATCTGAAGCATGACCATTCAAGTTCGAACACTATTTTTGGAACAAGAAATATCTGTCCTCATATTTCAAAAGTATATCAAATTAGATGTGTGATATTTGACACTCAATCTCTACATTAGTACTGTAGAGATTACCATAAATTATTACTTTAAAATTATGGCAAATTATAACTATAAAATTATTTGCCATTATTTTATAGCAAATTATTACTATAAAATTTTGAAGGAAGTTCAACAGCGGAAACCTATCCGCATTTCCATCTAGGGCCTGCCTTAGGAGAGGGCATAGGGGGCAGTAGCCTGGGCCCTCACAAAAGGTGGGCCCCAAATCGAATAGAAATTTTATTTTGTTTCCTTCTTTAATGAATGTTCTTCATTACTAAAGTAGTGAAACTGATGGGGCCGCAAAGAAGTTTTTACCCCGGGCCCCAACTAGGTCTAGTCGGGCCCTGCTTCCGGGTGCTTGTGAATTCGATTTCTAAATCGCAACGAAACTGTAGATGAAATTTAGTCTTTGGTATTTAATCTATAATTATAGATCTGATTAACATTTTGAGCCAAAATTAGTCTGCAAATACATTTATGCAATGTGAGTACCGTAAATTTAGTGCTAGGAAAGGAAAATTTTTCACGGTGCCTTGACATCAAGATAGAGTACGCGTTTTAAATTATAACCTTAGGCAAAAGGAATAGATACAGAATGAATATTAATATTTTTCTCAATATGTGACATACAATCGGCTTACAATCGTATTAAATGTACTAGAAAAATCGAGAACTTGGTATTTCAGCAATCTGAAGGTCGATTGAGCTCTGCTCTATATCATGCTACTAATTAGTACAGAATAATAAACGTGTTAGAGATGCTAGTATGTTGTTGTTGTTCTTGTCTTCCACTTTACTACGGAAATGGGGTGCAGTAGCTTGTGAGGGTAAGTCATACCAGAATCTCCGACCTGAACGAAGGCACACGGTTTTAAGCCATTAGGGCTGAATAACTGGAACGTCGCAGCAGCTACACTGGTGGGAACTATAGCTGAGTCCTAATGGTTAACACCGGCCAAGGTACAACTCTGCCCGTAGGAAGTTCTACCCGTCATCGATGGGAGGGACCTACCTCCATTTATTAGTGACCCTCCAGAGTGATGAGACCATACCGGAAGCATCTCATCCTCAGTTTGAGGTGCATAAGCTTAGTGTTTAAAAATTTTGAAACAATTTTCTGTGCTAGTATCAAAGAACTGTTGTTGTTGTTCTCGTGTTCTTCTTTGTATCGGAAGGAGGGTTGCAGTAGCTTCTGATGGTATGGACCCCTGAGCATCCAACGGCAGAAGTCTGACTTCTAGCTCACATACGTCGAAAACTTTTTTTACGGGGCGGACTGCATTCATGCATATTCATTCATTCATCCACAGATCGTAATTTAGATTTAGAACAGAGAACGATTAACTCTGACCCAGTAGCCTCAGTGGTACTACTCTCGTCATGGAGGACTTTGTGACCACGACACATTTAACGAGCGCCAGCGAAATTTTAAATTTCAACTTTCTCAAAAATGGGCCTTAGGAGACTCAAAAATATTGGTAAATGGCTGCAATTTCGAAATAAAGATATTTTTAATCTCCAATTTGCCACGTTTTGTTGGGATGATTTTTTTGAATTTATGAAAGCTTTCTTCAAACTTGAATAAAATATAACAGTTTAAATTGTTTGATTAATCCATATATTTGCAAAATTTGCCACTTTTTGTTGAGATGCTTTCTTCAAACATTAATAAAAAATCTTTTTAAAAGTAGATTAGATGTTTTTAATCAAGTAAAACGTTTTGAATGAGTAGCCGTTCGAGAAATTATGTTTTGACATGATACATTGAAATATGCATAGCAGATTTCAATGTTTAGTATTTTTTTACTCTTTTTTTTAAATATTAATTTTCAAATCCATACACAGTTGCAGTGAAACGATAATTTGTTTGTTATAAACATTTATAATAAGTATGTCCTTCATTATATCAGCGCCTAACAGCAGAACTCGACTCTGTTTTATTAATGCCGAATACTGAATATGTTTAATTTAATACGCATAGACATAACTAATGATAACATAATGTTCAAGATTTCTCAAAATTGGCAGACGTTAAAGAAAAGTTATAATTATCTAACATACGTTTTTGTTTATTGTGTGCACGGACCTTATCTAATGGCGGTCAATCCTGTGGCGTCATAGTGCTTTTAAAAATCGTGAAAGTTCGGTTCAGTTATCTTCCTTATATCA
The DNA here is from genome assembly GCA_026289955.1 of Argiope argentata. Lineage (NCBI taxonomy): Eukaryota > Metazoa > Arthropoda > Arachnida > Araneae > Araneidae > Argiope > Argiope argentata. The sequence continues at coordinate 13,242 of JAOUZG010050341.1, read as the reverse complement.
TGGCATTGTGCCTTGGATTTTTTTTTTACAGTTACGTTAATTGCATAGAAATTAGTCTTTTTTTTTTTTTTTTAGTTTCCAACGATGGAAAAAAAAGCGACTACGGTGGGAAAACATAGTTGATGAAACAATGAAAACAATTTGAACTTCTGGGAATCTGTATCAGACATTGTTGGTAATCACACACACACATACACATTCTAAAAAATTATCAAAATTCAATAAACCTTCACGATTTTTTAATTGATATTATTAAAAAGGTAAAATTTAAATATTTGAAACAATAAAATGCATTGATAATTGATAATTTTTTCGAACTTTACCCCGGAAAAAGGCCGAAATGTCGGTTAATTCTTAATTAAAATAAAGAATCATTTCATTCACGTTTCCATCCTACAAAGTATAGATGAACCAAATTTGGTACTGTTGCTATAGTATGCGTTCTGCTATATTTCAGGTGATTTTTTTTTTTTTGAAAAACGTTAAAAAAGGAATATATTGGGCCCGGATAGTCTAGTTGGTAGGGCATTAAATTAGCATCCCATAAGCTGCGAGTTTGAACCCGCCGGCCGAAGACTCCTTGTGTGTGGTGGCAGGCGAAATTTAAATCTGTCTTGGTCACAAAGTCCATGTCGAGAGTAATACCCCTGGGGATACTGGGTCAAAGGTGACCGTTCTCTGTTCGATCTAAATTACGATCTATGGATGAATTTCCGCCCTTTAAAGAAAAGGATTTGTGATGCGTGTGAGCTAGAAGTCAGACTTCTGTCCTCGGGTGGTCAGAGGCCCATGTCCTCCGCACCCCTTCTTCCTTTGTAAAGCGGAACACGAGAAAAACAACAAAGAATATGTATATCTTTTTTGAATTTTTTAAATATAAATAAGATTGAATGACCAACGATTAAACAAATATATGTTAAAAGCCAATTTTGTAAATTTTAAAAAAAATGGAATAAATCAGGGTTGAAAAAATACAAAAAAAATGTTGCTGAAAAGTTTATTAAATGATTTGTTCCAAATGTTGCAAATAACTTTTAAAATATTAATTATTTTCTGAAGAAATAAGCTGTTTTTATCTGGTTTCTTTTTTTTTTCTTCTTTTTATCCAGTTAGTTCAACTGATAAATAACTCCAATTTTTTTTTTTTTTTTTTTTTTTTTTTTCCGTTTTTGAAGCAATACAATTACATCTTTTGAAGGAACATATTGCTTATTTTGTAATTCAGAAAGCTAAGCATACGGAGAAATTTTTGTACTTAATTTTAAGAAAATATGAATTAGATTTTAATTTACAAGAATTTTCACGTTAAGATTTTCCCTAAATTAAGAATTTGAGAAAATAGAATTTAAAATATCATTAAAACTTGTTATATGAATTTAAAAATCTGTTCAACTTCTGAAAGAATCTAGAAGCCAAATTACTCATCAATAAAAAAGATTAAAAAAAATATTCTATATTTTTGAGGAAAGTTGTCATTTTACCTTTAAACGTAAAAGAAAATTGAATTAAGCAATTAGAATTAACTAATAACTGAATTACTTTAATAATATACTATTTTATTTTCAAGGGACTTGTTACAAATAATTCCATAAAATTATTAAAGTAAAGAATGAAATATTTAGAAAAAGGGGCGAAAGAAACATTAGGGATCTCTTCTAGAAATACTTTGTCTAAATTCTGCGCTGACTTATCTCTGATCCTTATAAACCGCCCATCTAGAGAAACATATGGCCCTGGCTAAAGCGCGCCATTCATTTTCTTAAGGAGAAACATATGTGTACTCACTCAAAATGAACATATTTCAACGTCAAGCTCTATAATGCCATTCTTCTACTGAGGTCTAGGCCTGCATAATACTACATAATCGTGACATTTTCTAAAGCATGTGAACTATTACCTAGAAGGCTCGCTCAAATTCTAATTTATAGTAATTTTACGAATTACACATTAGCACAGGACAAAACAATTGCGAGCAAATTCAGCTTTCTTAATCCTTTCAACCCTGAATTTTTAAAATGTGTTTAAAAAAACAATTGATGGGAATCAGTGATAAGGATCACCAAGAGAACATCCACATTTAATTTCATCTCACTTTCACCAGGGGTATAGGAACCAGGAAGTCGTGGCAAATGCCACCATCAGGTTTGAAAAGAAATGAAGATTAGGAGCTTAAAATACCTCGATGGCAAATGCCACCGGTAAAGTCGAAAGGGTTAATAGCGATGGAAATAGAAAAAGGAAACGAAATGCGAGCATACAAAGAGAATTATTATCTAATGAATATTTCTTTATTGTGATAAATACTTTTGAATAGTTGGATAAAATAAACATATATTTTGTTTCCTGCAAAAAAAAAAACAAAAAAAAAAAACGGTAAAGTATACAATAAAGAAACTTGTTGTTTCTTATAGCACTTGCCATGGACAGGCTCACTGTGCAGTCTCGGAGATTTAAACCTAATCAGGTTCTCTTGTTTTGTAGTAGCGCCAACTAGGGTCATGAGTAAGACTTTTGCTACTCACTCATTGCGTACGCTTGCATAATCCTTTTTTATAGGAGTGTACGTTCACGCACCTTACAAATAGAACACAGAACATCCATGCCCGAATCGGGTCTTGAACCCGGAACGCCCAGATCATGAGAAAGACTCGCTACCCCTATGCCAGGAAGACGGCCTCAATGGAATGCTATCTAGTTATAATATCAATTCAAAAATATTAGTGTAATTGTTTGACCCTTGCATTATTGTCTCGAGTACGCTTTCCTCGCGTGAATTCAAAAATATATCTCGAGGGGGTTAGTTTCCTTACCCCCCTCTTCTCTCTCTTCGGCATTCGAATTTTTTTTACGATTACATATTTCCTCTATGCATAAATAAATGAAAATATTTATTCAACAAATAATTGATAATATATTTGATATTAATAAAAAATTGATAATATATTTAAAAATCATTGATATATGAATGGCAAATCCCGTTAATAATCAATGAGATTAGAGCGCAAAATCGGCAACATATTTCAAATTAATAATCTATGAATGATAAATCTCGTTAATAATTAACGAGATTAGAGCGCAAAATCGGCTATATAATATAAATTATTATTGTATGAATGATAAATCTCGTTAACAGTTTGTGAGATTAGAGCGCAAAATCGGCTACATAATTCAAATTAATGTATGAATGGCAAATCTCGTTAACAATTAGTGAGATTAGAGCGCAAAATCGATAATATATTTAAAAATATTATGTGAATGACGAATCTTGTTTATAATAAGAGCGGAAAATGGAAAATATGTTTATAAATATTATATGAATGATTAATCTTATTGATAATTTGTGTGATTGGAGTGTAAAATGGGAAATATATTTAAACGTATTATTATATGAATGATAAATTCCTTTGATAATTTGTGTGACTTTAGCGCAAAATCAAGTATCAAGTTTAGTTAGGTTAAAATATCAATCTAGAGAGGAATTCCCATCCCCCTCTCTATACACATTAGAAACACTTGTTTTAGCTTATCCATCATCTTTAAGGGCGAGTCAATTTATTCACTTCAGTTTTCCTTGATGCTCTATCTTCAACATCAATGCTGTACCAATCAAAAAATGTTTCAGAAACTCCTTCAAGTGTTCGTTTTTTTTTCTTCTTCCTGAAAAATCAAGAATTAAAATTGATCACCTGCATCGACTAATAGCTACCGAGCATTCCCATTTCTTAAAAATAATTTTTTGACCCTCCTCCTCCCCCCACCGTATCTTATCGCCTGCGCTCTCTGAATCTTCCTGCCGATCGCATAAATTCCGACGCTTGCCGGTCGTCCGGCGACTCTGGCTCTCTTTTAATTGAGTCATTTATCTTCGGCTGTCAACCGATTGCCATCGAGGGATGCGCGCCTCGGGGGAGGAGACTTACCAGCGAGCGCGGAGGGAGAGAGAGAGAAACTTATTCGCAGGGCGTGGCGGGGACCTGGTGACGGGACGGTACCAGTGTGGAATAAGTCATTCATATTCCTGGCGAGGTCCTCGTAACTATTTGTCCACTCATTACGCAATTCCGGTCTCTCTGGAATCCGTCTTGCACTTCTAATAAATGGCGAACACATGCCAGTGGCGACCCTAAGCGATGTGCATTATGAAGACGTTCTTTTAAGAAATTGGCCAATTTGGCTTCATATTTCGGCGCAGTTTCAATATGTTAGTATTTTATTATCGGTTATATATATAATATATATAATATATTAATAGTGTGTGCGTGTTGTTTTCGGAATGAGATTTTAGGCGTCGTTAAAAATCCGTAGGCGACGAAAAATTAAAATTTTATTATTTGCACGAGCATCTCAAAAGATCAGCTTTTAAAGCCGTGTTGACATTGCATTTTTCAAAACCTCCGATTTAAAAAAAAATAAGTTAATGACTACAGCAATATTAACCTAGTAAAATGTTTTGAGCACGAGATTATGTGAAATGAAATAAACATGAAATGTGATATTTTTTTGAACAATCAATGCGAGACAGTTTTTTTTTTATCGTTAGCAATGCTAAAGTGACTCATTCGATGAAACATTTGAAATGAATAAAAATATAATTTAACTTGCAAGGGCACGTGGTTCTTGGCCATTCAAGAAGCTCTGTTCTGACATGATACATTGAAATAGGCATATCAAATTTCATTTTAATCTTTATTTAATATTAGTTTTGAAATAGCTTTTTTAGTGTTAAAATGTTAATTTTGGGAAAGTTTTAAATAAATTTAACATTTAACTAATTTTTGAGCTTTGGAAAGTTAACAGCATTTTTTTTGTCTTGCCTTAAATATAAAATGTGCAACTTCTAATTGAAATCGACCCGGTTTAGAGGAGGAGATAAGGAACTTGTATGGCCACAATGAATTTTATTAGTAATACGAGTAATCTTTCATGCTATTGCATTTAGCAAGATAAAGGGATCATTTGCTTTAGCCTTTATTTGAAAGAATTATTTTCACATTCTCTTTCAAAATCTAGGTAGGTTTTCTTTCCGCAAACTGCGTGATAGTTTAGTTATATTAACGTTCTATCTTAAAGCAATACTAGGACTATTTGGAGATGGATCACGGTCAGACGACAAGGATATATCAGCTGGCATTATTAAGGTTAAAATTAAAAAAAAAAATGCTTTTATTTTGACATTTTCTTCGATCTATAATTTTTACTTTCGTTTTTATTTCGTGATATATTCATTGTGTTATGCAAGCTTTTTAATTTGCTTTTAATTATTGAATTATATTATTCATTTTCTTCTAATTGAATAACACGGTGAAATTTTTCAAAAAAAAAAATAATCTCCATGATTTTACAACTTGAAATGTCAAGAAATAGGGCGAACAAGTTGGTCGCGGAAGGCGGATAGTTGTGAATTATATATATTTTTAATGAATCCTCTTCATGTTATTATGTTCAACAGCCAATAACCGAAGCTACAGCGATAACAGCTTTATCTTTCTGCTTGCCACTTGATTTGTTTGTTAAGCAAACGACTTGGATTCAAAGGAAGAGAAAAAAAAGAGGAGAGAAAAAGCTGGGCAGCACGAGTAGCGAGAAATCAGGCGAAAAAAAGGCCTCTCCTCACCTCCCCGTCTGTTTATTTGAAGAAAGTGATACTGCGAAGTGCTAACAGCTCAGAAGGTCAAGACGATGAGGTCGTCACTTGGAGGGCCCTTTACTCGGTATTTGCTGTGTCAGGTGCTGCGCTTGTGTCACTTGACGCGGCCCTAATAAGGTCCATATGGCCTGCCTCAAACGTTGACAAGGACCCCTCTTGTCTTAATTGGGCGACAGCTTTTCCGCCGTCTGGAAAAAGTATCAACAAATCAAAACCTTTTTTTCTTTTCCAGTGTTAAGAATATATTTAAAAAATTGAACTGAATGCTTGTCGTATCTGATTTGTGAATCGAATTGCTTGATATCTGTATTTATAACTAGTTATGCCAAAGTGCCAGTTAAGGCAAAAGACAAGTTACTTAGATATGCTTAAGACGTCAAGTGTTCATTATGTTTGAAATGCAGCATTCTTTTACCAATAGACATTCGCAGTGCCAGATTAAAGCATTTGGCTGGCCTTTAAGCACTGGAAATCTCTACGCTCTTTTCTCCTCCAAATTTTCAGAACCATTTTTTTTAAATCGGTGTTAGTTTAATTTTTGTATAAGTATTTTAAAGTAGCAAATTTTGATCAATTGAAATAGGAAAACGGTTAACTGCAGATCACTTTTCAAAGTTTATTTCAGTATATGGAATATTTTTAAAAAAAAGCACAACTAAAAAAATAATCTTAAAACAGTATAAGTAATATTTAATAATGAAATCGAATATTTTTGTAAAATTATGAAGCACCATATTTTTTAAAAATATATAAAACTTTCAAAGTGGTAGTTAAGTAGGAATATTTCTAGAAAGATGAACAAAAATCAATTAAAAAATACTTGATTTAAATTTAAATTAAGTTTGATTTCATGACCTTTATTATTACTTGGAAGCATGAAATTAAATAGCATTTTAAAAACTGAAGGAAAAAAAAACGTGGTTTCAGGGCCCCTAGGAAATTGCCTATTCTTATTCAGTAATGTTACTTTAAATATCATGTTAGATTATCACGATGACAACCAAGTTTAATACACTTTTAAATATTAAAAGCTATATTTATTGCAAAATACATGTAAAATTGTACAGAAAATACTATTATCAATATACTGTAATATTACAACTTATAGTATTTTGCTGTATTAATTTTAATACCTTCTAATATTACTTCTCTGTTATTGTTGTTACTAATGTCACTTGCCATCGACGGCCGTCAGCGACTTTAAGCCGAATGAGCGTCTTGTGTTTATGAAGTAGCGCCAACTGGGGCCAAGAGTGTGACTTAACTACACACTCATTACATTCGCTTGCACAGTCCCTTTTTACGAAGGGGGGAGGTACATTCATACACGTCACAGATAGTACGCAGAACAACCATGCCCTAACCGGGACTCGAACCTCGGACACCCAGATCACGAAGAAGATGCGCTACCTCTGTGCCTAGTCGCCGGCATTACTTCTCTTTTTATATAATCTTTATCTCTACTATTAATTGGAGTTTGTAATAACCTGCTCTATAAGGCAGATTATTTGAATTAGAACATCCGTTTTCGGCAAAAATATAACTTGACGGATGGGAATGTGCGCTTCGGAATAATTTTAATTAGAAGTTTGGTTAAAAATTGAAAGGGTCGTTGTTCAGCAATAATACCAAAGAATACTGCTTTTCAAAAAATTATTTTTTAAATCTAAAAAATCCATAGTAATATTCCTATGTAATATTCTAAGAAATATGTGAACTGAATTAAACATGGTAATCCGAGTAATTATATTTGATAGAAACTGATATTATCTTAATATTGTATCATAGTACTTAATTTTGAGAATTCTTGTTCAGCAATAACTCCCATGAATTTTATTACTCAAAAATTGTTATTGTGGATTCAAAATTTCAAAAATCCGTAATGTTATTTCAATATAATATTCTAATAAATATGTTAATTTAATGAAACAATGGAATCTGATTAATTACCAATGATAAATACTGATATAAACCTAATGCTTTATCATTAATTGAACCTGTATTTTTTGCGAATTTAAAACGACATTTTGACGGCCGACTTTCAGCCTAGCGACTCTAGGCAGCCGTTCAGTCTTCCTACTTGCAAATCCAGTACTGTTGTTAATTTTGTTTTTCCTACTTATTTCGGAAATTTTGATGAAATGTCATAAATATTTTAATAACTTTTGATGAATTATAGAAGCACGTGGTTTGAAATTTTGGGGACAATTGAAGCATATCAATGCAATTACATTACAAGATCGCAACGCTTGATTTATGAACAAGAAAAAAAAGGAAGGAAAAAAATCGGAAACGAAAAAGAAATCGAATATGCTTTTACTGAATCGAGCCTCGCTACCAAACCCTCTACAAGTATCAATGTCCTTTTTAACCCTTTTTCCCCCAGTCTTGAAAAACGAGAATGGAGGGTGGGGATAAAAAATACACACTCTCAGAAGAAAGAAGAAAAGAAAGGTACTCCGGTGAGTTCGGAGGGGGAGGTGGGAGGGGGTGTCACGAGGAAGGAGGTTGCAAAAAGTGACGGAGCCTGTGGGGAGTGCAAATGAAGATATCGGGGAATATCTGGCGGCAGACCGAATACCGCCTGTCACGAGAGATAAATGACCTGCCCGGGCAGCTGCCTTCTCGTGCCCCGTCCCCAGCGCGCCGCCTCTATCGCCCTCATTTGGCGACAAAAATAGGTGAGATCGAAGGATCATCCGTCTAATTGTTTCGAACTGCCGCCTTAGGAAGAGGAAGGGAGGGATTCTTGTATTTTCACATATTTCTTCCCAACGACCCTTGAGATATCCGATTAAACTCGGAAGTCAAAAACAAACAAAAAAAAAAAAAACATTGCATTTAAAATTTTAAAAATTCTCTACTAAATGAAAAAAATGTGCGTATTATTTCTTTTTTATGAATGAAGTTTTGGCAAAATTTTAAATTTTCTGAAAAACAATAGAAAATCATAATAAAAATAATGGACATATTAAGTTTCCATCCATGTATTTTTTAGGAGATAAACAATCAGGTTTTGAAAACCAGGATAACATCCATGATTTTTATGGTAATAGAAGCATCTAGGATTTTTTTGTTTCAATTTTTTTTTTATGTCTTAGACTAAAAATGATTATAAAACAGGAATAGTTTCAGATACCTTAAAATTTGTGATCTATTATATCCTCAACGCTTTTTTTTTCATACCGAATTTCATTAAACTAGCTGTAGCTAGCCTTTAGCGACCAGCTTGTTCGCCTTGAATATGGACATTTTTGGGTGTTTATATGATTAATGTAGATTGAAATTTATTTAAAAATGTTCACGTTATTATTTGATATGACTGAAAAATATTAATTCAATTAAATAAATTGGCCACACACACAATGACATCTCTCAAAATTAAATCCTTGTTAATTTCCTGATTTTTATCTTCGTTTAGCCCACATTAACTTCATTCTAAAGTGTTCTCGAATCACTTAGAACACAATCTAATAATTACCTCCAAGAAGATCTTTCCAAATATACCTTGATGTTAATAAGGGCAACGCCATCTGTTGTATCAAAGTGAAGGTAGCAGAGTTATGTAACCGCTGGGATAGTTAGTTTCATTGCTAAATCATGTATTGTGGTTAAACAGCTAATTGAAATTTTTCGCAAGCCCAGAAATTATTTAGCTACTGCAATTAGTTAGAATATAAAATTATCATGGATATTTAAAAAATGATTATTTTGGAGGCAAGTATTAGGCCCTCAGCGTTTCAAAAAATTAAAAAAAAATTACACTAAATTTTAATTAAATATACAAAACAAAATAATTTTTATAACTCCTTATTAAAAAATATCGTATGTATCATGGTAACACGAAAAAAAGATTAAAATGAAATCTACAATGCATATTTCAGAGTATCATATCAGAACATTATTTCTTGAATGACCAAGCACCACTTGCTTGTGCGAGTTAAATTGTATTTTTATTCATTTTGATTTTTTTATTGAATGAGTCCCTTTAGTATGGCAAACGATCCAAAAAACTCAAAATGACATTTTTCTAGATTTTATTGGCTTTAGTCACTTACTTTTTTTTAAAATCAAAGCTTTTGCAAATGCAACTGCAACACGTCATTAAAACTGATTTTTTTAGATGTTCGTGCAGATAATAAAATGTTTATTTTTCGCCAATGGATTTTTGCTGACGCCAAAAACCTCACCCCAAAAACAATATCATGTTTTTACATGATAAAGATTTAATTTTTGCACCTTTAGAATGGCAACCCCATAATTAGCGCTATTTTTATAACGATTTCATAGACTTCGGGTTTCTATCCCAAGAGGTTTCGAGTGAAGAGAACAACAGATTTCTCGTGATTCTATTAAGATTTTTACGTTTGAAACAGCAGCATTGATAACTTTAAAGTAAATTTATTATTTATTTTCTAATGTCGCAACTTTTTATAACTTGGCACCATAATGGTCTTGTGGTAGGAATAAGATATCTAGATCATTACAATTGAGGCTCAAAACTCTTCCATCCGATGCATGGGGATCGTTAAATCTGATTTAATTGCCAGTTTCCGATCTGTTCGCGGAGTGTAGACATTTGAAAAGGGGATGCCGGTTCTTAGGTCGTCCTCTTCACTCAACCGCGGTTCCAAATGACAGGGGGGGGGGACTGCGGATGAAAGGTCTTGGTTTCGGAGTGGGAGAGTTAATCGGGTTCGAGACCCGATTCCACCGAAGAATCGTCGTGTGAGCGAGTCTGGTTCACGTTAAATCCATCGGGGTAAACAAACTCCCGCTGCTTTGAAGGAGAAGTTAGGAGAAGGAAGTGCTGGCTCAGGTGTCGTCCTTGTTATCTGACTGAGGTCCAAAATTACGAAGTTCGTCCCAAAATAGCCCTAGGGTTGCTTCAAAACGGGACGCTAATACAAACGAAATGAACTGTACTAAAAGACAATCTCCACAACATATTATCTTGTAATTCTTCTAGATGAATTTATCTTTTGTGTTAAATGTGCTAACGATAGTGTGACGTGAAATTTCAAATTATAAGTTAACCAAAACTTTTCCTCATTTGGCCGCACTTCAAACCGAGCTGTGTATCTTGTTAGCCAGTCAACTTATACACTTTCGAATTTGGGACAGCAAAAATACTTTTTGTGCGCAGATCGTTTGGCATTTGTTAAAAATGAGATGATTCCTCTATTTCTTAAATTACTCTAAGCAAAATATTGATTTATTGATATTTCTTCTTTTGTAACGATCAAACCAAAAGGCAACGCTGAAACAATCGTAATAGTTAAACCTGTCGAGGTAAGAACACTTAAATCTATTGAAATTTTATAGTTATTTTTTATTCATTGTTTTTGTTTTAATAAATGTTAGCCAGACAATCAACAATTTTTAGCTTGGGCTAATGCGAAGATAACGAAATGATAATAAATATTGTAGCAGCTACTATTAACTGTAACCGGAACTGCTGCGCCACCTAGACTGGTGAACGCAAACGGCGAAAACACCAGTCTAGGTGGCGCGGCAGTTCCGGTTACTGTTAATAGTGGCTGCTACAATATTACATTTATCACAAAAATTGAATTTGACTCTACAATACTTTACTTTTCATTTTTTTTCTTTACGAAAAAAATACATGTTTTGAATAATTGCATATAATTTAGAAATTTTTTTAAAAAAGTTGTTTTACTTTTTCTGGTAGGATTTTAACAAAACAATTGAAACTTGCCAAATGGCTATATGGTGAATTAAAGAACATCCCAGCGACATAAATCACTTTATAACAATTCCGAAATAAAAATTTGCGAATATATACTTTGAAATGGAAGTAAAATATTTTGACAGCATTTTTTTTAATGGTAGAATTCATAAAATAGCCATCTTGGTATCTTTCTGTCGTCAGTATAAATCTGATTCCAGTTCCGTTGTTATCATATATCGGTGTTTTCTGCAAAAATTTATCAAACGCATTAAAAAAAAAAAGATTGTCCTTTTAAACAGTCACGTGAAGTTTATAAAAGGAAATAAAAATGTGTAGCCAAATAGCTACACGATGCATTGAACGGTTAAGTCACAAAATGGCATAGCGAAAATAAATTACAATTTTTAAACTGAAACTGTCCACAAAGATTAACTGGAAATGAGACTGCTTTAATACGAAATATGTGATAAATCTAGATCATTTAATAAATTTAGAAGTAACCAACAGAATTAGTAATTTTAATAAATTCACAATATATAATATAATAAATATTTCAATCCTCCGAAGAAACTTCTTAAATAATGCAATTATAATCTAACGTGTTCACACTTTTTTTAGAATGAGAAGGGTTTATTGTGTCTCTAAAGATTACATTGCAGTAAAGTTTTCGGGGCTCCCCCCCCCGCACGTTCGAACCGCGAGAATACGATGCCACAAGTTATTTAAATGACAAACAGAATTTAAAAATTAAAATGTTTGCAGCATTTAAATGTTTTTTCGGACTAAAAATAAATTATCATTGTAAGCGATATTTCAACTTTATATTTATTGGAAATTCAATGAATTTGAAGGGGAAAAAATAAGTATTGACGTATTCGGACAATTATTAATGAATCAGCAGTAATGGCTTTCTCGCATATTCTTTTGTTTCAGGCAAAATCTTGGCTCGGATATTTATTTCAGATATTAACTCTTTATTTTTCAACCTATCGGCTGTAAAATTTGATACAAAATTGCAATTTTTATAGCAAGACAAAAAGGATTGTGTTTTTGAACTATCGTATTTATGTGCATGCGGAAAGACTAGCCAGCTTTTGATGTATTTCCAAAGCTGTAGATCGAAATTAATGTACCAAATTTTATTCATATTGAACTCATTCATTTTTAAGTTTGAACAATACTCTGAGTGGCTTTTGTTCAAAATTTGGCCTTGGTTTGATTAGGTTTTCTATGAAATTGATGTAAAATCCAATTGTTAATTTTCATCCGTCTAGCTCAAAACATATTTGAGCATTTGTATTCGGAAGAAAAAAAAATTTCAATTTTTGGATTAAAGGGAAATTTTCTGAAAATGAATTGAGGAAGGATTTTTTGTTTTAAAATTAAAATTGTAAATCGATTTAGAATCTAAAAATCGTATGAAGTAGGTTTTTCATTTCGTGCTCTGTTTTATCAATTTTTTTTAAAAAAGAAACTATTAAAATTTTGATAATATCTTAACGCAAAAATTATCAGTTGTATTTGTTATTCGTCTTAGTATTTTCAATTATCCTGATTTTTTTTTAATCTAAACGAGTAACTGCGCCATCTATTGAGTTTCTACAAAAATACTTATATTGCAAATTTCAATAATAATAGTAATGAATCTATCATTTTGCTTTTACAGTATCCATTGCCTCTTTTTCACAGTATGTCATATTTCATTTTTAGAAGAGAAATATTAAAATTAATTTAAACACCATTATCAATTTTATTTTCTAATAATAGTATCCACTGCAGCCTCCCATTTTGATGAAGTTGTTTTGCTATTTTTGAAAACTTTAAAATGAATTATTTCCTTTATATGAAATTATTGGAAAAAAAATTTAACATTTTAATATTTGCTTGGATGTTAATTTTTTAA
>JAOUZG010050334.1:0-12386 GCA_026289955.1 Argiope argentata | reverse complement strand
TGTGTGTGTGTGTGTGTGTGTGTGTGTGTGTGTGTGTGTGTGTGTGTGTGTGTGTGTGTGTGTGTGTGTGTGTGTGTGTGTGTGTGTGTGTGTGTGTGTGTGTGTGTGTGTGTGTGTGTGTGTGTGTGTGTGTGTGATGCATGTTAAAAATATTTCATTTCCCACAAAACTTAGCTCATAGAATTGGCACATATATCAATTTAACAAAAACACGTTTCCCTAACACATCACAGGGGGCCCACCAATCAAATTCCAATACGATTTTCATGTAACTGATATCGTTTTTGTTAGCCAAGGTCTAAAGTACTGAAACGCCATGGCTATCAGATATGATAGACAGTGTTACAATGAAAACCGGACTGACTATCGCATATGATAGCCATGGCAGTCAAAGTGCTAATGAAAGAAGTGATATTAAAATAACAGAATACCAGTAATATTCATTTCAAATAGAACTCGATACTACACCACATCGTTTCTAGAACTCATATGGTCATGAGTATTTTTAATTATTCCGATAATTAAACCCTTTTATTGTTGATGTTATAATGGCAAAACCAGAGTGATCTAATTTTAAATTTATCGATTTTAATTCGATTTTTCAGATGATTTAATACAATCTATATGACAACATAGCTAATTGCAAATAAATACTAATAATTTTAATTATTTAATATTAATGCAATTAATTAATTGATTAATTTGGAGTATTGGAATAATTCAATGTAATAAAAATTCTAAATTATCTTTATTTCACTTTGTATCCTTTTTCTACTAATAAATAATAAATAGAATTTGAATAAGTAGAATAGAATTTCAATCTATCGATATTAATTTGAGAAGCGGATGATTTAATGGGATCTAGATGGCAGCATAGTTGAATGCAAACCATTTGAGCTTAAATAATTTTGATTAATTAAGAGGACTGCAATTGATTAATTGATTAATTTAGAATAAGTGAATAACTGAATGCAAGAAACATTTCTAAATTATCTTTATTTCATTTTGTTGCCTTATTATATTAACAAATAATTACTAGAATTTAAATTAGTTAGCAAAATAGTACTTAAATCTATCGATTTTAATTTGAGAAGTAGATGATTTAATGTGATTTAGATGACAGCATAGTTGAATGCAAATAAAGTAACACTTGAATAATTTTGAATAATTAATAAGAAACCAATTAATTAACTGATTAATTTCAAATAAATGGAAAATTAAATGTACAAAACATTTCGAAATTATCCTTATTTCAATTTATAGCCTTTTTCTACAGACAAATAATTACTGTAATTTTAAAAAGTTTAAAAGACTTCTTTTGTCCATTATCGTTCTTGTTTAATGAACTTTGATATCAAAAAATACTTCATCTATTCATAAAATAAAAAAGCCAGTTAACATTTTCTTATGAAATTCAGGAAGAAACAAAACTGCTCAGAATCAAAAACAATAAGTCCTTCAAAACAGCTTCCTCCATAAAAAAGATATTACGGTGTAATGTAAAGTTAAAGGGAAAAAAAACTCCATCATCAGAAACATCATTAACAGATAATTAACACTAAATGAGTCCACAGCGCACATCATCAAGGTTAACTGTATTAATTTTAATGAATTTCTTACGTAAGAAGGAAAGCTTATTCTTCTTTTGAATTAAATGAAATACATAAGAAATTATATAAAGTAATAATTTGATATTTTTTTTAATCAAAACCAAATTAGAACATTTTGCTAATTTAAATTTAAAAGGAATCTCTACTGATTTAATCTTACAATTATGTGACATTTATTTTCATAAAATAATAAAATTGTTAAATAACTTTTTTGCGAAGATGTAACAGAAAATACGAAATCAAATATTTCAAGTGTCAAATAACAATAAAATTCTTCTTATGTCAAAATCATTATATTTTATATCATTTAACGATTAAATTTGTAAAAAAAAAATCTTTTTACACTAATGAACAAGATTCCATAATTTTATTTTATTTTAATGCCTTCAGGTTAAGATTATCCTTTTGGAAATAAATGTAACATTAATTTACGCATCATTCAAAACAGAAATTAATGCAAAAATTATTCTCAAATCTTTATTTGAAACATTTACAACGATAAATACAAGGTACTGAGTAAATTTTTCTAGTATTTAACATTGTAGTTTCCACATATAAAATCTCAAACTGTACTCGCGTCTTTGTTCAGTAAATAAAATTCAAAAAATCGAACAAGTTAAATTATTTTTGTAACTTCATAATAGAAGCATAGAAAGAAAGGAAAAATAATCAAATATTTCAAAATCATTACATTTTTCATTATTTACTAATTGTCCGTACAAATAGTCATTTTACGATAATATTTTTCTCTTTTTTCCCCTTCAAATTCTTTTTTTACACTTGAATTTTTTTATATTTAAAACCCTTAAGATTTAGAGAATTCTTTTCGAAATAAATTTAACATAAATATGTACATAAAATTCAAAACAGAATTTAATATAAAAGTCATTACAGAGTCTATAGCCGAAATATTTATTTTGGCAAATGCATGGGTTGAAAATGCAACACGAACGTTCCTTTCTAACCATTTCTTGTATACTATCTTGTAGTTTCTACATGTAAAATTTCGAAATGTTTTTACGTCTTTGTTCAATATAATCGATTCAAGTAAGTAAATACTTTCTAATGAGTCTACTGAATTTCAAAGCTTTTACCAGGCGTCTCTTCGATCTTAAGAGCTTTCGGTTTTCCACCGAATGAAAATCTCGGCGAAGAGTCCAGCACGTTTTGCAGAGCTCGATCCGCGTCGTAATAACCAGGAGCTGAAACATCGCAGAAGAAAAACAGCGGAGGTAAAATATAGAGCTTTCTAATAACGAAATATTAAACGTGCTTGTGCTCGAGCTTATCAAAAATGGGAAGGGAACATGTGCAGAAGAGGCAGTGAATTGTTAGCGTACTTCAACCACATGCTGGTGAATTGGATAATTCATTCTTGGTTGAAATATTGAATCATGCAAGATTACCATACACTGGAAAAACAATGGAGTTAAAATATATAATGTTTGTAATGAAATGCTGAGTATGCTTGTGCCATGGAAAGTGGAAAAGTGCAAAGTTACCAGTGAACTGGTGGCGTGCTTGAATCAAATGCAGGTGAATCGAATTATTGGTCCTTGATTGAAACATTGATTCATGCAAGAATATCAAAAACTGGAGTATCATGGAGTTTTTTTTTTTCTCACTATTCTTTTTAAGGTAGAAATTTCTCGATATTGAATTTCATAACGCTAATAAAATGTGAAGTATCACTGTTGAATTGTTTTATTGATGTTGAAGAATTTTAATTACGTGCTAGTAAATCGAATAATTGGCGTTCATCTTAGCTGATAAATCAAGAAAGACGGATTGAAACGAAAACTTCATAAACTATCCACTTTTTTTAACTGGACGGGAAAATTTTCTTTTTTTTAAGAAAATATTTCTATAGTCGCAATAAAATGCAAAACATTATTATTGAGGTGTTTTTTATCATGTCCTGCTAAACCGGATAATTGAGGCTTAGTTATCGAAGAATATTACAAAGTATTGCTAGTCTTTTACAACTTCATTCTTTCGCGATGAGAATAAAGGCTTTTTTAAATAAAAGAAATAAAATGAGAATTCTTTCTGTGAATATTTTTTAATAAAATGCACTCAAATGTTGTAATTGATTTTCAAGAGGAAATGAAAATTTTGGAAGAATGCCAAAGACTATATTTTTTGTGTGATTGGTTGTTTCGTAATAATATTTGGTTGCAGGAAATAAATATTCCGAACAGAAAATATTTATTTCAAATGAAGCATAATTAACTTAAATAAAATTACTTTCATTTGAAAATTGACACAAAAAAAACAAACTAATTTTCATTTCAGAAATCTGAAGTAGAAAGATGCTAAGAAAAAGCTCATTAACTAATGCGATCCAAAATCCGCTATTCACAACTGGAAAAGTAAAGCACAATAAAAAAAATCCTTCCCCGAATAATCGAACAAAAAGGTAGAATTAGAAAAATTGATCAATTCAAACAATTTATAAATTTACACGAAGAGTATAAAGCAATGTTTTATTTCAATATTTTATATAATCTATTCGACTAAAATCTAAATAGGGCTTCAAGTATTTTTCAATTATCATTTAACCATTTAATTTTCAGGATTCAGTCCTTAACATTTGGAATTTGCTTCCTTAATTCTTTGCATATATTCTATAGCATTGGATGTCCATCATTATCATAGTCTAATCGAAAATTATTTGAGATAAACATGCAGTTCCAATTGGAAAAATGCCTTACATGATGGGAAAAGTTTATATTTCAAGTTATTTAAGTTATTAATTACATTTGTCAGAAAGTTACTAAATCAAACTTTTTATATTGTCTTCGGTCCAATCAATCATATTAAAATATTCTTGACATTGTAACATTCTAAGAAAAAAACTGTTATTGCCAACAAAGACTGATTCAATTATAAAACACTAAAAGTCTTTATTATCTCTAGATAGATTTTAAGGAGTCGTTTGCAAGCTGAAATTATCAGCAATGTGTTACTTTTTTCAAAAATTGAAATTATCAACAGTGTGTTACTTTTATTGTCATGTCAGAACATAGTGTTATTTTGGGAATGAAGTTTTTGGCGTCAACAAAAATCCGTAGGCGAAAAATAAAAATTTTATTATCTGTCCGAGCATTTCAAAAAAATCAGCTTTTAATAACGTGTTGCCATTTCATTTACAAAAGCTCTGATTAAAAAAATTAAGTTATTGACTACAGCCAATAAAACCTAGAAAAATGTCATTTTGAGGACGTGATTATATGAAATGAAATAAATAGGAAATGTGATATTTTTTTAAACAATCAATGCGAGACAAAGTTTTTTGGATCGCTTGCAATACTAAAGTGACTCATTCATTGAAACAATTCAAATGAATAAAAATATAATTTAACTTGTACCAGCAGGTGGTGCTTGGCCATTCAAGATATTATGTCCTGACATGATACATCGAAATATGCAGAGCAAGCGTTTTGCAAATTGAAATTATCGGCTGCGTGTTACTTTTTTCGCAAAACTGAAATTACTCAACGATGTGAAACATCTTCAAACTGGTCTTTAAAATAATTTTGTATGCTACCCTTCTTTAAGTTAAGCAGCCTGTAACTCTATCAATTCTTGCTATAAAATGATGGGACTTTTTATCGTATTTCTTAAAGTAATGAAATTTTTTAACTAAATACAGATGCAATTGTGAGGACAGTACAAAAAGTTAGAATTCATACAGCTTTCAGAACTGCTAATTAACTAAAACATCTAAAGCTAATTAACTAAAACAATATAAAGTATAAGTATTTCTCTTATTAAAAGGGGAATAAAAGTTTTTTTATGATTGAAAATTTATGCCTAATTCTAAGTGTTTAGTAATTAGCAACTGAACCATCCTAAGACTGGACATCCTGTATTTACTTTGGGTTTACTATTCGGTATTTTTTTTATTCTTTTGTATCTATTTTGTACTAATTCTATTTAGCTAAAAAACTATTTCCGGTCCTGTTTAAAATTTTTAAAAAGCTCTTAATGGTCGTGTTTTTAATGCAGTGCTCTTGTTTTTTAATTGCAGAAAAAATTTTCATTGAAAGTCATGTCTTACTCTCCATTTCATATAGCATATATCTATCTACAATATTGTGGAATTTTAGGAATATTATCTGACAATGACATTGAGATAGAATAATAATTGATTAAATTCATGAAGCAAATTTGTAAAATTAGATGTTGCTATATGCAGCGTTTTTAAAGGAACAATATAATTTAATTCATAATGCTGAATAGCAATTAGGATTCAAAACTTAAGTTTATGAGAATCATAAAGAATTTTAATAAAGCTAATATTTCGTGCATTGCCTGTGACGTAGATAAGTAAATTTTAAATAAAAGAAATTATCTAAAAAAAGTGTATTCATTTTTATTGATATAATGAAATCTACTGTATAAAAGTTAAACGGATCATTAGAAAAAAGAATTTTCCTTTTAAAAAAGCATGTGTCATGTAGAAAAAAATGAATCATTCATAAAAGCATAATAAAGTAAGGCATTGGGAAGCATGAATAAGATAACAGATAAGTTGAATGCATGAATAACACAATAGCTATTGAGTACCATAACTCAAACACTGACCTGGTATATCAGCAGGCTTAGGATCTTTATATTTGACTCCAAACGAATAACTTGGCATATGTTCAAGAACAGTTTTCACACTCTTTTCTGGATCATATGCTCCCGGGGCTGAAATTTTTTTTTAAAGTTTATTTCAAAATTTCAATCGTTTAAATATTTCAAAAAGGGCAATTTGATATAAATTACTAATCATACAGTATATTTATATAGCTATTAACAAAGTAATTGTATTTTTTATAAATAAAAAAATTAAATAATTGCTAAATTACTTAATGCTACCAGTTAAATAATTATCAATTAAACAACTTTGTTACCAGCTAATCAGTTATTAGATAACTTTGTTTATCAGTTAAGTCATTATTATTAATTTCACAACTTTTAGATTTTTAAAGTAAGTTAGTACTTTAAAATGTCTGGTTATATTGTTTAGAATGTTACATGTCATTTAAGAACAAATCAGAATTTTTTACAATCTATGAGAAAATACGGAAGAATAATTATAGAATACTATTCCTATAAATAAATTGCAGCAAGTTACTATATAAATAATAAATTATAATAAATAAAATTATCCCCTTTTCCAAATTTTAATAAAAATATATCAAAATATTTTTCAATCTACTAATATTGGAGTATAAATATACTAATGCTAACTTAGACTTTCTTATTTATCAATCTAATATTTAGATAAAATTTATAAAAATACAAATGAGCACAATGGAAGATTGTCTTTAAATTTCAATTAAGAGTAACATTTCCAATCCAAAATTCTCTTATCCGAATTTATAAAGTTTCTTTAATGTAAAAACTTTTTGAATTTTGTATCTCAAAAGATATAATGCTTTATCATAAATAGCATCTAGTATATTATTGAAATTTTTCATTCTTTGAAACTTTAGGTTATCTATTAAGGCCAATTAATATTTACGGCAACCGATTATTTGAAATGCTTAAATTTTAACTTTATTTTATTTAAAATAAAATGTTCTTAAAATAAGATCTTTATTCATGAATTCTTATAATCATTTGAAAAGACTCGTTATTTCTTACCTGGAATATCATCCGGCTTTTGATCTTTTGGTTTCAAACCAAAAGAATAAGCTGGTGAGGCCTGATGGACTGTTTTTTCAACCTTTTCGACATCATATGCGCCCGGGGCTGATAACAAAATACAAAATTAGTTTCATATTTATATAATTTCATAACATTCGAAAACTCAAAAGTTAAAATTCATGAAATAAACATTTTTAAAAGACTTACATATTCTAATCTATAGAAACGACAGCTTTCAAACATAAAATGCATTGCAAAAGAAAAATATATCCTTATTACTAGCTTCTTTTTCTTTTTTCCTACCTGAATTACTATAAAAATTTAGATCACCGAACTCAGATTAATAAAAACCAAAATTGTTTGAAATAGTAAATTCAAAAATAGATGTTGTATTGCACGAGAATCATCGCAAAACTTAGTATAGAACTTAGAACAGATGACTCAAAGAATTTTGAAATTTTGATAGAAGAATTCCTGAATACGAAAATAATGTAGGTGAATTTGTGAAAAAATTTACTGCCGTAGAATATTTGGATGAAATCATGGACCAAGTAAATATAGAAACATCATTGTTGACATATATTGGCTTCATAGAAGATTCCATTAAGCAAATAATGAACTTAGAACATTAGAAGTAAACCTGAGTTACGAATTTGTTTTTTTAAATTACAACATTATTTAAAAATCCAACTTCCTTAATTAAAAACCACCATTAAACCAACTGCAGCCTTTAGCGTACTTACTTATTGCTTTTATTTTTTAAGCAACGCATGAACTAGTGTACTAATGATGCTACTTCATGTGCAGATTCAAGACCAGATGATATTCTTCCAATGGAAAGAAAGCGAGATGTCAAAAGCGAACGATAATTACTAATTTATATACTATAAAGTAATATTAAAACTTTTTCTACATGATGTATCCATAACAGTCTTAAAAATGTAACATTAACTTTAATAAAGAGCGTAAAAACAGCTTATAAAGAGTCTGAAATCGTACATCTTACAAAACAATGCAGAATTACAAACTGTAATAAGAATATGTAATCGGCCATCGCTGTCTGTAATGTTGAGAATAACTACAAATATCCCTAATCATTTATTCGGAGTCATTGTTGAAAGTATTGCTAATTTCAATATGAGTAAATTGATTGATTTATATACGAGCAAATGAAGCTAGGTATAAATTATAAAATCATAAATTATTTATTCTATGAATAATAGATTTTAACAAAGGTCTATGTTTTGAGGTCTACACTTTAGTGTTGATTCTTTATATTTTCATTTCAAAGTTAGGTAGAAAATACTGCTTATATTTTATTCCAATATTTTTTTTATTTGACAATGCGTCTTTTCTTTTTAATGGATCTCTATTTCCTTTAATTCCCTTTTAGTGATGAATTTGGAATTCATGCAAGTGGACAATATGGATAAGGAATATCTACTGTAAGAAAACAAAGGTTAGCAAGAGACAGATAACTCCAAACAACATCTAACCTGATCTGAGATATTTTTAGAAGGATAACATACCGAGTTGACGTGTGTATTTTCCAGTTGCACAAAGAAAAGAAATAAATGTTCAGGATTTAACTTGAGCATTCCCTATCCCTTTTTCAGTTGATTTAACTGACGTTGTACAGTAATTTCATTACAGTACAACATCAATACAGTCATTTCTCGAACTTACCTGGAAGGTCGTCTGGTTTAGGATCTTTAGGTTTGTTGCCAAAGGAATAAGCAGGTGTGGTGCCAAGAACCGTTTTAGTACTTTTTTCAGGATCGTATGCGCCAGGTGCTGCAATGAAATATCGAATATATATATTACAAAATCCAATCCCTACCCGACTTTCAAATAGGATATTTTATATGAATTTCAGCGAAGCTACAATTGTATGCTGAATTCTTGCTAAATAAAAAAATATTGATAGATTCTGTTTACTTCAATGAAAATAATCTGCAAAAAAGTAATCAATCTTTACGGTTGTTCTAAAAAAACCCGGAGAAATTTATTACGTTATAGAATAGAAATTATTATTTTTTAGTTTTTGTTCATTTCTTTTTATCTATCATTTCAATTATAACATATTTTAAAACGTATCTTTTAGTTTACATATTGTTTTTCAGCTTCTTTACAATGAGAGCAAAGGATCTTCAGTTTTAGAATTGTTAAAACGACAATATGAAGTCTTTCAATTTTTTAATGTGCATCGACAAACAGTGTATAATGCAGTCAATCATTTCAAAGAACTTAAAATGATGTTAAAGTCCAGGAACAAAAATGTATGGTGAGCATTTTCAATGGCCATAAGGTAATCAAAAAGCGAATTCAATAAAATTCGAGTATTTCCATGAGAACGATCGCTAGTGGACTGGGAAGAAGCAACCGATCAGTACAACGAATCTCATAAGCAGAGCTTGGGCTAAAGCCTTACATATTTGAAAAAGTTGAGCTTCTAGCTGAATAAAACAAACTCATGCGACTTCAAAGGCGTCGAACATTTTGGAAATGGGCCTCCGAATAAAACGTACTTGTGCAGCTCCTAAGATGTCGAACATTTTTTAAATGAGTCATTAATTAAAACCAACTCTTGCGGCTCCAAAGACGTCGAATATTTTTAAAAAGGGCAGTTGAATCAAACAAACAGAGGGATTAAGATCCTTAAATAAGAACTTCTTTACCGTTCAAAAGTTCATAACTCCTAAAATAATAGGATCTACTCTTTAGACCCTTTAAGTACTTCAGCAATTGTGGAACATCTCGAAAATCCAATGTCGGTCGTCATCTGATGCTGAATTTCCAGAAGCGGCAAAATGTCTTTGGTTTTGGGGGATGTGGACGTTAAAATAAGTCAAAAAAATGTAGCAGTGGAATATTCTAGAATCTGTTGCATTTCCGTGGGCCAAAACACACTTCGGCAATGTAAAGTGGATGTTTCAACAAGATTATACGGAAATACGGAATCCCTTTGGACATTACGTTAACAGAAGGCATGCCGTCAGACGTGGCATGTGTATGCCTGCATACCGTGGACTAGGAATGCAAATTCCTTTGGTGATTACACTAATGGGTTGCATGACATCAGACTTGACATGTGTGTGCATGCATACCGTGGACTAGGAATGCAAATTCCTTATGCAACGCTAATGGATTGCATGCCAATTGACATGGATATACATGTGTATGCATACCGCAAAATACTCTGTTGTTATTCTGACCTTTTGCAAACTACATGGTTGCAGTTCATTTTCATATGCAGGATGTAACTTTTTATTCTTTCATCCATACATTTTTTGAAAACTTTCCCCAGAAGTGATAGATGACTTAATCAAAGAGTAGTTTTTTTTTTCCATTTCAAGAAAAATTTATACAGTAATGACTTAAAACTATATATTAAAAAAATAATCATTTTGTCTTTTTTTTATTAAAAATTTATTACCTTAACTTTTGACAAAGAATTGTCTTCTCCCCCCCCCCTTTTCTTTGAGATCGCGATTTGTTAAATGTTAAGTTGCAGAGTTAATCAATTT
The DNA here is from genome assembly GCA_026289955.1 of Argiope argentata. Taxonomy (NCBI): domain Eukaryota; kingdom Metazoa; phylum Arthropoda; class Arachnida; order Araneae; family Araneidae; genus Argiope; species Argiope argentata. The sequence continues at coordinate 1,606 of JAOUZG010050334.1, read as the reverse complement.
AGTTGATATTAAATTGCGTACATCACGCGGGGGGTTTTCAGAACGTGCAATAGTCATTTGATTAACAAAAGAAAGGAGATTAAGCTAAAATTACATAATGTTAGTAGAGAAAGATGTTACCAGGAATATCGTCAGGCTTTAGTTCTTTGTATTTAACACCGAGTGAGTAGGCAGGAGATTTTTGCAGAACAGTTTTGGTCGCCTTCTCGATATCGTAGGTTCCGGGAGCTGCGGCGTGACAATGAAATAGAATATTATTAAGCATTCGAAATGACATGCCCCTATTAGCACACGACATTGTACGATATCTGTACGACGCTGTCAGATATTTTGAATGCCGGTCGTCTTCGTGTAGATATCATAGCAATGTAGTTGGACATTTTGTGCTAATAGGGAAAAGATGTTATACATCTGATAAAATTTAAGATTTTAGATTAAACATCGCGCATTAATATACCTGCTTTCAACAATTATTATGAGTGAAATTTAAAGGCATATTATTAAAATGAGTTTACACTCAGTTAGTTATAAAATTACAGTAAGACCGTGTATGCCAAAAGAAAGATAGCGCATGCCCTGAAAGAAATGACAATCGCAAGTGCTTGTCTCAATGGGACAAGTACTAGCTACCACACAATCTCTGAGCATGCGTGATCTTATTGGATGGATTGTAGCTGGCTAAATGAAAAATCGAATTCAGCCATAAGATTTTAATAAGATCACGCATGCTCTTAAATTGCGAAGAGCAGCCAGTTCTTATTTCAACGGGGCACGTATTAGTTACTGTATAGTTTATGGGCATGTGTGATCTTACTGGATGGATTGTAGCTGGCTAAATGCAAACCTTAATTTAGCCATAAGATTTTAATAAAATCACGCATACGCTGAAAGAGCGGACAAGTCAAGAGCAACAAGTTCTTGTCTCGATGGGAAAATACTACTTACTGTACAGTTTCTGGGTATGCTTGGTCTTATTAGGTGAGTTGTAGCTAGCTGTATGTAAACCGCACTTTAAGTCACCCCACCAATCGGATTTCTGGAATTATTTATTCAGTGACGCACTTTGACAAGTTTCATTGCTTAGTGCACGTTATTCGCTTCAACAACGTGCATTTAAGCCATGTAATCTATTCACTATTACGGATTAGCGTTTTGCTGTTTGCTTTTATTATGAACTTTACAAATTCTGTTCTTTGGGTACATCATGGTTGTGTTTTTACCATTGTTTTTTAGAATAAAGCGTCGCTTTCCATTGACCAACTTGTTGGATTAAATTCATCATATACGAGTCAGAAAACTTTCGTAATAGTATAAAAATAAATATAAAAACGCATAACGTTAAAATTTGTCTGATTCATATCCTTAGACATGATAATTTCAATTCATAAGAAAAATAAACTTATACCATATTTGTAAAGCATTATGTTCTTTCGTACATTACATTACCGAACATTATGTTCTTTCATACATACATTATCGCACATTATATTCTTCCGTACATTACATTGTCGCAGATATTACATAGAATTACAATGTAAAAAATAATAATAAAAGACTTCTTTAGAAAAATGCTTTTATAAGTTAATATTTTAAATTAAAATTTAAA
>JAOUZG010050330.1:2431592-2450054 GCA_026289955.1 Argiope argentata | reverse complement strand
ATCAGACAATAGTATAGAGTGGCCACCGTCGTAGTGGGACATATCCGGTTGTATGACAGATGCGTACAACTTCTTTGCGTACAGGTCGTAAAAGTATAATAAATCATGCGTAGCTCTTTGAAAAAAAAGGGGAAGGGTGTAATTAGTCTAGGTTTGTTAAAACTTATGTTATTTGTTGGCAAGAGTATTTGGCGAGGAAAAGTATTGGCCTTTTAACTAAATTTTGAGGCTTAAACACAAAGAAAAATTTTTTGTATTTGTGTGCATGTAATGGCTCTGTACAAATAAGACCAGAAAAAAGATTTTTTTTTGTTTTGAAATTTTAACTAACAAAAAATTAACAGAAACATTGACTTTTTTCCATGATACCTTTATAAAATTTTACAATAAAAATAATTTTTACAACATTTTAAAATTAAAAAAATTTAATGATATCAAATTTTTTACCGTATTATTTTTTTCATACTTAATATGTATATCAAAATTTTAAGTTTAAGAACGTTTTGTGGTGGGGACAATGGAAATTTTCATCAATCATTAATCATAGCTGACAAACAGGATGGCCAAAGGTGGAAAGTATAAAATATGCGTCTAAATATATTAAGAACGCTTGCAAATCATATCAACTATCAGCATTATTCCTTCAGTGTCAAACTATACTTAACATAGTTCTTAAATAAAAATCTATGAATAAAAAAAATATCTAAAATAACAAAATTTAATTCTAAAAATGTGTCACTGAAATGCACTTCTCCAAATATTAATTGCACTTTCTCATAAATATCTTTGTGTTAAATTTATTATCTCTACTTTCAAATGTCTATGTTTTAAATAGGCAGATAGACGCATATATATACTATTCACTTTTATTTTTGGAAGAAAGTCTTATTTTGTGAATTAAAATTTTTAGATTAAAGTCAGAATATTCTACACTTGAATTTTTGAATAATTTTAAACGGAAGCATAAGCTCCTGTGTTAGAAATTCATTTCTCTCTCTCTCTCTCTCTCTGTGTGTGCGTGCGTGCGTGTGTGTTATCTGGAAGTTTATTAAATTCCTAAAACAGTTTTTATGTTATTTTATGAATTAAAATTGAAATTCGAGATATTTTAATTGTGACATTACAAGAAAATTGTGTAATAATATGGTAGAAAGCCCTTTTTTACTACTTTTTTAAAATTTTATCCATTTACTATTTATTTCATTTTTATAACATGGCACTGTACTGAATATTATTTTAAAATATTCTGAGTGAGATTTCTTTTGTCTTTCATGATATTTAATTGAAAATCCTGTATTCTCTTGATATTCCATTGATGCTGTGAAAGTAGAATGTTTAGGAAGCATATGAAGAATAATAACTACTTATAATAACTATTAATCGCTAAATGCATATGCAGATAAGTAAACATAATATTCTAGTTAGATAAAGAAGTATTTAAATATGACAAATCTCAAAAGAAAGTGATTGGTCAAAAAATGTAACAAAGAAATGTACTCCTCAAATTAAAAATTGAAAAAGAAATCGAATAAATCTGGGAGAACAGAAAGAATAGTTTGAAAAATTGGGAAATGCAGGGAAAAAATTCTTACTGTGATGTGTAAATTAAAATCTTAAAATTTATTTCGGTAAAATGTTTTTTTAATATTTTTTTTTATTTTACGATGACAAACAGAAAATTTTAAATTTGTCATGGTACTTCCACTTTGAAGCGGTTTTTTAAAAAACTTATATGACATGGAAAATTAAAATCCGTGGATGAAAGCTTTTTTTACTACTTACGGGATATCAAGAATAGCTTTTGTATTTAATTCCTTCTTACAAATCATTTCAATAATATTAACCTCATTTATTTATACTTCCAACCTAATAAACAACTTATATTTAAATAACATAGATTTCAGTGCCCGAACTCATTGAATTAAACAAATGAATCAAAAAGAAACAAAATCAAAACTAATGAAAACGAAACTCTTTAGTTTAATGCAAATCGTGAAATTTATCTAAAGTAAAGTATTTTCTAAAATCTAGGTTATTTTTTCTGGTAGCCACTGGATTGTACATGAAGATTCGTGAGCTTTTGGGCATGCGCTTGCTCGGCTATATAAGGGACGGTTTGCCGTAGCTCCGGCAGTCAGTTAGTACCGGGCAAGGATCCCACTGAACCTAGCCGCTACCGTCCCATATCTCTCTTTCCGTCATTAAGTAAAATAGCTGAACACATCATTTTAGAAAGATTAAATAACTACTTTCAAACTAATAAAATCCTTTCCCCCGAACAATTTGGTTTCCGTAAACATCTCTCAACAACTCACCAATTACTTATAACTGTAGAATTCATCGAAGAAGAACTTGAAAATAATCAAAAATCCGCAGCAGTGTTATTTTTTTTTTTTTTTGACATCCAGAAAGCTTTTGACAGAGTTTGGCTCAATGGCCTTATCTACAAACCCATTACTTTTAAAATACCCCCCCCCACCTAGTCAAAATTATAACATCCTACCTCAGCAATAGATCCTTCAGGATTAAACTCAGTAATGTTTATCTGAAATTAAGCCAGTTCATGCAGTTGTCCCGCAAGGATCTAAGCTGGGGCATATTTTGTTCTCTATTCTTAATAAGGACATCCCCAAGCAATTTAATACCCTGCTAAGTATGTACGCTGATGACACTGCAATATTAGCGCGCAACAAAAATCCAAATTACATCACAATAGCTCTTAATCGCCATCTTAAGTCACTTGAAGACTGGTTCTGCAAATGGAAAATTTCAATTAGCGCCTCAAAAACTGAAGCCATTTATTTTACTAGATATAACTATCGTAAAACTCCCCCCCCCCTCTTAAATTAGAAAATCAGGTAATTCCATGGTCTAAGGAATGCAAGTATCTAGGAGTCGTTTTAGACAGCAAGCTAACTTGGAAATTTTATTTTAACTATATAACTAAAAAGTTTCGTGACCTTACTCGTAAATTTTACCCCTTAATTTCTCGAAACTCTAAAATGACTAGGAAAAATAAAATGCTTATTTACACGCCTATTTGCGTTCAGTAATTACCTATGCCTGTCCTGTGTGTCTGGGGGGGGATATGCTCCTAAATCTAATCTTAAAAGTGTTGAACTTTTACAAAATGTACTAATTTGAAACATCTGTAAAATGCACTGGTACATGCCGAATACAAACATGTACAAAGCATTAAAATATCCCCCCCTTAAGAAATTTAATCAGAAGCTTGCTAAAAACATTTTTGACAACTTAGAGTCCATTGATAATGATGCAATTAATAAAATACCTAGATATACTCCAAATAGTAAGCTTAGAAGGCCTAGAAACATTTTGCTCAACTTTAACTCTAATCTCTAACTAGAAATATTTTTATTTTCAATCATTAATTCACATAATTTCTACAACTCAAAAAGTCTAAGTTAATCTCTCTAGCAAGGAGCCATACCTCCCCTCCCCTCACCCCTCCTCAACCAATAGCATTCAATCCTGATACATTCCACCTCACCTCCTCCTGTCCAAAACAGAAGTTATAAATTCTCCAACTGTAGGTCTAGAACTTATTCCAGCGCTCATCGCAGAAGATAATGGTCCATCGTCCGAGCCAGGTCACTTGTAATCTACCAGTTTTGAGGATAAGCCCCTGCCGGGGCGTGGCGCCTTATCAACCCAACAACTACACAAGCTCCGGTAGCCAGTTAGTTAGTGAGTTTTCCTCTCGGAAGAGAAGCGTCTCGCTGGACTAGCGGATTACTTTTCTCGCTTGTTATTTATGAGCTGGGTTTACGTTTGATGTTAACGTTGTTTTATTGAGCTCGCTGTGACTTACTGTTTACTGTACTATACGATAGCTGTTTTGTAGTCTCTTTTTACTGTGCGTAAGGCTTGAATTTATGCTGTAAGTGAGTATTGATAACTGGATTGTGTTTATCTGAAGTTTTACTTTATCAGGTCATCTTGTAAATACCTGTAAATAAATTTGTTTGTGCTGTCCTCAAGTAAAGTCCATTCAATCCGAACCCACTACGCTAAAAACGTAACACTACTTTTAATAAATAAGCATATATGGGTCTGTGTGTTGGCAATCTACAAATACAAGTTAGACGGTTTAACCGAGAGCTTCTACATTTACCGTATATTGATACGAATTTATAATATTGTTTTCGGACCTAGTAGTCAATTAAGATTGTTTTACAGATATAAAAATGGCTGTTGAAGGAATTCAAGTCAGTGGGCAGCAACTAAAGTCATAATCTGGATACAGAAATGAAGGACGCAGAGTATTCGAAAATTTTGGAAATAATTATAATAAGACTCGATTTCCACTGCTTATTCTTTACCAGTTTTGCTTTATTATTACTTGTGTTTCTTTGACAGCAGATGCATTTTTAAAAGGTTGACTGGATTTTAAAATACTGCATTATTATTGCATATGCTTCTCCGAAAGCAGATATGTTTTTAAAAGTTTTACCAGCATTGGTTTATTATTACATATGCTTCTTTGACAGCAGAACGCGTTTTTAAAAGGTTGACGTAGAACTATGACATCATAGCTATTATTTCAACTCAAAATCAATCGGGCTCCAAAACTTTGTTTGCCAGCTATAATATATATATATATATATATATATATAATATTATACATATATATATATATATATATATATATATATATAATATATGATTAGGTGTATATTATAATATTATTATATACACCTCGAAGTCTCATGATTGTTTCAAACCGATTTAAACTGGTTAGTGACTTAAATTAATGATGACAAATAATGACTTACAAACTAATAATGTTCTCGCATGATAACTTGAAATTTGCGATCGTATATTTCATTTTATACTTTATAAGAATGTCTCATTTCTCCCTGTTAAAGGCTTTTCATTTCTTTTTATTTTCTAATGCACGAAGTACAGAGAAAGTATAATAATCGTCAAAAAATTCGAATTCGAGATTTTAATGAACCTCCGTGTTTGAGACCTCTTTAAGTTCGAAAAACACATTTTTGGGGAAATATCTGCCTACCTGAGGCAAAGATAATTTAGAAAAACTTTGAGCTGCATGGAAGAAATCTTGTATATGACTTTTACACCAGATTGTAGGTTTCTTTCAGATTTTGAAAAAATTTCATGTGGTGAAAGCCTGTTCTTCCGGTAATTCGAAAGTATGTCAACATAATAACAACAAAAGGAAGTGATTCAAATAATATCACCAAATTACTTACTGAAAAAAAAACCTTTTTTTTTTGTAAATCATATTATTGTTTTATATTCTCTTTAAATCTGTTGAGTCTCCATTTTTTTCAATCACTCAAAAAGGTAAATATCTATTTTTGACCATATGTCAATACGAGCATATTGCGACCTCTTAAATGGCAACATATCTTCATTGTCTCAAGTTACCTCTTTATGAATTCAAGGATTTCCAACTAACTTTTATTAACTCGCCTCATTTATTTATTACTTCGGCGTGAACTGCATTCTAGGTGAATACTATAGCAAAAATTAATTATAAGACCCCTAGAATCATTGGTAATGGAGTGATTTGAAGAATATTTTTTGTTTTTCAATCATTAACTGGAATAAAAAATCTGCATCACAATAATAATATCCGTTTAGGAAGTTTGAAGAGCAGACTTTGGATATACACGCGAAATTACAAGAAAACAAAGCAGCATTTTGTGAAAAAAAGTTTAAAATTCCTCCACTTTTCTTTTATAGACGAATGGATTATGTTTAAAAAATAAAATAGAACTGTATTATTTCATTGCACTTTCAATTTCTCAAGATAACTGAAAATTGACTTAGTATTAAAACTTAGACTCTAGTTTCATAAAAATTAGATATTATTAACTTTCAAAATAATTTACAAATAAAAATACAAAAAGAAATGAAGTCAGTTACAAATCACTGGTGAAGCAATATATATATCTTTAGAAAAAATAACAGATGTAGTGAAAGCAGATGATATGAAATAACATCGATTAATTTTAATCTTTTATTTGAAACAAATGTCCGTGTTAATAATCTCAAAATATTGTGATGCGATTTTTATCAAATATGATTCAATAACACCTCTTTTTTTAAAAATGTGAAACAACCATTGAACTTGGCAAAAGATTTTATGAAAAATGCGACGCATACCTGTAGTGAACTTTTACTAAGAAAAATATTAGCTGGTGTGCCGCCTTATGCCAGTATTCTATGAAGAGGATAATGATAAAATTTTGATACTTTTTGCAGTTACCATATTCTTTAGTTTCCTGTCCCTTCCTTTGGGTATTACAATGGAGACTTTACATTATTCAAGTCGATATGTTACAATGTCTATGCAATATGACCTTCAAGCCGATGACATCGGAGTCTTCCTACTTGGTTTTGGAACTGGTCTTATCATGATTTCCTGCATTGCTTACACATATGTAAACCGTAAAAGTATCATAGGCGCTGTATAAAGTGATGGGATGATACATAATTATTCTATAATATATTTAATATTAAAGAAACTATTGATAATAAGAATATTATTTTTGTATATACGTGTGTAATGATGATAAATAAGATGAATCAAATAATGGTATGTGTTTCTTTTCAATATTAAGGATGCAAACGCGTGGAATTTTCAGAAATTCTCTTCAGATAATCAATGGAAATATAAGGGTACTTATTAATAAACGATGAAAGAGTCAGAACTGTAAAAATTTAATCATCGAATCACCATTATTATGAAGACCAAGGAATTATTATTTTCGTCAAAGAATCACAATCATCGTCAATCTCTCACCGTTAATTAATAAGCACCAGTATACAATTTAAAATCAGTTTAATGAATAATTGCATACAATTCTCCTTTGCCCTATTCAAATATGGTTATTTTGATTAATGATTTGTGTACAGAGTAAACTAAGAATAAAAGATGACAAAGTGCTCTCTAATAGCGGAAGAAAAATAGAGTAATACTTCAGATTAGTGTTCAATTTATCGCCAAATACAATAAAATCTTGTTAATCAACCAAACATTTCTCAAAGTTCGGATGGATGGTAATAATTACTATATATGGCAAGAAATATGTGTTTTAGGTTTGCTTTAAAAATGTTAGAATTACATATTAGGCGAAAAATCGGCCTCAAAGACTTCGAGGAACAGCTTTTTATTGGAAATCCCCTTTGGGTTTTTTGACTTTCTAAAGTAAATTACATTTGAAATCTGTTGTTGTGTTGTGACTTAAGGCACTTTACAAGTCCACTAACTGTTATCTGCCAGCGATTTAAGCCGAGTGAGCGTCACTTGTTTTTCCAGTAGCGTCAAGAATACTATTTAGCTACTTCATGCGTCACATCAGCTTGCACAATCTCTTTTTATAAGGAGGGAGGCACATTCACACACTTCTCAGGTAAAACACTGAAGACTAACCATGTCTGAATCGGAACTAGAACCCCGGACGCCCAGGTCACGGAGAAGACGCGCTACCCCTGTGTCAGGACGCTGGCAGATTTGAAATCTAATTCACTCAATCATTACCTGACTACTCTTACTTCTGTTGGCAAAAGTTTTACGAGTAATAGATCGCCAAAACCGTCTATGAATTTTAAGCAATAACTGATGAGTACAATGATTTTTTTTTGTTAAGTTGCATACAGGTTATTTTGTTTTGGATACAGTTACTGAACCTACTTTAGAGAATATTAGAAATCAAATTTGGATTTTAATTGGTTGAATACACCTTAAAAAGGTTATTAAAAATATGTTAATTGTCTTAAGGTAAGTTCAAAAAGTAAAAAAAAAAAAAAACAGATAATGACAGATTTAACAAGTGCAAGAATAATCATTTCGAGTGTTTAATAAAATAAGAATTAATTTATGTGACTTATCTAATATGAACTTAAAGTTTGGTAGAATTAAAAATGCATTTCAGTATTAAGTTTTGCCTTTGTATGTTTTGTAATGAGAGCAGCATATTTAGAAATAGTTTAAGTGCAGATATTCTATTGGTGCCTTGAAACGATTTATTTCGTTGAGATAGACCAAGTGATATTTTCAGTGATAACGAAAAAAATTTCGTAGCAATCAACAATAAATGACCCCAAATTTTAAAGACCCTATTTAATAATAAAAGTAAAAATAAATACAGAATTCCTTATTTCAGGCAACATTAAGTGGCATTTTAAGCCTTATCATGCACCTAACTTTGGTAATTTGTGAAAAGCAAGGGTTAAATCACAGAAATTTCATCTTAATAGGGCCGTTGGAAATACTATCTTTACTCGTGGAAAAGTTGTTCATCGATTTCTTAGGTAGAAGCTGTACTGAATTCACGTCCTCTGTGCGCTCTTTCTCATTACCCAAATGATGATTTGTCATTTAATTCGCTCATTTTTTGGTTGGCCCATCATTAACATCTTAGTAGGCTCAATAGATGGCAATTGCACCAAAATTCGCTCAAACATTTTGGAAGAAACTGTCGTCAGATTATTTGAATGATTTCCAATCTCGATCTAAATGGTATAAAGGTGGAAGGGAATTCAAAATAAGTGAGATAATTTGAGTAAAGGTTGTTGATAATTAAATTTTTATAAACTGATATCTTGCAAAAATTATCCAGATTCATACAGGGAAAGAAGATATAATAAAATAGGGTTTATATTCAGTCAGCTACAACTTATACAGTAAGACCACGCATGCTCAGATACTGTACATTAGCAAGCATTCGTCTCATTGAGAACAGTGGTGGATTTTGGCAACTTGAGGCCAAAAGCGTTAAATTATTCTAAGACTCCATTGTACGTAATTTTATTCATTAGAAAGTAGCATGAACTGAGCATTTTGCGCTTTTAAATTCCTATGTAAGTTTTTTTTATTTATGTAATATTATATAGCAAATTAAATAAAGTTAATATCCTTTATTTTCATTTTTTATTCGTTTTTTAGTTTGTAAATATAAAATTATAACATGAAAGTGATCTTTGCATATTTTCTAAATGAAATGCATATTAGAGTCTTCAAGCTTCCAAATTTTGAAAGCGAAAAATTATTCTTGACAAAGACATTAATTTATTTTTTATTTATTTCATCTTCGAAAAAAAGTTATAAACACATATTTGACTCTCAATTTTGTTATGACGCTTAGTTTTCTCTTTCATCTAGATACGAGATCCTCTATAATAACGCATTTGGATTTTTTTTCCCCATTTGCTTTCATTTCATAATTTTCAAGTATTTCTAGTAATACAAATAAGCCCTTTATTTTTCTATGAAGACATCGCGCCTAATGAACATTTTTTTTTCTTTGAAGGTATTTCAGAGGGGTCTTTCAATTGGCCTTTTTTTCTTTTCTTTGAAGAAACTGCAGAGGTGATCATCTAATTAATCCTTTATTTTCTTTGTAGGCACTGCAGAAGGGTCATCTAATGAACCCCCTATTTTTTCTTTTCCTTTCAAGGAACTGTAGAGGGATAGGCACTGCAGAGGGGTCATCTTTTTTGCCTTTTTTTCTTTGAAGGCAATGCAGAGGAGCCATCTAATCGGCCCTTTATTTTTCTTTGAAGTCATCTCAGAGGAGTCATCTAATTAGAGCTTTTTTTTTCTCTAAAGGAAATGGAGAGGGTCCATCTAATCGGGCCTTTATTTTTCTTTGAAGATACCTCAGAGGGATAATCTAATTACTGCTTTTTTTCTTTAAAGGCAATGCAGAGGGGCCATCTAATCGGCCCTTTAATTTTCTTTGACGACACCTCAGAGGGATAATCTAATTACTGCTTTTTTTCTTTAAAGGCAATGCAGAGGGGCCATCTAATCGACCCTTTTGTTCTTTGAAGGCAATGTAGAGGGGCCATCTAATCGGCCCTTCATTTTCTTTGAAGCCACTGCAGATGCGTAAACTAATTAGTGCTTTTTTTCTTTAAAGGCAATGCAGTGGGGAAATGTAATCGGCCCTTTATTTTTCTTTGAAGACACCTCAGAGGGTTTATCTAATTAGTGCTTATTTTCTTTAAAGGCAATGAAGAGGGGCCCTTTAATCGGCCCTTTTTTTTCTTTGAAGGCACTATAGAGGGGTAATCTAATTAGTGCTATTTTTTTAAAGGCAATGCAGATGGACCATCTAATCGGCCCTTTATTTTTCTTTGAAGTCATCTCAGAGGGGTCATCTAATTAAAGCTTTTTTTCTTTGAAGGGAATGCAGAGGGGCGATCCAATCGGCCCTTCAATTTTTTGAAGGCACTGCAGATGGATCATTTAATTACTGCTTTTTTTCCTAAAAGGCGATGCAGAGAGGCCATCTAATCGCCCCATTATTTTTCTATGAAGGCACTGCAGAGGGGCCATCTAATCAGCCCTTTAATTTTGTTTGTACGCACTGAGAGGGGTCATTTAATTAGTGGTTTTTTCTTTAAAGGCAATGAAAAGGGGCCATCTAATTTGCCATTTTCTTATTTGAACACACTGCAGAAGGGTCATCAAATAAGTGCTTTTTTTTCTTTAAAGGCAATGCAGGGGGACATCTAATCGGCCCTTTAATATTCTTTGAAGGCACTTCAAAGGGGGCATCCAATTAGTGCTTTTTTTCTTTAGAGGCAATACAAAGAGGTAATCTAATTAGTGCTTTTTTTCTTAAAAGGCTGTGCAGAGGGGGCATCTAATTTGTGCTTTTTTTCTATGAAGGCACTACAGAGAGGTAATAAAATTAGTGTGTTTCTTTCTTTAAATGTAATGAAAAGGGGCCATCTAACTAGTGCTTGTTTTCTATGAAGGCACTAAAGAGAGATAATCGAATTAGTGTTTTTTTTTTTCTTTGTAGGAAATGAAGAGGGGAAATTTAATTAGCCGTTCTTTTTTCTTTAAAGGCACTGCAGAGGAAACATCTAATCGGCCCCTTTTTTTTCTTTGAAGGCGCTGCAGAGGGGTCATCTAAATAGTGCTTTTTTCTGTAAAGGCAATGAACAGGGGTAATCTATTCGGCCTTTTTTTTCTTTGAAGGTAATGCAGAGGGGCCATCTAATCGGCCTTTTTTTTTTTTTTCCTCTGAAGGCAATGCAGAGGTGTCATCTAATTAGTGCTTTTTTTCTTTAAAGTCAACACAGAAGGGCCATCTAATAGGCCTTTTTTTTCTTTGAAGGCAGTGCCGAGGGGTAATCTAATTAGTGCTTTTGTTTTCTTTAAAGGCAATGAAGAGGGTTCATCTATTTGGCCTTTTTTTCTTTGAAGGCACTTCAGAGGTGTAATGTAATTAGTGCTTTTTTTCGTTAAAGTCTATGCAGAAGAGTCATCTAATTAGTGCTTTTTTTCTTTAAAGGCTATGCAGAGGGGTCATCTAATTAGTGCTTTTTTTCTTTAAACGCAATGAACAGGGGCCATCTAATCGGCCCTGTTTTTTTCTTGGAATGAACTGCAGAGTGGTCATCTAATAGGCCCTTTATTTTTCTTTGAAGGCACTGCAGAGGGGTCATCTAATTGGCCTTTTTTTCTTTGAAGGCAATGCAGAGGGGCGATCTAATCGGCCCTTTATTTTTCTTTGAAGACAGCTCAGAGAGGTAATCTAATTACAGCTTTTTTTCTTTAAAAGCAATTTAGAGGGCCCATCTAATCAGCCCTTTCTTTCTTTGAAGGCACTGCAGATGGGCCATTTAATAAGTTCTTTTTTTAAAGGCGATGCAGAACGGCCATCTAATCGACTCTTTATTTTTTTTTGAAGGCACTGCAGAGGGGTCATCTAATTAGTGCTTTTTTTCTTCAAATGCAATGCAGAGCGGCCGTCTAATCGGCCCTTTTTTCGGAGGAACTGCATAGGGGTAATCGAATTAGCGCTTTTTTAAAGACAATCCAAAGGGGCCATCTAATCGGTCCTTTTTTTTAAGGCACTGCAGAGAAGTAATCTAATAAGTGCTTTTTTTAATGCACTGCAATGTGGTCATCTTATTAGTGCTTTTTTTCCCATTAAGGGCAATGAAGAGGGGCGATCTAATTTGTGCTTTTTTTCTATGAAGGCACTAAAGAGAGGTAATCGAATTAGTGCTTTTTTTTCTTTGAAGGCATTGCAGTGGGGACATTTAATCGCCCCCTTTTTTTTCTTTGAATTCACTGCAGAGGGGTAATGTAATTAGAACTTTTTTTTCTTTGAAGGCACTACTGAGGGATCATTTAATTAGTGCTTCTTTTTTCTCTTTGAATGCACTGCAGAGAGTTAATCTGATTAACCACTTTTTTCTTTAAAGACACTACAGAGGACCATCTATTCGACCCTTTTCTTCTTTGAAGGCATTGCAGGGAAGTCATCTAATTAGTGGTTATTTTTTTAAAAGGCACTGCAGAAAGTCATCTAATTAGCACTTTTTTTTTCTTTGAAGATACCTCAGAGGGGTCATCTAAATCAGGGATCAGGAAGTTACCAAAAGGATGGTAAAAGGTCATCGAACATATTGGAAGATATTTGACTGATTAAAGTTCATTTTTTGTGTACAAAAGTTAAGTTTTATTTCGCACTAAAAACCCGAATTTACTTTCCTGCCAACCCAATATAATCCAAAAATCAAATTAGAGTTTTAGACGCGTTTTTCCCAACCGAAAAAAAAAATGACATAACACTTTTAGTCACAAAATGTCACACCAAATTCGATATATTTAAATAATTCCTCTTTTGAGTATTGTGTTTACATTTTTCTGTAAGTACAACCCTAGAAATGGTCAATCTCTTGTCGGATTGAGCTGAAACTTCTATACGTGTCTACACTATAGACATTAAATCTATGTATCAAATTTTATTTATCTAGCTTTTTTCCTTTTTATACCTATCGTGTTAACTGATATTCAAATAGTCGGCCTGCTAAGACTACCACCAAACGACGTTTGCTCACAATTTGAAAGAAATTCTTGAAAAGAAATTTTGAAAGAAAATAAAGAAGATATATCAAATTTCATCTTTCTACTCAAAATCTTTGTGTTATCTTTGTCACAGACAGACGGACATTTTCAAACAATGTATTTTTCGAGCTCAAGGTCTGAAATATGGAAATTCGCCAAACTCTCAAGTTCAAATTTCTAGTAGACAACAATACTTTCTCTACTTTACGTATACGAGAAAGTAAAAAATTTTAGTTGTGGCTGCTTTCCTCTTTACTTTGAAACTAAGCTGTTTAATGAAGCAGAATCATTGGTTCCAATTTAACGAAGACCGTCCAATCTTGCAGTCGTATTTTTTGTGGGACGATTCCAACAATATTTTATTTTTAAATGTTTCGTATAAGAGAAAGTAAACAATAATAATCTTTAAAAAAAAGATGAGATAGATTTACAAGGAATTAATGCCACCTTTAAAATTGAAGATCTCATCAAAGCAATCAATTTCCATTCCACCAGCATTTTTTTCATAAGTTTTCTGTTGTTGATACTAATGGCACTTGCCATAGACAAGCGCACTTACCACCGTCAACAATTTTAAACCTAGTGAGCGTTTCTTGTTTTCGAAGTAGCGCCAAATAGGACCAAGAGTACGACTCAGCTACACGCTCATCACATTTGCTCGGACAGCCTCTTTTTACAAGGAGGCATATTCATACACCTAACAGATAGTACACAGAAGAAAAACCATGCCCTGACCGAAAATTGAATCCCGGACCGCCAGATCACGAGAAAGAAACGCCACCTCTGTACCAAGACGCAGACACAATTTTTCTTTACATATTGCTTGTAGTATTTTCTCACGTAAGTAAGGCAGTAGATCTAGGAAATGGGGTGATATTTCAGAAAATATTAATCCGATTAGTCTAGCATCGATGAGTCTTCTGTCGATTACGTCGGTGAATCGCCCATTAAGGACACTTAAAAAAATCAGTAATCCGTGTAGCAGAACGGAATGAATCGCATACCTTAGAAGAAAGTAAAAATATTTCAGATATTATTTAGAAGGGAGGGGAGAAAATATTTGTGGAGTTATATTATTTAGGAACTTCTTCTTTTTTTACTTTCTTCTATAGCAGCATATTTAGATTTATTTATAAATGTCTAAAATTCGACTTCGAAATTTTAATGAAGTTCCATATTTTATTTGTATACCAATTCATTGATATTTTTTTGATACTCTGTTTATTCTGAAAATATACCAAGCTAGATAAATGGGAAATTGTATGAGAAATTTAGTATTATGCTAATATTGTTTCTATTAAATTTAGAAACTTTAAAGAGAATGTGTCTTAAATCCGTCTATACTTGATAGTAAAACAAAGAACTGGAGGCGAAAAATTCTTTTTGATACGAAAATAGTAAATCCGTATCAAATTTGGCAAAGATTTATTTACATATTTATTTCTGCGCTCGAGCGCGCGCGCACACACAAACTCTCTCTCACTCACACAGACACACGAGATAATTCAGATTTAGTAAATAAAATATTAGTATTTGATTATTCGATTTTCATATGAAAATTTCAAAACTATGCTTAGTTTTAGATTCAGTCGATCAGAAGGGACTCTCCTTTTTCTCTTCGAATGTTTAGAAATATAAAATATCAGCTGTTGTAGTCTTCCCAAAACTTTCTCACGTATTCGCTAATTAAAATTTTATTGCCATACTCTTGTATAAAATTATGGACCTTGGGGAAGTCTGAATGTTATGAGTGCTACTGTTATGAGCTATTTTTATTTTCTGAGTCTCTCTCATGACCGTTTTGTACTTTATATAGTAAAAAAGAAAGTTAGTTAATTTGTACAAGAAAGTAGAATATGCATTATGGATGTCTTTCTTTACCATTTTAAACCAAAATTTAATATAAATTACAATTGTAATCCACAAGATCACATTTTATCTATTCAAATCATTGCATTTCTGAGTTAATGCATTTACATGCATATGGAATTGCAGAGTACACCCCCCGATCATCCTGCCTGATATGGCAGAAGGATTGATCGGATAGGTCAGAGTTCTATGAATTTATTTCTTTGCCCACGAATACCAGAAGGCGAAGTTTTTATCCAAAACTCACTGTTATAATACGTATTTTCTCCCTTCTTATTGCGTGCCGAGCCCTCCATTTATCTCAATGAGAATGCAGATGCGACTAGATGCACCATAGAAGTTGTTGCTAGTAATGTGTTGATTTAAAATAGAAGGCGCTGTAATAGTAATTAGAGAAGTATTTATCAGAGAAGTAAGAATAATTAAGCAATGTAATAATTTATTACAGAAAAAGTAAGTTAGAAAATATAAACTGTTCATATTTTTACATAAATTCTGTAATGCAGGAAACATAAACTAAACATTAACTTCAATTGTAGGCCTAATTCTTACGAAAGTTGGTTCAAGCCGATTTTATTTTTGATTCATAAATGGTTGCACAGATATCAGAAGGAAACCTTCACATAGGAATCAAAACTTAACAGTCTTAGGTTTAGAAAGTTTTTAATAGATGAGTTAATAGAAGTCTAGCCTTCCTCATTTAAATACGATTAAAGAAAAAAACTAGGCCGGAAAGTCGTAAGTATACTGTATAATCTTCTCTCCTCATTGTTGAATGCTTAAATAAGTAATAAATGTTAAATAATAATAATAAAAGAGGTTCGAAATTCCATGCAAGTTATAACTTTTCTATAATTCACTACAAGCTACAACAAGGAAGTTCTTTTAGAATTTCGTCAGTCTGCAAATCAAAAACTTCTCATATTACTTATTGGCTATTCATTGAAATAATTAAAACCTTTCTCAAGCCCAGTTTTTCTGTAGAACATGAATATCCTATAAAATATTGTTTGTTATGGAATGGTTTATTGAAATTGCAGTTACATATCTAGTTTCTATTTTCTTGTTTCATTAAAAAAAAAAAAAAGAAAGCGTGAATTCATTTGCCTTTCTCTTTTCCTTAAGAATTGGTTCATTATTTGCCAAACATGAGATAATATACATTAGGATCAACCAAAGTCTCAAATAAAACACCCTGAATGGAATGTATTTATATGTCATTTTTCCTGTCAGTAAAAAAGCAGAATATAAATGCATCTTTACAAGAGATATATGAACAATAACTCTTACCACACTTTCAGTTTTGCATCTACAGTATAACAATATTATCCACTGGGGCTGTTAAAAATTCCTTTCTTGTGTTGGTTGCACTCTATTTCAAACAATACAGGGAGAAAAAAAAAATGGACATTGACAGATCTTCCATACTAACCCCTCTTTTTCTGATAATAAACTAACGATCCAAGCAAAACTAATAGCCAAGACAACTTGTAGTGAAAAGTGTCAGAGTGGGGGAAAATACATTACAGCCATTAGGCTTGATTTAGCTCTTGAAAGCCATCCTCTAACTTTGCATCTAATTATGTTACAGGATTAGAGGTGGAAAGAGTGGGGTGAGAAAGTCATTCTAACTTTTAAATAAGAGAATATACATCTGAAACGAAAAATTTAATGAAAAACTCTAGATCAAAAGTTCCCAGCTATGGGTCACAATCAAATATTGTGTGGGCCCTGAAACATGGTGAAAAAGAAGTGAAGGAAATCATTAGCATGCCACTATCCAATAACACTGTTGCACGACAGATTGAGGAAATGGCTGAATGGGCAGTAGATAAATTAATACGAAGAGTTTTTAAGTAGTAAATACTATACTGTACAATTAGATGAGTCTACCGACGTTCAAGGCTTGTCTCAACCACTTGCTTTTGTGTGTTATATACGACATACATGAAGATATTTTGTTCTGGAAGCCAATTATTCGTGGAACAGGCAAACAAATTTTCAATTTAATTGAATTCCATATAAAAGTAAAAGGTTCAGAATGGAAGAACTGTGTCAGTATATTCACTGACAGGTGTGCAGGCTTTGTAACAGAAAAATAACAGTGTAGTTACAAGAGTTCTTGAACCAAATCCCTGTGCTTTGTGGTCTCATTGTAGCTTTCATAGAGAAGCACTGGTTTCAAAAGCATAACCCTATGATTTAAAATTTATGCTAAATACAGCTGTAAAAATCGCAAATTATATTAAAACAAGGCCCTTATAAGCACGTTTGTTTCAAAAGCTGTGTGAAGAAATGGCTAGTCTACATACACCTTTTCTTCTCCATACAGAGGTACATTGGTTATCCAGGGGAAAAGTACTGACAAGATTAGTTGAATTTTGTAATGAAGTAACAATTTACTTAGAAGGAAAAACTGACAATATTGAACATCTATTGGATGAAGGATTTTCTCTTAAGTTAACATATTTGGCTGATATTTTTTCCAAGTTAAACGAACTCAACTTGTATATGCAAGGTTCAAAAGGATCCGACATTTTTGCAGTTCCTGATAAAATTCCAGCATTCAAGAAAAAGCTTATTTTGTGGGAGAGGTGTATTAAGAATGGTAAATATGATTGTTTTGAAACCTTTATTATAGAAAACCAAGTGTAGTAAAAAATGAACGTACTCTATGCAATTTCCACTAATTTATAATTATTAAGAAATAACTTTGTCGCCTATTTCGGTGAAGAGATTAAAAAACTCGAATTGGATTTGCAACCCATTTCAAGAAAAAAATACCAACTAACACTTTGACAAAAGCAAGCAAAGAGACCATTGATTTATCCAAAGATACATCACTGAAAAATACTTTCAATTGCAATCAATTAATGAAATTCTGGCTCTCGGTGCCAGGGCAGAATTATCCTTGCCTGTTTGATGAAGCTATGAAAGTCCTCCTCCTCTTCATACCTCATACCTATATGAGGCCGAATTTTCGGCTATGGTCAATATCAAAACTAAATACCGAAATAAGCTGGATGTATCAAAGGCACTGAGATCAAAAGTAACTAAAATTGAAATTGTTGCTAAAACTGTAATAACAAAAAATACAAAACAAATACATCCCTCCCATTAAAATAAACTGTTTGTAGGTTGTTTAAGTATTAATTAAAAAATATAAATATATTTAAGTTTTTTTTCTTATTTGAACAGCAATCCTCATTGATATTGGTGACACTTTTTCCATAGTGACTGTTTTTGGAACTACTGTACAATTTAAGTAGCTCCACAACTCACGACTGAGCATTTATATGCCCCCTTTTCTCTAAAGCAGCCAATAAATGAGTCGTCAATTTTTAAGTTTTTGTTAGATGGGTCGCAGTCCAGTCAACTTTGGGAACCACTGCTCTAGATATTAATAGGGCATTTTCATTGAGTTCTTGATTGTAAAATAACATAATTATATTAGGAATAAATTTAATAAAAGCTTTAATAAAAAATTGTATATATAACTTTAACAGTATGGATTAGTAAATAAAATAATATTTTAGAATAACTTTGCTAAAGGCTGAATTAAGCTAAAAATAAAGAAATTAATTAAGATTAAATTAAATTTTATATATATATATATATATAAGAAGAATAAAAAACAGATATTTGTAAGTGAAAAAATGAGAAATCCGACCTGATGACTTTCTCAAGGGTCACCATCAAGCAAGGATTCCAATAAAAAGTGGATT
>JAOUZG010050330.1:2410838-2431192 GCA_026289955.1 Argiope argentata | reverse complement strand
ATATATATATATATATATATATATATATATATATATATATATATATAATTTGGGACAAAAAATAACTTGGAGTAAAACCATTTCAATAATTCACAAATGTTAATGTTGAGATATAATAAATGAATGTTTTACACAGAAGTAAAAACTTGAATAAAAGTAACAAGTTAAAGTCACATGAAAACAAAAATACATCACTTTTGGGAATACATAAATAATCCTTCAATAGAAATACCCCCCCCCTACCTAGACAAGCAAATGGAAATCAAAGGAAATTCAGGCCAATGAAAGGAATAAATTTTTAACATTCTAGCAGCATTTTTCTAAACTGAAATAAAACTGTTTACACCAATCTCTGGACTTATAGTATTATGTGCTCTTTCAAGACATTTAGATATCAATGCTTGTTTAATTACAAGCCTTGATAAAAAGTATTTGTCTAGATACCAATGTCTTTTTTTTTTGACAAACAATTACCAAAAATTACACAGCATGAGATTTAAGAACATAATTATCTGTTGCAAAAAAGTGCTTAGATATCCATTTGCTATAGAATTTATTGAATACATATGTGTCAATCAGTGGAGGTGTTATATTTTACATAAATATGGTAAATTGCAGATAATCGTGCAATTTTCTAAGTGTAAAAAGTGAAATCTTAATAATCCACATATATTAATGAAGTCAAAACAAAACTTAAAGTAGAAGTTGAGATCTTAGCAATTTTTTTAGTTAAATAAGTTGGCAAATTTTTTTCCCATAAACATACAAAATCAATGTCAAATATTGGAATTTTTTTTAATAAATTGAAATTATATACTAAGGATATTATATAGACCAAATATAAATATTTTTTTAATAATAGAATGCCAAATATCTCATTTATTTTTAAGTCACCCAGTGATTGATTAATAATTTTTATACAAAGATGTTTAATGACTAAAACTTTTTAATTTTGCCCTATGTTTAAGTGAATTGTAAATATATGAATGCTTAATTATAATACAAATTAATACAATAAAAACACTTCATTTGTACAATAAAGCA
Organism: Argiope argentata; assembly: GCA_026289955.1. Taxonomy (NCBI): domain Eukaryota; kingdom Metazoa; phylum Arthropoda; class Arachnida; order Araneae; family Araneidae; genus Argiope; species Argiope argentata. The sequence goes on along the minus strand of JAOUZG010050330.1, from coordinate 2,430,148 downwards.
AGTTTATTATCACATAAAAGTTGAAAAATAATTTGAGAGAAAGGATTATATTTTTTACAAAGAGTTTCATTCCATCTCTTGAGAATATGGAAATCGTATTGAATATGTGGTATCCTTCTGAGCACATCGCTGCACAGGGTGAGTTAGTAATTTAGCCATGGAGTTGTGTAGCTTGGTGGTATTACGAGTGATTTCATAAATGTAAGATTTATCATGCTCATCTAAATCACACAAGGTTTCAAAGATTTCCTGAAAAGAGACCAGATACAATTTTTCTAGATTCTAAATTTTTTAATTTTTTGATTGAAAATAATACTATAGAACGTTTGTTATCATAATGAATCTTTTAAGTTTTATTTTATATCAACTCAAGAATATTCATTTATTTGCCAATACATGCATTTTCAAAATTATAAAGAAGATGTTAAAAAATTTATCATGATGATGAAAACTCATGGACATCATTGCACACATAATGTTAGTGTCTATCAAATCATGCCCAAACAACAGTTTGAAGATAAATTACAAAAAAAAAAAAAAAAAAAAAAAAAAATTAAAATCAACTATATTAAATATCAACTATATCTGGGGTGAGAACCCCAGATGAATGCTAGATAAATAAATAAAATAAAAATAATCACATTTTAGTAAGTTATTAGAACAAAGCATCTATCATTTTCAAAATAAATAAATAAATCAACATTCATTGAAATATTCTATACACACACTAGCATTTGCTCTATAATCTTAGCTTTGATTATAAAATCTACTGCAAACATTTGAATTCCAATAAGTTAGTTGACAACTCTAGCAGAATGATATTTCAGGGATGTTCAGAAAAATCAAAGATATTTTTTATGTTATGTCTTATATTATACAGTAGTAAAATTATTCTTAAAAATACACTATTAGTTTTTTTCATCTAAACAATGGAAGAACTATTTAATTGTATTGTAATTAAATAATGTTCTATTAATTGCCACTTTATATATTGATGGTTTTAGAGATACAAAATGCATTATCTAAATGTTTGGAAGTGCAAGACAGGAAGTATTAAACATAAAAGTAATTACAAATTTATAATAAATTATGCAAAAAATGATTAAAAAATCCCAATATAGAATATATTGAAAAGACCATTTATTGCAAAATATTAAAAATGATTCATAAAGAAAATGGAAATCATACAATATAATATATTTACTAATTCTTACCTGACATTTATTTTCATGAGAAGGAGGTTCATGAATATATACTATATCCAAGATGAAAAAGGGATAATTTATAAGAAAATCTCGAGCCTGTAATTTAAAAAAAATCAAAAGAATTTCAACACAGAGAGAAAAGTATTTCCAATTTTTACTACACACAAGAGTGATAATTAAGTATTTATTAATGCATTTTCTTGATAATAATATCAAGTAATACAAGTCTTATCAACCTTATACACACACACCAGAATGTAATTTTCAAGAGTATTTAATGCATTTTTTTTTTTCAGAAACATAACATTCTGCATCAATTTCCCACATATAATTAAAGGGATTGGAATAAAATATTTATTTAAAGGGCAAAAATTTGAAAATCTTTATTTGAAAATTTTGGTTTTTTATCTTTTCAGTGTGTCCCAATTTTAAAGCTATGAAGTCAGAATTCTAGCAATTACTTCATAAGGCAAAAGCAAAGTATTTGTGAGGGTAGTTATCCCATGTGCACCAAACATTGGAAATATTAATATTAAAAAAAAATCTTACATTTGTGTTTTGCTAAACATATCTAACATATATATAAAATTAAAATATTTCAGCATGCTATCCCAAAAAAAGGAGAATGGTACATTTCATTGATATTTGTATTTAAGTGAAATGATAATTACAAAACATTTTAAAATACTAGAATCAATTTTTGTAAGAACTCAAAATTGAAGCACATAAAAATGAGACAAATTAAGTTTACTTTGATGCTTCAAATTACAAATAGTTTTAATAAATGGTGGTTTAGGTTTTATTTTTATTGCTTACATTAGCTATAAAACAACAATATTTGAAATATATTCATTAGAGAAAAGCATCTTCACTAGTAAAAGTTAGGATTTAGGTAATAGTGGATGTACCTTTATTCTATTTTGGAGACTGGAAAGATACAAGAAAATTTGATATTTTATTTGATTTTTAATATCTGCTAAAAACACTCAACATTAATTTAAATACATGCCAAAGATAAAATATTTAATGACATTACACTTGAATAATAAACTATCTTCAAATTGAATAGAGATACTCAAAAGAAGTTATATAGACACTTCTTCTTTTCTTTTTTTTGTTCTGTCTTTTTTTTTTTAATGATGATGTGGTAATATGGGATAACTACGTTTTAAAAAAAGTCATGCATCAAGCTGCAAATAATTTTTAAAATCATCTACTTGAATTTTGGATTTACATATATTATTTTGACAATTCTTTACAATTCTAATATGAGACCTATTTTTGAAGGAGTTTATAAACAAAATAAAATAGAAACAGATATATTTAATGATGTATGATAATAATAAAGTGATGATAAAAAAGTGACAAATACTGCTACATTAAAAAAATTCAAGTTTCATATTTTCATGGAAAAAGTAGATTAGTAATATTCTTCATACATGCGACATTACAGAGATCTAAAAAGGTCATTATAAATTTCAAACTTATTTACTAGCTGGAACAACATTGTTTAAGTAAGATGCAATGCAATTTATTTGTGAATGCTCTTTATAACTCTCATACAATTATGTAAACAAGAATGAATGAATTTATCATTTTTTTTTCTATAATTGCTCAATTTCTATTTAATGTTTGGAACATTTAGAAACTCTGTGAAAGCATTTGAATAACGATTTGCAATCCTCCCTCCCCAATTATTCCTTCCCATATTTTTACAAACAGCATTCAATGGCAAGCATAATGAATTTAAACAACGATACACATATTTAAAAATGTAAATGTATTTCAGTATTGTAATGTAAATACAGAAATAAAGCTATGATTTTCTATTTTTTTTCTTCCTATACTACATTAAGGGAAATAATGTTCATTAAGTTATTCCCTCTAATTAATTATCCAGATAAAATTAAATTTAATGTAACATTTTAACATCAAAGTTTTCTAAAAGGAAGGTTAAAAAACATTTTGGCAATACTATGGAAAAACTGCAATAAAAATGAAGTGATTATACCAATGATTTTTAAATTCATACTACATATACTCTAAATATTACATATTAAAACAAGCAAATTCCAATGATTTTGTGTTAGAAGTAACTAATTTAAAAGAACATTATAAAAATTGTTTTTTTTTAATTCAATATCACCGATAAAAAATCAAGCAATGTTATATACAAAAATCTGTTTTTGAGATTGATTTCCTGCCTGTGCAGATAAATAAACTATAAAAAAAAACCCAGTCTCAATATTACTTTTGTTATTTAAGATTATTTTCCAATAACAAAAGTACAGTAAAATTGCCTGATACAAGATCTTTTCATTTTTCATGAACACATAGTACTCAAAAACAATTTTGTATCTCAAAAACAATTTTGAGTAGATAGCAGTTGAAATTAAGCCATATTATATATATATATATATAATAGGAGATTTGCATGTTGCTGTAATTTTTATTTACAACAGAAGAATGTAAAATAAGAAAAGTAGAACTACTATTTTGATAGAATTAATTCTTTAAGAATACAAGAAAATGCAATTTACCTCTTCATTAGAAAAATGAATCTTACAGCTAGATCGGCCATATATTAGAATAACTCTAAACAGACATGGTAGCAAAGAAATTTTTCGAGGAATTCGCATTTCGTATTTATCAGTTCTGAAAAAAGAAATATATACATCCAGTAAATCACAAAAATAAAATAAACAATATCTCTCACATAAATTTCAAGCTAAATTAATATAAATTAAAATATTTCATGGGATAAAGAAAATTTTAGCATAAGAATGACCCTTGACTTAATGGTGCATAAAAATGGCATACTATATGAAAAAAGGACACAAAAGTTTGGATACTTAATATCTATTAATTAATAGAAATTCAAATGTAAGACTTACATTAGAGTAACAACAGATGCTAAATCTAATGGAGATATTAAGGAAAATATGCAACAATGTAACAAATGCACTGATTTAATACACAATAAAATAATTAAAGCTGCATTTTTAGTTTTGGATGATAGAAAATGAGAGATATAGAACTGGGGGGAGGGGTACTGGAATAATTAAGTAAAATATGGAATATTAGAAGTAATTTTTAATCTATGAATGCAACTTTTTCAAGATTTGTTAAAGAAAAAAATTCAATATGGTAACAATATCAAATTATTTTAGATAGCATGTTAATAAGTAAAGAAAATAAAAGCAACTAAAAATATCATGTGATATGAATAGATTGAAGAGTTAATTCAGAAGAAACGAAACAATTGATATCACATACAGCTTATTATGTTCCTATATATTAGAAGCTATATTCATCTACTGTTATTTAACTTTCTGAATAAATCTATAAAACACATCTTTAAGAAAATGTTAATTATTTTTAAAAAAATTATGATGTTTTCAGCAGAAAAGGATACCGCAGCTTGTGCAATCTTGAGTTTCATTTAAATCCTGTAAAGAGTCAATCAATTCTTTGGGATCATTTGTGAATTCTCTAACCTGCATAAAAAAATACATAAAAATTTATTATCATATAGAAATTAACAATGCTTTAAGCTTTATGTATCACATTTTATAACAAGACAGTCTTTCAATCAAATAAAGTTAAAAGTTTAATAATAATAATAAAGAGTTAATGAAATTTTATCTTTTTCACATTATTATTTCTATGCAAGAAATAAGGTGAAGTTACATATTTTTAATATAAGTACAAAATACAACTCTGATGAAGATGGTAAATGATTTTTGAAAAATAACCAATAAATTAATTTTATTTATGATTTTATTATAAAATTAAATTTATTTCATAACTTGTATTTCACTTAACTCTGAGACATATCGCAAACTAATTTATAATTGCATTTAAATATGGATAAAAATTTGTTATTTTTGTACATATCTGTTTTCTATAGTTTGTAATTATATCATACATACATTTATACATTGCATTCTTATATGTTTAAAAATTTGAATATTATATTTTTACAGACAGTATTATAAATAATTTAAACTATGTAATAATGACATTGGCGGTGTTTGTAAAAACTGGTGGCAAATTTTTTAATTTTTAAACAGATATTAAAATTTTGTATTGAATATTTCCATTTCAAGGATGATAGTTTAAGTGGAGTTCTCAAAAATTATTTTGTTTCATGCAAAAGATTAGTTTCTAACATTTTTCAGAAAATATTGTACTACACTAGTTTATTCTTAACTGATTTAACATCTAAATTTCTCATATCATTTGATGGTAAATTTAATGAAGGAGCAGCTTCAGGTTGATTTTCTAGCATTCTTCTTTTTCAAGAAAATGAAATATCTAGAATAGCAAATTGCAGTAATAGTCACTTTCAATGAATATCTGAAAAGAAATATCAGCATTTTGAAAGTTAAAGACTTATTTTCTTTTGAATTTAGAAATTCAAATTTTTCGAATATCAGTATGCGAATAACACAAAAAAAGTTTTGCATTCCAATATTCATGAAGGCATCACAAATTCAACAACACAATCATTAGTTGAACAGTAAAGCAGAATGCATACTGTTAAATATGTTTCTGAAAGTCAAGCTACAAATGTGAGAAAATATTCTTTTAGTTGAGGACCAAGACATTAAAATAATCTTAAAATAAATTTTAAAAAAAATGAAACCATAAAGCAGTTTTTATTAAAATAATGGGTTTGTGCTAGTTTTTAAATTTAAATTTAATAATTCTTTATTTGGCAAGACAGAATGCTAATTAAACTTGCAGTATTAATAAAAAAGCAATACAAGACTAGATGTAACTAATTTCAAAGAATATGTAACTTGTTTTCATTGTATTAGTATTAATTTAATAATATTAGTAAATAATAATAATAAAAAAACAGGAATAATAATATTTTGAAACATTTACACGGGACAACAAGAGCAAGGAATAATTTTCCTAAAAAAATAAAAGTATTTAACATAGAATTGATAAGGAGTAAAAAATTATATTACTGATTTAAGATGCTGTGGATATAATAAATAAACCTTTAAGTAGGTATTATTTACTCCTAAAGCTACAATAAATTAATTTTTTAAATATTAATTCATGTGAAATAGCAGTAAGGAATCCAGAAAGATAAGTTCCCATTCTGCTTCAGATCCAGAATTAATCCAAAAACAGATATCTGATGATGTAACTGGATGGATATGGTGAAGCTATCTTCCCAAGAGAAATCTCCAGCATCAACCAATAGCTCTATTCCAAAAAAAAAAAAAAAAAAAAAAAAACCTTACACTTGCTCCAAAGTTATACTCATTTTTCCATGGCTAATATTACTTAGCAGACTTTCAAGTAAGTTGATTAAATTGTTTAAACAACTAAATATTCTATTAAAATTATAGAATTCTGGGCAATCTAAAAATAATAAAAATTCTGGGCAATAAAAGCTGAATTATATAAACTGTCTTCTAAGATCCTTTCAGGCATGATGGTGAACGACCCTTTCCAGTAAACTAAATTGATGGAGACTTTAAGGCAAGGCATGAAATAAGCTTTGTAATTTCATCTGTGGACACAGCTTTTATGTATCACATTTATGAACTTCCTATGCCACAAAATTGCAAACTAAAATAGCATATTAATTTCAAATTTCATGTACAGAATATGAAAATCTGTTGATGTTATTTTCAATGTCTTTCATTGAAAGCAAAGTAGAATGTTTTATTTTAAAAAGTGATTCAAAATGTATCAATTAAATTCCAACAATTTCACACAGTATATATTGAAAAAAAAAATAATTAGTTCCATCTTGATTTAAATATACATAATAAAAAATTGATACTGTCTAAGTATCTAGTCTAATAAAACTGCAAATCAACATAAAAAGAGCAGGCTCTTCATCGTGTGAGCCTAAGATGACTTTCATATTCAATGGAAGAAAATTACTAAGTTATAAGGCTGCTTCTATTCAACAGAAATTGAACACATTATTCTTTTAAAACACATTATTACAAATTTAATGAAATTGATTGGACTACCTAAATGTAAATGACATTTACTGTCGCTATATAGATATATTTCACACCTGTTCCTAAACAAAATTCAACCAATTTTACACACTTAATACATAAGTATATGAGAAAGAATACAGTCAACTTTTGAAAACAGAAAAGTTAATGAAATGCTCAAGTAATTAGAAGAATTTTTAAAAATATTTTGAACTACTGTTACTATTTCTTTTAAATTTCTCTTGAATTAATCCTTATTTGGACAATTCTTTTATTGGTTTTGATTTATCTATGCTTAAAATTAAGCTTAAGTAAAAAATTCAAACAAAACATGCAGTACTTTTATAACAAATTAATTTAAACAGAAAATAAAATACAGGTGATTTTTAAAAATTACCTGGTGAATTGTTATTCTAATAAAACTTTAAACGTTTTAAATGAATAAGATATTATTTTTAAGTAAAATATTTTATAAGAAACTAGTTTTATGATGAATGCATTTTTTACAAAAGGATTTTAATTCAGATAACAATCAGCATAATTAGTATCTATAAATAATGAATATTTGATAAATAAAACTATTCAGTTGTATTCTATAACAAATTTTCAAATTAAAAACAAAAAATTTGTTATAAACATTAGTCACTCTTTTATAGCACTTTAATGTTTATTATTTATAGTATAAACGATTTTGAATTTCGATCCTGTACAATTTAAAGTAACAGATTCCATTCAATTTGAATTATCATGTTTATTAGAAAACCAGGTAAAAATTTAAATAAATGCATTTCATAATAATATTTTAATGGTCAGGGATGCCAACATTTTGGATAAACAAACTGGTTGATAGAAATGGCTAATTAAATATAAATATTTCATTTAAATGACACTTCAAGATCTAAAGTATTGTTTCAAATATAAATTCCTGACAAAATTTGGAAAACAATAATTTTATATATTTTTTTTTGTAAGAATTAATACTTGCAACAAAGGATTGTAATACTTTGTTGCAAGTATTAATTCTTACAAAAAATGCAACAAAGGATTGTAATACTATTGACTTTACTTTAAATACACCATTGTTTAAGACTTACATATTTTTATCTTTCATGTTTTGTTCTATGCTTATCAAAAAAATTAATCACAGAGGAGAAACAATTAATTGAATAAAATCTAAAATGCAGCATTTTATAATTTTTTTTGTACTCTCTCTTTACCTTAGAAGGTCAAAATATTGCTTAAAATGAATAAGAAAAGCAATCTTAAATTTGAAAGGTTTTATTTTTTAACTAACATCAAAACTGAAGTTTTTGGACTCTGTTACATTAAGTAATATTTCCTGTTATTCTTTATAATTATTGATAAAGATTCTGTTTCTCTATTTAACTAACAAAAGAAGTACTCAAATTTTTGATTGACTGCTTCATATTTCATTGAAAAACTAAAATAATTATTAGAATATTTAAGATAATAAAATTTCTTACCCAAGTTGCATTTTCATAGAGAACCATTAAAGAAAATTCATGCTTTCTGTTGATGAAATGTTTGTTTTCCACAAATAATTCAATAGTTCTCTTAACCATACTAAGAGGTGTATGCTGAGACCTGGCAAAGTAAAGAAAAAAGATCAATTCTAAATTTTCTGCAGCCTTTGCAATTTAGAGAGAAATGTTTAAATAATATTATCCAAATATATAAACCTTAGTATCATTTCTTGTAAACAAAAAAATTAGTTAAAATATAAATTAATAAAACTAATTTAACACCTAGATTGCATTTAAATAATTATGAATATATGACATTACATTCATAATATCATTTTATGCAAACATATATTTTCTCATAGTATTATATTATGAATATAATCCTCCACCAAATTACATTTCCAAATAAAAAAAAGCATGAAAAAATGTATTAAATAATTTATAATAATCTTGAAATCATTTCAACAAAGAAAATTATAATTTACTACTCATAATAAACATATTCATAAAAACAATATTTAGAAATTTTAACTTTACATCACAATAAAACCTTACCCATCACCAAGTTTGAAAGGTACATGTTCCATGTCTGCTGACATATCCAAGCAAAAGACCTGAAATATAGAAATCATGTTTTGATTAAAGAGATTTAACAAAAAATTACTGTAATTAAGTTTTTTTCTGCTTTTCTTTATTTATTTTATACATTAAATCAAAATTTTATCGTAGAAATTTCAATCTGCAGTTTTAAATACTAAATGAATTTTCAACAGTAGCTCAGTAGCATTTCAATATTATTTACAAATACTTACAGATTAATTTAATTCATGAAATTTAATTTTTAACAAGAAAGAAAATAAAACTTGGTACTAAAAGTTAAATATCTATATTTTACATTTCACTAAACTATTTTGAAAGTATATAAATTAATTCAGATTAGTTAAATAATTATTAAAAAAGAAAAAAAATCATATTTCAAATGTAAGAACAACAAATGTTATTAAATTAAAAAAAAAATAATAATATAATATAGCACTAATTTGTTATGACTTGTTATGTAAAGTATTTTCCTAAACATCTAAAAGAAATCTTTATGAATAAACTTTTTATAAAATAGTCAAAAAATGAAAAATAAATAAATTTTTTATGAATTTTCCCCTGCAGGTTTTATATGTAAGAGACAGTAATCAGAGGTTACAGTTTAAGAATTGTGATCATCATTTTATACATAGTACATATATCAATCTTGAAATTAGATTATTATTAATTAGCATCTGCTCTTGAACAATATGAGAAAATATTCTTCCAAGAATATCAGCAAATCTCTACAAGATCTAGTAAATGTTCACAAGTATAAATATTCAATACAGCATAAAAATAATATGTACCCATCATGTAAAACTGACAAATTATATATATTAAATTGCATTTTGTAGGTATTTTAAAGAGTAAAATACTGATTTAAATGTAAATTTCATATAAATGATCTATCTTTGCTTTTTGAATAATAAGTCAATAAATATATTTTTTCTGTGGCCTCCAAATGCTTTATAATCTGAAAAGAAAGGATAAAATTGTTTAAGTAATTTCGAAAAATTGTAATCGAAATTTTTAACCTTTTAAGATAGTAGCACAATTCATTATAAATATTAAAAGTTTTTGACATGGGAAGGAAAAATTAGGAATTAATGAATTCGAACATTAAAATCTAAAATCTGAATTTTGAACCAATATTATAAATCATAAAAGGATTAACTTACAATTTTTTCAGTGTAATTGATTTTTGGCACAGTTAATTGCATATGTTTGAAATAACCATTTAAACTTTTAGAAGGCGAATCGGGATCTAAATCAACATTCACTTCTACTGATTTAGTTTGACTTTTATTTGTATCGTTGTTATTGCTACTGTTTGTGGTTTTTGAAGGTTCATGTGGAATTAAATTCCTAAGCTCGGTTTTATCACTTTTAATCTTCCCAGTTTCATCTTCGGGCTCAGATATACAGCACTTTTGGTTGAATGTCTCAGTATTTGGTTCCGATGTTTCTTCTGTAGGAAGAACTTTCACTTGAACATTACTTTCAATGTATGTGCTTAATTTCACTGCTAAGCCATCTTCATTTGCAGACATATTCCAATATTAGATTACAATCGATAATTTTCAATGATTTTTCTCCTAACATCCAATGACACTTGAAATAGAATATAAAAAACAAGCTAATTTTTTCGGTTTGATTAATTGCATCGCATATAATTTCGTTTGGTCCGCTCTAAAAAAGAAAAACAACATTTATTTATATTTATTTATACAAGGCTTCATAAGATTTTAGTTTTCCACTTCACTTCAGTTTATTATGGTCAGAAGGCTAATAAGCTAACCGTTAGCTTCAGTTCTTTTTTCTTTTTTTTAAATTTCAGTTTCGATATCTATTTAGCATTCCATTATTGATGGATTTGCTTTTTATGAAAATTTATATGAATGTACTGTAAACATTGATCTGAAAACATTTTGAATCATGTGAAAACCAGAAACAAATGATTCAGTTCTGTTAAAGATAATATTTTGATACCGTGAAATTTGTGTTTCTCTTTTCTTTTTGTTAGTTCGTCTGCTTTAAATTGAAAATAATAATAATAATATTCGAGCTTAACTGTATTTAAATTAATTTTTAAAAAGTTTTCTTTTTTATAATCTGTAGTGCCAAAATAATATAGTAAAATGATATCATATTAAAATGATATCTTTTAGTCATTCATTTAATCCTTTAACAATTATTTTCTTTTGTGAAATAAATTTAATAATACTTTGTAAATTTTTATTAAATACAGATTGATTGATTACGTAGAGAGTGTTAAATTATGTAGAGAAAGGTAATACGTCACAAGTGTCAAACCAATGCCAGAGTAAAAAAGAAAAAGAAACAAAGATTGCCCCGTTAACTCCTGCAGGTCAAGGTGCTGTGAATCAGGAAGTGAACTGTGGTGTTTGTTATTATGTCTCTTATTAGCCCTCTGGCGAATTTTGACCTGATGATCTAACCTGTTACTAAAAGAAATACGGTATCTACTAGAAGGTAAGTGTTAATGTTTACTGTAGGAGGCTCTCATTACGTCACAAGTGTAATGCAAAGAAAGCAGTAAAAGCTTGAATTGTTTTGAATGGATTATTTAATGTGACGTATAGTGTGAGTAAAAACTTATCACCTTTAATTTAAATGTAATTTTTTACAACTGTAATTTTACAAATACTGTTATTGTTAAATTTACTTAGAATTCAAATGACCTTCTTCCTCATTATAATATGTTACATAAAAGTTATTTGTTTGGATATTTCCGAAAATATTTCTCTTTTGAAAGAAATATTTAATTCTTAAAGTCCATATGCCACTTTCTCAGTACGCTGAAGGATGCTTTCATAAACACTCTAATCTGTGTTTGTCGTTCTGTTAAAGGGCCATAGTTAAATGAAAGATTCCTAATTTATAAATAGTAATTCCCTTTTTAATTAATTATATTTGGAAAACAAATAATTATAAGAACATGATACCATATTTACTCACAAAAGCAATTCTGACTGGTCTTTTAGGTCTTAACTATATTAATGAAAAATTTACTTTAATTTGCATTCTGCTTTCTGAAATAGTTGCATAGATTGTTTTGGATAGCTTATATATAAATATAAAGTTTTTAGTAGCATTAGTTTATATTTAAATATTTTATGACAGATGAGTTACAAATAGAAAAATTGTTATTTAAATTAGCAGGATTGTAGTCTTTGAAAATCATACTAAAAAATCATTCTTGAAAATCATTCTAACATTTATAGTTTATTCTTATGAAATTTAATTTATGGTTTAAAATTTCAGTGATGATTATATTTTAGTGTATTTATTTTCAATATTGAATTTCTTTGAAAATTGTGATTTTTTTTATAATCGTTTAATGAAACAGTGTTAATTTTAACAAATTATGGAAATCTTGCAATGCTTGTAGTTCAAGTGAATCAAATGTGCCAATTTATTGAAAAATAATAAAATTGACATTACATGATTATATGAAGAAGAATGTGGCTTATTATGAATGCTTTGTAATTTGTTTTATTAATTTGAAAGGTCAACTAATTAATTTTTTAATAATGGCTTTTTCGGAGGAGGATATGCAAGTTTGTTAACAAGAATTTAAAATAAAATTCTTTCATTTTTTAGTTAAAATAAGTCACCTGTTTAAATTTGCAAGATTAAAGTATTTATTGTTGATTTCTATCTTGCAAATAAATATTTTCTTTAGACATCTTATTTTTATTTCAATCAATAAGAATTTCTTCTTATTGTAAATATTCCCATCAATATTATTCTTTATATTTTATCAATACTCTTGACTTAAATATTGGCTGATAGCTTATCTAATTTGATTGACCTGGGATGTTTAAATTTCCATTCTCTGAGAAGCACTCATTTTGTGCGAGGGCTTTATTCAATGCTTTAAAGGTATGCTCCTCATTGGGCTAATATATAGTCTTACCCACATGGGGGATTGTTGAAAATGAACAGGTTGATTATGTAGCCAAGCAAGCTTTAATGCCTCCTTATATTTGTAACTGGACCTCACACTAAGGCACCAGTTTGTTATACCATAAAACTGTTTGATATAAATGAAAATTAGAATGGAAAAAATTCTAAATATTGTGGGAAATACAAATGGCTTGATTGTTTTAATTTAAAAAAATCAATTTATCTAGTTGTAATAAAGTCTTAATTTTTCAGTTTATAAGGTCTTAATTTCAGTTAATGATCTAGAAATCTTCCAGTTAATACAGTTCTTCATAAATGTAGGCTCGTTGAATCGCCAAACTGTGTCCATTCTTAGACTTAAGAAATTTTTGAACATTTTGTTCTCTCATTTTTGAACATGAAACAGCTCAAGATTCTCTCTGTGCAAAGTTGAGTTGTATTCCACTGTTTTTAGATTGGATTTGTGATTTCTCCTTTCAGGGTTGTTATAAAGTGAAGGCTTTTTCTTAACTTTCTTCCTTTTTGGCAGATTTTAAATTACTTGTGATATTTGTGCTTTGATTTTTTTTAACCTGTCAGAAGCTAAGAATTCATTCAGGAGCATATGCTGAAAAACAAATTCCCATCCTTCTTTCCTTGACTTTAAAATGAAAGATGAGCATTTTCTTATTTAAATATTTTATTCGTAGTCTAACATATAATCAATTTCAAAATAATTAAATTGTTTTTAAGAATTTGATATTAATTTTCAAACAATATTCTTCTCTTATTAGATATTTGTGATGTGATCTCAAATATTGAAGCTCAACTACAAAATGCCTGATCAGCTTCATCCCGTTCAACAGTTGTTTCTTGCCATGGAAATGGTCCCCATGGAAGATCATGCTAGCAATAACAATAACCAAAATTCACTCTGGCAACTTCGAGATAGACTTTTCCAAGTACTGTTTGAAAGGGCTACTCTTACTTATGCTTCAATTTTTCCTCCAGGTGTTCGAAAACTCATGGAAGTAGGATTATTAACTCTCGTGAGTATTTTTTTTTGATAAAGTTTTTTTAAAATATAAAATGAGTTGCATATGATAATGTTAATAAATTAAAGAAGCATTGAAACTATAAAGCATTTTTACTATGAAATATTTAAAAAAGTTGAAATATGAAAAATACTATATTTTTTATAATGAATATTTCTATTGAGTTTTAACTATACTTAAATTATAAATTATATAAAAATTAAAATTATAAATTATTTAAAAAGAATAAAATTGGTATTTATATATTGATTACATATTATTGGAAAACTTTGGGCTTAGTTGTATCTTGTTAGCAAATTTTATGTTTAATCTTGTGTCATTAATGAAAATAGTGAATAAATTAATATATCAATACTGTTTTGTTCTGTGGTAGGGTGCTTGGCTATATAAAAATCAATAAATTGATGTGTCATCATTGATGACCGATTACTCTCATAATATACATGACATATTTGGTGGTTAATTACTGGCATATGGCTAATACACATGTAAAAAAACCCAGTTTGTCATATGCTTGAAAAGACTTCAATATTATTTATGTTTGTATACTTGGTTAAAAGAATTATTCATATTATTAAAATTTATCATTTGTTTGTGTATAGTAAAATTATATCAAAACATATTTCAAGAAAACTATTCAGTATTCCTATTGGTTTTTTATTTATTTCACTTGAACATTGGTATTTAACCATTTAGGCATTAATTTTATCATGGCTGGTTCAGTCCTGTAGTGCCTGATGGTATACTCTTAGAGTAGGAAAAGAGTATAGAAATTATTAAATATGATATTTGCATTGTATTTACTCTATCCTATAAGATAAAGCTAAAATATTTGAAACTCTAAAAGTACTTCTAAATATTGTTAGAATTTATGCATTTTTTTTAAAAATAAAACTCTTCATTGAAATAAACTGTGATAATTTTAAACTTATATTCTTTTGATGCAAAATATCTATGTGATGAATGATTATATATTTCTATTAAATATTAAAATATGACTGTAATTATCAAATGTAATTAATTTTAACTAGTAAAAACTTGTTTAAAAATGAATGCTTTTTTTGTATTTAATAAAGCTAATGAATTATTATTTTAAAAATTTTATTCAAGAAATCAAAATAAGATTATATTTGGAAGGAAAATAAAATATTGTGCAATCAGATTGCATTTGTGTCTATTAAAATTTATATATATAAAAAGTTTAATATCATGGAATAAACAAATATTGTCAGAATTGTACAAGTTTTGAAATTTCTTTCTCTTTATGATTCAGTAATATTTTGTTTAGAACATATGATAAAAGAATTTACTTGTTTTGATATCAGATTGTTACTGGTTATGGTTGGATGCATAATAGATTATTGATCTTCATTAAAGTATGATTAGAAGAAGAGATAATTTAATCTTCCTGTTCTTTAATATTTATAATAGCTTCCCTGAGAAAAATAAAATTTCTTTAGATAGATATTGTGAGAAATAATTCTAAGATGGAGGAAAAGTTCTTGTCTTTTAAATTGAAGGGAAATACTCTTCAAAAAGAGATTTTCATGGCCAAATTTCTTATGTCTGATTTATTTTCCTGAAATTTTTTTGATAAAATCTTCATGTCACCCTAAACAATATGCTAAACAATAAATTGGATAATCTTTATAATATGAGTTTTGTGAAACATTAAATTGCTGTAGTTTTATTATGGCTATTATTCTATTTCTGTGCTATATTTTTTTTGATTTTCAAAAGCTGTCTGATTTTCTGTATACTAAACTTCAGATTTTTACATTATTTACAAAGTATTATTTCCCTTTTATGTTACTAAAACTATTATTTTGAAGGTTTTGCATTGATATGAACTAGCTATAATTATATTTTTGCTTAAGAATTTTTCCCTCCATTTTGTCAAACTTATTTTTTTAAGCTAAAATTTTGAATAATTTTTTTATCATTTGTTTTTTTAATAAAATCAATAATAGAATGGAGTAAAATTATATTGGAGGTTGGAAAGCAAGAAAATCGTGTATTCTTTTGGTATTTTTGTATCAAGCTATGGTAAAAACTCTGCTCACACAACTATTATTTCATTATCTTACTTTTATAGAATAACATAATTATAAATTTAATTTTTGATTTAATCTCTCCAATTTCTTCTTGTATTACAATTATATTCTTTTCTGAGAGAATTGTATATAAACTGTTCAAACTGTTTGTAACTTAAATGAAACTGTATTGAAAATGGATGAAAACAATATTAATTTATTAAAAAAATGGTCTGGAAGTCACTAAATTCTCATAACTTTAACTATTGCTAAAGCAATTAAGAACAATAATACTTCTAAAAAATTACAGTTTATCTTTACTGAAAATGTTTAGGATGAAACTAGAACACACATTCATCTTTTAATCTGTTGAAAAATATAATGATATGACTATACAATATTTAACACTTTGTTTGTATAGCTTTAACATTTATTATAAAGTTTTTATAATTATTGCTTGTATTTAAATCTGGGCATTATTATTTTTTATATATGTTTGGACCAGAACAGAAATAAGAGTGGGGGTGGAAAGCGACTAATTTTTTAGGGGGGGGAGAGTAAAGAACAAATTCTTTCTCAATCATTTAAAATCATTTGTGAATGGATTATCATTTGATTAAATTTATTTTGTATCCTGAATTTTGGGGAGAAAAGGGAATTAAAATGAAAAGAAATTAAGAAAATCCTAAAAATTATATAAAAACCAGACAGTGTGATTTAACACAAGGGAAATCTATTGTTATTAGTTTATAATTATATGTGAAATGATAATATCAAATAAGTTATATTACATTAGACTTAATAAGTAGTTTTTGTCAAAAAGGATTCTTTTTGAATTTGATTTTTACTAACATTTTGAACATTTTAGTTTTGTTTATAAGTTAGCTTTGAATGGTTTCATAAGAAAAAGATTTAGAGATTTGCTGTAAAACTGTCTTTGCTGAATATTGTTCAAATTACTCTTTTCATATTTTAAACATAATTATCTTGCAATTGCTTACTGGAAGATGAAAGGGAAAATCCCTGCAAAATTGCACCATTCAAGTCGATTATATATATATATATATATATATATGTTTGATATACAAAATTTATTTTCTCATTTCGGATGCAATATAGATAAACAATCATATAAAGATCTATTTTAAATGTATTTGGTTGTTATTGCTTTGGGTTCTTATGCATTTTCATGTTGACTTTTTTTGGACTTAAATACTGTTCATTTTCACAAAATTATAATAATAAAATAAGTTGGCATTAGATCAGCATAAAACAGAGTTTTGTTCACTGTGCAGACTGATGCAAGTTTAATAGGATGATACTAAGAGCTCTGTTTCAGTGTACTCATTTTTTAAGTAAAATGTCCGTATAATTAGTTATCTAACAGTTCTCTTAAATAT
This sequence comes from Argiope argentata, assembly GCA_026289955.1. Taxonomy (NCBI): domain Eukaryota; kingdom Metazoa; phylum Arthropoda; class Arachnida; order Araneae; family Araneidae; genus Argiope; species Argiope argentata. Next base: position 2,412,505 of record JAOUZG010050330.1, on the reverse strand, counting down.
TAGAATAAGTCAAATTTACTAAAATGTAAACCATTTAAAAGTTGAGTTATTTAAAAAAATGAAATAAGCTTAAAATATTTGAAGCAAGAATTTAATTGAAGACTGTCCAAATTTACATTTGACATGGCACTTCTACTATTAATTTGATATTAACTCTGCTTTATCTGATAGCTAAGTACACTTATTCCAATATCATTACTATTTGAAGTTGTTGTGAATACACAAACTCATTTAATCCTTATGTTAAAGTTAAATCGAGTAGTCTCTTTGAGTAACATTTAGGCTCATAATTTTTTTTTTTTTTTTTGCAATATATCAATTGCAAGGAGGGGTTGTGAGATAAATCTGAATAGCACCTCTTTATCATTCAGTCATTTAATATCAATGTATTGGCACATTATAGAGCATTAAGAATTATTTATGATATAAACTTAAAATCTTATGTTATCGGGCTTGTGATAAATTTAATTTTTATAAATATTTTATATTTCTTTCTTTTAATGTGGATTTTCTTTTCTTTCACTAATCTTTTGCAGGCTGTGATATCTCTTTTTATCCTTGTATATGTTCACTTCGCTTTTGTGAAAACTCCAGTGAATTGTCTTGAAAAAGAAATTCGTACGTGGTCCAGGGAGGGTGTGCTCAGAATAGAAATTTCTACAGAAGAATCAATGACACAGAGATTTAATCTTTCTATATTCTACAATAATAGCATAGCAAGCCATTTAGACAGAATACGGCAGGAACAGAAAACTTATTATGAGTTATTAAGAAAGAAGAAAGCTATGCAGAGAGCTATGCAGAAAGCTGCACAGAATGCCATGCGGGAGGCTGTACTGAATAATAAACAGATTGTGATGCCATTGAATAAAATTTCGGAATTAAAGAAAAAGTCGGATGAGGATTTTGCAATGGAGTTTCTGAAAGCTTATAGAAATCCAATTTTTGTTAATGGAACAATTCTTCATAAAAATAGTATTTCTGATCCAGACTGTTTTACACCACTGACGACCACTATATCCGAGACTGAATATTTCGAAAACAAAGGTAATGGACCATCTGAATTTTTTTTCAATTAATACTTCTATGGTAATTGTGTAATCTTCTTTGGATATTCTTGAAATTTATTATTTATTGACTGGATGTGTCTGGTTTTGAGTATGGTTCATGTCATTTGTTAATTCACTATATAAAATCTGAATCGAAACTTGCTATTATAGATCCCCTAAAACTGATAAAATTCTATTAATGATTTGTATTGTAAAAAATCTTATATCTGACAATTATCAACAGTGATTTTAAAAAAAAAGTACTTTTTTTTATTTAAAGCTTCTTTGTCATTCTTAATGTTTTTAGGGTTATATTACACTGTGAAACAGTATTTTAAATACATATTACTCCTACTTTGATTTTTAGTGTGGCATTTTGATAAATATATATTGGAATACTCGTTGGAATATGGATTCTTACGACTATCTCCTGGTGCTAGACAAAATACTTCGGTTAAAGTACATACTGTTATTTTAGGTGAGTTTTTTTTTTTTTTTTTGGTTTCTCTAACATAAATTATGAAGGATTTAAAGAAATATTTTCTTTTTATTTCTTTTGATAATGTTGCTTAGGCATTATAATTTTGTAATTTTTATTCTACAATATGATTATAATAT
>JAOUZG010050330.1:2342962-2410738 GCA_026289955.1 Argiope argentata | reverse complement strand
AGGTGAGTTTTTTTTTTTTTTTTTTTTTTTTTTTTTTTTTTTTTTTTTTTTTTTTACTAGATATGGTGCATTCAAAAATTTTATTTTTGTGACAGTTAGGTTTTATTCTGATATTGCTTGGTTAAAATTAGTTGTTGCATTTTAAAGCTATAATAAATTCATATTTTTGACAATATCCTCTACTGATGTAAATTTTAAATTGTTATTTTAAGCTTTTTTTTCCCTATATATTTTTAAAAAATAAAAAACCTGTTTTAATGAGTGCTAATAATATTAATTATGTATAGTAGCTTTAAATATGCTTATTGGCCCATTTCTATTACTAATAAAAATGAATATGTGTGCTACAAGTTGCTACTTGTATATGACTAATGTAGATATTTAAATGAAGTGTCATTTTTACATTTTGAAATCAAGTTCCATCTGGTGGGGATGGAATTCGTAAAATGTCTTGAAATTTATTTTTAGTATATTTTGATAGCAAAAGCAAAAAAAAAAAGCATTTTAAAATGTTTTTTGATAATTTTTATTAAATTTATGTAGAAGATGCCATTCTTAATATTAACAAATTATTTACTTTCTTGCTTTATTATTGGAATAATAGATTGCCATGTCTAAAATAATTTTCTTGTTCATAGCTAAAGTACAATTTGAGACCAGATAAACTTAAAACTAAGCAAGTAAATATAAGTTACTTTAAATACAAGACAATACAAAATGAAAATATTGGAAATGTATATTTATTGAAGATCGAAAATTGTCTTTAAGAATTCTATGCATTGGATGTAAAATATTCTCTTAAATAATGTTTGCTGATATAGGAAGATGAATTTTTTCATGTTTAAGGAAAGTTATTTTAAATCAATTAAAATATGTGATATCAATTTAATTATTTTTGTACCTTTTTCTAATATAGAGATACAGTATAAAGTTAAACTTCTTTGCTATATTAATGCTACTTAAAACAACAAAATGAATATAAAAATAATTTAAGTATTAAATTTAAAAAGCTGTGCCAAGCATGACTCTTGGGTTTCTATTTTAATTGCATGACATTTTACTCAGATTAGTAATAAGGATCTATCATTTGACTACTTTATTATCTGAAGCAGTGTTTTTTTTTTTAATGTTCTGTCTAATGAAATTTTATAAATTCCTTGTTGTATGAGGTTGTATTAATTTCATTGTAAAAGGAAAAAATGTTAAATAAAATATTGTTCTGAACAATGTCTTGGGCTTTAGGTTACCTTTAAAAGTATTACAAAATTAATCTACATATAAAAAAATATTACATTCTTAAGCAAATAATTTTGTAGTCTATTTAACTTTTTTTTTCTTTTTATAATCATTGTAAACTAAAAATGGAAAATGAATTTTTTTTATTCTTTTAAATATATTGTGTAACTTTGAGTAATAGATTTAATTTATGATTTGTAATTTTGAATGTTTGGAAGTTATAGGAATACAGTAGTTGATGCTGTTGAAAAATTTCATTTATAATTTTTAGTATATCACTAAAGAGAAATATATATCACTGGAGAAAAATTTCTTTAAAATAATACATGAATATTGTAATATTTGTTCAAGGTAATGTTTTATAAATACTAATTTTATCTTTTTTTTCTTTTTTTGTAGATCCACTTAAGCATAAATGTTTTGGAAATGAGTTTAGTCGATTCCTTTTGCAACATGTCTTGGGATACAGTGATATTTTAATGGGTAGTTTAAGGTACTTGGTTGATAGAGATCAAAGCAAAGGTATTCTATGTTTTATTTTTAAAAATTTGTTTCTCTGAAAAAATTAAATAAATATATGCTTTTTTTAATTCCTGAACATGTACGCTCTTTTAAAAATGACTTTCCTTCTATTTAAATAAAGATTGCACATTTCATATTTTAATTCTCTAATAATAACTTCCTTTGACTGCATAATTTTTGAGTTTAGAGAATTTTTAAAATGGATAAACTGGTCATTCCAATAAAGTATTTAAAATTTAAGAATCTGAAATAATTTTCCTAAATTACTATGACGTTTTATGAAAATACATTAATAAATGGTATTTGCTTTGAAACTGAGTGTAAAGAGTGCAAAAAGCTAGTTTGACCACTTGTAAGACAAAAAATAATACACATATACTTCAAAATTAAAGGATTTAAAATATTTTAACTGTGTTTAAATTAATAACAAATATAAATATATGGGAAATGTATATTTTGGTCATCACTGTTCACATGTAACATAATTTTATTATATAGTTGGAGATATATTTTTATGCAGTTTTAATCACATTTTAAAAATAAGTTTAAAAAAATAATCAACACCAAGTATAAAAAATTAAGTAACTATGTGAAATTAATAAAAAGATGTATGCAAGAAGATAAGAATAATAAAATAGAAATAATAAAAACTTATAATTATGATTCAATTATAATATTAGGCATGTAAGTTATAATATACGGTTATGTCAATATCATTCTGCTTTTCTTAAAACCTTTAAATTTGTTTGAGATAATAGTTATCGAGACCATTTTTTTTGTTGATGCCTAGGAATTGATAAATGTTTTTTTAATAGGTTTTGTGAGGAATGTTATCACTGGAGACCAGTACCGATTTGTAGATAAAAGTGCGACATGGACAGCATATTTGTCAGCAGCAGCTTTTATGATTATCTTTGTAAGTATGAAAATAAGAAGAAAACTTTATTTTATTGTTGGGTAAAAATTAGTTCAGTAATTTAAAATATTAATATATTTAGTTTCTTACTGTTTGAAGCGCATTTCTTCTGCATTAGAGGTGAATTTAATATGTGATAAATTCAGTATTTATTTGTAAAATTTTTTAAGCATTGATTTTCTAATGTTCTTTTTGTTTATAATTACTGACTGCAAGTGTAGAAAGTTTTTTATTTAGCTATTTGAATTCATTCATTTATGTTTTTGGAGTGAAATTGGGGATATAAAATAAAGGATTTAATTTGTTTGTCAGTATTAGGGCATTTTAATTTATAAATGGGCAACAAACTTTGAAGTTTTAGAGTATAAAAAATGGTTTATATTATATTTGAAGTATTAAAAATAGCCTGGTGGCATAATGGTTGTGCTCCCACTGTACAGGTTTCGAAGTTTGATCCTCTGGCTGGTCCTAGTTGACTCAGCCTTTTATCCTTTCTGTGGGTGGAGAAAATGACGACCAAACATGCTTGAGAATTAAACACTAGGGGTTTCGTGCACTGTAGGCCTTAACCTACATAGCCTGTCATGCCTGTGAGATTTATTAAAGGAACTGATTTATTTAATGTAATTTAAATTGGTAATGATTTTACCATGCAAGATCTCAATATTATAAGTATAACAATATTTATTTAAAGATAATTTTATTTGAATTGCATTACAAATTTTATTTTGGAAATTATACTGACCTTATTATCAATTCTGTGGGTGATCTATCTCAAGACTAAAAATAATAATAAAAAAATTACTTGAAATCTAGTAGTAGTAAAGAGTGATTTACCTCCATAGCCATTTTTTTCTAGTAAATCTGTATTTACTGCAAAACTAAGTTGTAGTGATAATATTGATTAATATTGTGCCAAGCCTGTAAGAATATGAAACATAAATTGTATAATAATTTGTGCTGTAGTAAGTCATTTACCGAATAGTTTACTAATACTTTTATTAGTTATGAAGCAACTGTATTTATTTGATTTATTAACATTTCTCTTTTTGTGTGACTAAATGTTAACTTTGTTAAAGAATATTGTATCGTTTTCAAGCATATTCAGTTGCTGATTATTATCCGAATTTTCGAAATATTAATGGTTAGATGCATTTATAATATTATATAAAAATTGTCTTGGCTCTGATAGTTAATTTTACAATTTCACTTTTATTGGATCAGTTTTGTTTTCATCATGTAACTTTTTATCTGGCATTTGGTTATTTATGTTAAAAGAATGCCTCATTTTGTTATTGCTGTAAAAATTTGATTTTCTTTTAATAATTATATGTCACTAAGCAATATTTCTTTATTTATTTGCAACTTTGCATTTACAAGTTTTTGGCTCATGAAATTTTTAAAGGAATATATGAGCTTTTTTTTTCTTCTTCAACCAAAATGTTATGAATTGTATATAAAATAAATAAGTAATGCTTTGGATTTTTGTTAATATATGTATATTTTATAGACTCTCTCAGTTTCTATGCTACTGAGATACTCTCATCATCAAATATTTCACTTTGTGGGTAAGTAGCATTTTTGTTCTCTAAAGGTATTCAAATTACCACACATGTAAATAGCTTAGAAGGGCAAGTCATAAATTTTTAAGAGAAAACAGATGCTGCATCTAGATGTCAGCGATGAGTGGGGAGATAGAAATAATGGCACTTTTGATCATGTGCACAGTCTTTGTGCCTGATTATCTGTCAGTTCATTGAGAGACAACTATGACTGAAAATGATTGTATGATTTTAAAAACCTATTTTTCAATAATTTTTTCTATTTTATTTTATAAATATTTTTTGCTATGTTTTTTTTTGTTTTATTTTCAATTTTTACTTTTTTTGTGAAGTAGAGAAATTGTTAAAATTGTCAAAAAAAAAATCAAATACAAGATTTTAATGAATTGCTGTATTTCTGTGTTCCTAGGTTTGAAAGCATATCTTTGTCACTATGTTTGTAACAAAGATAACTAGAAATTTCTTTGAGCTAGACAGCTCAAATTTGGAGTACAATATTTATTCCAAATCTGTAAATTTGTTGTGGATTTTGAATTGGATCCATTCAGAGGAAATCTGTTCGTCCAATTATCAGTTAACACAAATGAGTTATATGGATAGAATTTGGTGTACAGATTTAGTACTTATTTAGGGTCAGATCTAATAAAAAAATTGGCTTTCATATAATCATGGAAACATGAGAGGAAAAAACAAACATGTTTGTTGGGGGGGAGGAATTCAATTGTTAGTTGCTTGGTACTAATAACCAATCAATAAAGAATTGTGTAGGACCAAAAAATGACTCGATAAAAGTGCCAAAGATCAATATTTTGTAATTCCATGCAATGTATTTTCTCAACATTCTTCAATTTTCTGCAGATAAGGTAATGAATATATATGAATTATGAGAAGACAAATCTTGCTTTTTTTTTTTTTGTTACAATTGCTTGCTCCAACCCAAGAATTTGCTTTATAGAATCCATCTTTAACTAAAATAGAAGTCAATTTTTAAAAATATATCTTGAAAGTTCATTTGAGCATTAAATTAAGTTTTACATAGCACTATAAAAATTGCACAGATTTGGTCTAAAAAAATCTTTAATTCAGTTAGTATTAGCAAAGTATTACTTAATAATGTTTTGTTTTAAAAAATATTTCTCTTTAGAGTCATGCTATATTTTTGATTTTTTTTAAATCTTTAAATTTAATTTTTTAAAATTAGATGATCATTGTGACAACTAAGTTATAAAAAAGATATCACATTTGCTAATGAAATAATTGAAATCTTGTATCTAAATGCTAATAGTTTCTTTAAGTAATCACTTTAATCAAAGAAATCCTGTTTTTAGTTTTTAAAGGTATTAAATGGTTTAAGCAGTTTGATATCTATTTGTTTTCATATAGTTAATATTGTAACAAAAGATTATTGTAATCCAGTGATTTTATTCCAAAATATTTGGACCTGGAGTTGAATACATTTTTAAATGTTTCAATTTATAATTTTAGTTTTACAGTTAATAATTTTTCATGCAATCTGTGATGCTTTATATACTTAGTTCTAAATATTCACTTTATCATATTTTATTAAAGGATTAGAAAAAAATAACTGAATAGAAATTTTTTGTTATTTTTTACTTATGGTTTTAACCATTTGAGTGCCAAAGAATACTTACCTTTACAGCAAGTGAAACGCAATAGTGCTTCGCTGCACTCAAACAGTTAAAAGAAGAATTGAAATGAGAAGCAGTATTCCAATGCATTCTGTGAATTTTAAAATTATGTTGCATTTAAGTAATGTATTGTTGCTGCTATTTATGTAAAATGTGTACTTGTATATATTCATATAAATATATACAATTATGCTACATGTGTACAAAACTATTTTCTAAGATTTCAGTCTGATTTCAGCCTTTGAAATAGACTTTGTTCCATCTGAAATTTTGGAAATTTTTTCAGATCTGTTAATTTTGCAATTTTTCTACCTGTACAGAAGATATTGTAATTGAGTTTTGTAGTATCTGTTGACTGTTTTCTTTGAAAGTATTTGCATTTGTTTTTGAAGATGCTATTTTTTTCTTTAATTGTGTGCTTTTATCTAGTATCATCTAGTAATTCGATATAATCATTTTTTTAAAAAGTTTTTCTAAAAAATTATTGCAAGTACTTTATAACAAAAATGTATTTACTTTTTTTTTTTTGCAGTTGAATTACTCCATATTATGGAAGTGAATACCATTACTTTTCCTGCTGCTCCTTTACTGACTGTTGTTTTGGCCCTAGTTGGTAAGTAAATTTTTTTACTAATCCTCCCCCCCCCATCAAATTTTTACTAATCCTCCCCCCCAATAAAAATAATTCTTCAAATTAATAAATTAATATCTTGATTACCAAAAGTGGAATTCAAACCAGGTGAACTAGCTGCTAGGTTGAAAGGACACTGTAAACAGATTCGAAACAGACAGAACTTTATCTTTGTTGTTGCCAAATATATGAATCAATACAAAGATTGTACAAGATAAAAAATTGGCGAATGATAAAGTAATAACAAAACTTCACAAAATATAGTTGGTTAAATTCCTTTTAATTTCATTACATTTTATTTAGTTATTAGAATAATGTATACACTCAAAATTGTTTGTTAAAATATTATTTTATTCAACATGGATGCTAGACAGCCTGACATATAAAATGTATGATTGACCTTGTCATAAAATGATTTTAAAACAAATCGTTAACATGTGAAAAAAATTGTGTTCAGTCTAAAACTGAATTAATTTATCAAGAGATTCTCATAACATTTAGTGCCTATTGTTTCAAAATACTTATATCTGTCATTATTGCTTTTTCAAACATTTGCATCAAATGATGAAACTATTAATTGAAATTCTAATTTATCTTTAATTAGGTTAGATAGTTGTTATTTCTAAAAAAACAAAAACAAAACCCCTGATCTATTGCATTTGAATACTGATTCCTCTGAAAATGCTATCATTTTTCTATTTTTTTTCCTTTGGATTATTTATATTTTTAAATATATTTTCATAACTACCATTAGGAAATGTTATCACAAAATATCAAATATGATCAATCCTTTGTCTTCAATACCTTGGTCCGGTGAGATTGCAACTGACAACCTAGCATATGTGACAAGCATCTTGTACGAATCCTAAAATATTATATACAAATTAACTAACAAACTATTTTTTAATTGTGTATCTATATTTACACTTTTAAGAGTATAATTTTGCAAAATTAAGTTGTATAACTTGCTCTTATATATTTTATTAATATTGACCAAGGTGCATTTATGGTTTATCTGGACATGTTCTGCGATAGTTTTTTTCCTTTTCTATAAAGAACGCCAAATTAGAACTAATGTTGGAAATATTGTCAGAACCCAAATCTTAAAGATATTTTCCCATGATTTGATACATTTTTTTTAAGGTGTGCCATTTTACACTTCTTACAAAAGAACAGCTATTCAAAAGCTTCCTTTACCATTAATGCACTTCTATCAGGGAGAAGTAATGGTATCCAGCAACTCAATATTGCTTCTTGAGCTCTTAGAAATACAAAAGTTCAGTTTATTCATTTTAAAAGCTAATTTTTTCAACCGGCAAAATAATATTAAAAGAATTTAAACAAGGAAGATTAAAAATTTCCAGAATAGAATGTGTCATTAAAATCATTAAAGTTTTAAGCTCAAGGATTTATCTTAGTAACATTCCATTGCAAAAATAATTTTTATGTTGTACTTCATTATAAATTTTAGAGATCAATTTCAATCTACTATTTCATGACTTAAAAATATATCTCCTATTTATTTTTAGGCATGGAAGCTATCATGTCAGAATTTTTTAATGATTCAGTGACTGCTTTCTACATTATAATCATTGTATGGATGGCTGATCAGTTTGATTCTATATGTTGTCGCACTGCTGTTTCAAAAAAACATTGGTTAAGGTATGCAAAATTTAATCTATATATTTAATCTGCATCTGAAATACCTAAAAATAAAGATGTGTTTAAAAAAAGTCATTGAAAGCAAAATTTTGCTTAAATGATACAATTATCTAAGAATTATTTTCATTTTACTGAGAATAATTTGCAGATTTGTCCCCTTAAAATAAAGTAATGGTTTTATTTTAATTAGTAAACTAAAGATTTTACAGCTCACTTAAAACAGTTAATACTGTAGATAATATATTTTGTATCAAAGCTATTAGTATCTTTAATCATTATTTCAAAGAAAAAAGTTTTTACAATAACTTCTTTAACACTTTGTTAAAGTTTATAAAAGGCCAAATGGAATTTAAAATTGATTCAAATACTTCAAAAGTTAAATTGAAATAAAATTTTTGTAAGATTCATATCTATCCTAGATCAACCTGAAAGGAAGGACAATTTTCCATTTGTTCAATTTGAACTTTGAAGTTATATAAAAAGGGCATTTGATTTTTCTTTTAAGTTTTCTTCTTTTTTTTAGAAGTTTATATATTAATTTAAAAAAAGTATTTTCACAAATAGTGATTAGTACATTTTAAAGTGTTTATCAGTCAAGATTGTTGCTGTTTTTCTGCTTACATGTCATGTTAATTAAAGATGATTTTATTTTGTGTCAATATGCTCAACACTATTCAATGAATATTCTGGTGATTCACAATATTTCTTGTATTTTTGTTTGAAACATAAATATAAGATATTCCTGTATTTAAAGTTTCAGAAGCTTATCTTATATCTTCTACTCTCTGTGCTTTTCTGGCCAAAAGGGCTTGGTGGTAAAATCTTGTGTTTGAAACCCAATTCCACCAAAGTATTGTCGTGTAAGAAGGTCTAGTGTTGTTAAATCCGTCGAGGCCAAGCATCCTGCCACTGGTGTGACAATTTTGAAAGGGGGTGACAATCCTGTCATCTGACCGTGGTTCAAAGTTGTTGCTTTAAATCGGGATGCCAATATAACTAAACTGAATTATTAACTAAATTCTGTGCTTTTCTATGGTATAGGCACCTTAACCTTTCTAGAGAAAAGATAATTTTTTTCTATAGGTTGGGACAAAAATCTGAGCTTATCAGGGAAACAATGAATAAAATTGTATTTAATTTATTATTATAATTATATTAAAATGATATTAATAAAATTATTTCTAAATAGAGAAACAAGGGTCAAATAACAACCTAAAAAAATTGAAAACGGTTATGAATATTGAATATAAGTGCAGAAATTTGGTTTTAAGTTTTCTGAAAAATTGATTTGTTAATAAAAACTTCTATAATTTCATTAAATTGCTTTAGAAGTGTAAAATTTTCATTGGAACAACTTTTATACAACAATTAGAAACAATATTATGTGGGAAAATGCACAAAATATGAAATAAATATTCTAAATTGAAACTTTAAATTGATTTTTAACTATATTGAAACATTATTCCAACTAAATATTTGCTAAATTCCATTGATGGAAAGGCATTGTCTGAATACAAAATGCATGTACACACATACTATTACATAAAAATGCTTCATTCTTTTATAATTGTTAATAAAAATAAAATAAAACGTTTTTGGAGGGTTCTTAATATTAAAATGATTAAGAAGGTAAACTTAATGTTAGCATTCTTATAAGATTTTTTTGTTGTGAAGCAACATTGTAATTGAGTGTTGATAACAATATAAGCAATTCAGGTTGGTTTCCATGGGAGGGGGGTGTAAAAGCTTTCTTTTTAGAAATATTGTTTCATCAACCAATAGTTTAAAGTAAATAATGAATAGTATAATAGGTTTAAAATTTAAAAACGATCAATATTCTTATAGATAAATATTTCCTTATATAATCTCGTATCTTTTAACGCATTAACTGCCATCAGTGACCAACACTTGGCTATATCTCCATGGGGGTACACGTGACAAATGATGCAGCAATTAATAAAAATACATAATTATAGTAAATATAGGTAAATATATTTTTTGATTATACCATTGTTATTATGATGCTATATAGAACATATAGAAGATAATACAATATAGAACATACAACTTTTGTTATCAGTACATAAATATATTTATTTCTTATCTTTCTGAGGAACTACTCTAACAACTTTTCTCGCTTTCTGGTAGCAGTCGCTGTATTTTTGAAGGTCTCTGTAAAACTACGATCAGATGATGTACTTGATAAACTCTTTATTTGAAGCCATATTTTTAAGGGATAGAAAAAAATTGAATGAAAGATATAAAATCCAAAAACTTATGTAGAGTGAAAAAATATAACAAACGTACTTGTTTGTAAAATATGCTGATTAAGACTAAAGAATGAGAGTAATCGAATTGCGATTGTTTGAAAAAAGGACTGTCGTAGGATTTGCTTACAGCGCCAGGGGGGGCACCGGTAACCCCCCATCATGAAAACTACTTCAAACATTATTTTATAGCTTTTTTTATTTGCTGCAAATAATATTTTAGCATAATATACATTGTGTAATGGAAAAATTCACGTTGGCGTCTTAGGCAAACCATGGAAAAGGCATCTCGCTGTCAATGTGCCAATATGGTTGAGAAATTTTTAATTGGCCAGTATTTTTTTCTTCATTTCCTTTAAAGTATACCCTTTCATTCATATAGTATAAAAATATTATTTATAATATTGCTTATTAAATAGAGCTAATACATTTTGTGGTAGCATTTCCATTTCACCTCCTACAAAGTATATTTTAGCTGTTTTGTATAACAGATTTTTTTAAACGTTATTTCAGGTATATAAATGTTATTGAAATTATTAAACAAATATACTTCTTATTTTCTATTTTGCCTTTATTGAACTTGAAAATGATTACTGCAAATGACATGGATTAAAAAATAACCAAATTTTACCCAGAACTACACTGTGTAAAATTTTTTTGATTTTAAATTTAAAAAGTGAAAGATCTGAGCAACTTTTCATGCTTAAAATATTAGTTGAGTATATTCGTAGTATAAGATGTAATTTTTTGTGTATAATTAATTTTTTATTTGAAATTTTATAATTTATCTTTTTAAAGACATGGTTTGTAATGCAGAATACAAATATTGATGTAATCTTAAAGGGTTCTTTGTTCTTTACAAATAGCATCAAATAATTTATTTTACTTGGCATAATTAACTAGCTGTAAATGTTTTATTTTATAGTTATTGTTATGTTTAGCTATCATTTGTTAAAAACCTTTTATATTCTTTATTATTGAAAAGTTAGATAAGTGTTAAGTGCTATTGTTAGCCAGTGTCTCTTCATAGAAATTTTTTGAAAGCAGGTTCATAGTACACTTATCTTGAGTAGTTTGATAAGTATATTTTCTATTGTTGCATCTTACTTTTTGGAGTATTTATTATCATGTCGGAACATGATATTGCTTTTAAGATGAGATTTTTGGTGTCAACAAAAAATCTGTTGGCGAAAAATAAATTTATTATCTGTACTAGCATCTCAAAAACCCAGCTTTTAACAATGTGATACCATTGCATTTACAAAAGCTCTGATTTAAAAAAAAGTTAATGACTACAGGTAAATAAAACCTAGAAAAATGTTATTTTAAGCATGTGATTATATGAAATGAAATAAATAGGAAATGTGATTCATTTAAAAAAAAAATGAATGCAAGACAAAGTTGTTTTGATCGTTTGCAATACTAAAGTTACTAATTCAATGAAACAATTAAAATGAATAAAACTATAATTTAACTTGCCTGAGCACGTGGTGCTTGGCCATTCAAGAAATTATGCTCCGACATGATACATTGAAATATGCCCAGTCGATTTCATTTAAACTTCTTTATTTACTGCTTTCCTTATGCACCTGCCAATTTTCATTTAAAATTGTTTTTATACATCAGTCTCTTTAGCATAAAAAGCTTTTTTTTTAATTGCATGAGTAATTAATATATTTGCTATTTGGAAAGAGGAATGGTTCGGAAAAAGCAGCATATTTTCATGAAATTATTGTGGCATAGGGGATTTTTTTATAGACCTGGTAAAAAAAGAGGGTGGCAATTAAACAAGCGATTTTTAATTATTAATTGTGCTCTTAAATGTCCATTTAGCTTGGCTATTAATTTGGTATGTGTAAGCTTAAAAGATGCAGTTTGTGTTTCAAGTTTCATTTGCAGTTTTGTTTTTCAGAATTAAGTATGAAAAATGACAACTTATGAATCTTGAAGAGTAATAAAGTTAAAAGTTTGTCTTTTGTCAATCCGTGGAAAAGATCACTGAATTCTAAGCTGCCAAAATTGGCACACATATATTTTGATAAAGGTGAATGGTGTAATTATTTGGAAACCTTTTCCCTTTTTTAAAAAAATGATCAAAATTTAATTTAAAAATTAAGTAAAATTCAACAGTATTAGCCATTTTTTAAAAAATTAATGCTTTAATAGTTTCATAAAATTATTTTTGCATTTAAAGTATAAATATGTACCTTTCTAAGGATATTAGTTTTTGTGCATTTCTCAGTCTAATTTCATAATTATTGTAATAATATTGCCAAGTTAGTTTTATGAGTTTTATATACTTATCTTTTTTTTTTCTATAATTTTTTTAAAAAAAGTGTTAATAATTTGTCTACTAGTATTCCTACCAAGGGGTTTTATTTGAGAATTTAATATTGAATCTTAAGTTTTGTTTCAAATTATAAGCCAAACTAATCTTTCAATAGAATTTGTTCAAATATTACATTTAGAATTAAACAAATAAAACTAAAATAATATTTAAATGGATTACCATGCATGTCCATGTAAATGTTTCATTTTATAGATTTATAAATGTTCTTTGAGTTCACCTCATTCAAAGAACATTTATTAATGTATGTAAATGACCTATTTTTTAAACACATTGCAATGTTGTTTAAAGTTTTAATGAGGATATATATTAGGTGCCTTTTTTAAATTTTTAATCCTCTTTTCAGTAAAATTGAATTGCTTTGCAGATTGTTTGTTTCTATAACGTAAATTATTATTTGAAAAGGGATATCAGATAATTACATTAATTTCCATTTCTGACAACATCAAATTTACCTGTTAAGAAATTTTGAAGTTTGAATTTAATACTAATGATATTCATTTTTGATTTTGTTATTGCTTTATTTAAAAAATCTAATTTATATATATAGTATTGACTGATTGTAGACATTTATTTGAATTTTCAATTATATTGAATATTTTAATCATACATTATTTTGCTTAAAAATTTTGTCATCTAATATCTTTAATTCCAAATTATTAGCAGAAATTACAATAATAATGACTGTTGTTGGCAATTTTTATTTTAATAACTAATTAAATGAATGAACTGCTGTTCAGATTTGAGTTACAGCAACTAAAGTGTTGCAAAATTTATCAAATAAAATTAAATATTATTTGTTCTAATAAAATGCAGAATGTATCAAAGTAAAAAAAAAATCTCTAAAATTTATATTTAATATTGAAAAAATTTTTGCATGAGATAAGATAATTGCAGTTACTATAGAAAAATGGCTTTGGTAAATTTTTTTTTATTTTTGGAACTCTAGAATAAGCATGTGGCCTGCATTTAATTTAATTTAAAAAAAATTAATTTGATTCTTCAACTTCTAAAAAGCATTCATTTATTTTTCAAATGAAATATTTTTGTTGAAATTTTTTTAGGGAGAGGTGGGTAGGGGAAAAGACATTTAAAAAAAGTTTTTGTTTCAAAAATATTTCTCTATTGTAGTTTCTGATATTCTCATTTTTTTTTCCTGTATAATTTCTCAGATTTTTACAAAATATTAAACTTGTTTCATTATTTAATCACATCTATGCCCAGCATTTAGAGAAGGCAAAAATAACTTTCTTCAAATATCTTCATTTTTGCTTTTATTTTATAAAAAATAAATAAAAAAATTATGTATATGCAATATTTAATCATTAAAAAATTCCTTTAGAATAGTTGCATTTTAACTGTTTAGTCTAAATGTCTAATATTGTAGCATTAAAAAAATTTTAATGTGCCCATTGGACAATTTTTTTTTTACTGTTTTTAGTTTGAGTTTCCCAGACGAGAATTCATTCCCTATTATTATGCTCCATTTTTGATATCAAATGTTTCTAAAGGTGTTCCATTTACAATAATTCAGGCTTTATTTCCATTATATAGATTTCTAGTAATTCAACCTTTAAGAAAATTCATGGAAGCTCAGTATTTACTAGGACACAATCTCTATTTTTAATCTTGTGGTAAGGCCTCAGCTTCAAAACCGGAGACCTTCATGTTTGAGATTCGATTCCATTGAAAAATCATTATGTTCGCGGGTCAGGTGTTTGTTAAATTTGTAGGGACCAAACATCCTCCCTCTGGTGTAGTGTGGAAGTTTAGAGGTGTGTGTGTGGGAAGGGGAGGGTGCCTGCTCAAATATCATTTTATTGTCCAAAATAGCTCCAATGTTGCTTTAAAAATTAATACTAATATAACTGAACTCAATAAAATCTCTTCGTGAAAGAAGGTGTACGTTTAGCATACTTTTTTCCACTTATAAACTTTTTGTTTTTATCTATCTAATAGTTTTATTCATTTTTTCCTTTCTTTCTATTAACAATTTTGTTAAGGAGTTTTGATTTAAAAGACAGCAGGTTGACTTCTCTTTACCATTAGCTGGATATTTTTTAAGGATTTTTTTTAAGTGGATTACTAGAAATTAATATAATAATCATTCTTTCCAAGTGTCTGATACTTGTTTTTGTAGCCATCCAAGATTTAACTTTCTGTGTAGTATGGACGTCTATACTTCAATATCAACTGTGTATGTAGGTCTGATGCTGTCATATTCTTTAGGTTCTTTTGAATATAATAGTTTAGTATATTATTAATAAATATTTTTTATTATGTTACATCTAAATAAAACTTCTGTTTTGTTTGGTATTGCTTCTATTTTGAGATATTCTTCAAGATTTCAGTATTAATTATTTTTAATGTTTACATTGAATTAAGTCCTCATTCTGCAATTAAACATTAGCTGGATTAGCGATAATTGTATAACAATGAATCTTTTATTGTCCCGGTATGGCTTTCTAAATATGAGGACTTTATAATCTCAGTCCCTCAGCTGCATCTCAGACGTTATGTACGTCCTTAATTCGAAATTTGCTTAATTATTATTCGTATAGCTAGTTCAGTTTTATGGATTATTCGTGTTTGCTACGACACTTTATCCCCTGATAAATGGGTGTTATTTTATTGTATTAATTACAAACGATTCAACCTTTCTCTAATTTTAGTGAAATCAATATATCTTGGCGCATGCACGGAGGTGTTCTCAAAATAAATAGTATTTTTCTTATTCGGCTTAATAACAAAAATACAAAATAAATAAATAAATAGTATCAGAATTTGTAAAAGAAGAAAATAGGGCAACAATTGAATATGAACGATAAATTTCATCGCTAGAAACAAATAAAAATAAATTCATAATTTTTATTAAATTATTGGAAAGGACATTGGCATCTAGTGATTGGTAAAGAGAATAATGTTATTAGATTAAACTTTGTTATCAAAATTTCGTTATATGTTTCTACAAGCAATATCCAAAATTGATAAGTATTTGGCAATATAATAACTTCTCGCTTCTGGATAAATTGAGAGATAGATTGAACTGTGGCATATCTCGAAGGTTACTTATGATTACTTTACAGTTTATGTTTATATGCCTATCTTCAAAATATGTATATTTCTATTTCTGCCATTTTATTAATATGTTCTGTATGAAAGTAGTCTTGATTAGACCATTCATCATCCATTATATCTAATTTCGAACTTTTAAAGAAGAGCAATAGCTTTGAAATTGAAGTTAATCGCGTATTGGAAAGAATCGATCGGCCTCGAATTAGCGGAGCTGGGGGGGGAATAAATCAAATCCGAATGTAAACTCTAAAGTCTTGTTAAGGAGTGTGAGTGCGTGAGTGGGGGGTAGAGCAGGGGGAATTCGAGCAGCGAAATGTAATTAGAATTCCCAAAATCTGTTCCATTCAAACGGTAAGAATGTGTACTTGAGTGTTAAATTTCACCTTCGAAGGCATTTGGTATTCGCTTTTGCTGAATTTGTAATGAACTGGTTAAGAATAATAGGTTACTTGATGCGCGAAGGGAGTTGGAGTTTTGAATGAAAATAGAGCTGTGAATGATTTCGTTTTCGCGTTTATGTGAATAGAAAGTAAAAAGATTCTATTTTTAAAAAAAGTGGCTGGAAAGAGAGAGGGGGGATTATTTACTATGCGGTCTTTGTTACTCTAAATAGGAACGAAGGGTTTAGCAAAAAACATTTTAAAGTTAAAATTAAACGGCCAGTAACTTATTTTAAATTAGGCAGCTACCTATGACTGCTTAATAGAGAATACGCTGATAGAAACCAAATTAGCCCTTTAGTTCTGTAATATGTATTCTTACCACCTTCAATTTTTTTTTTATGAGAGCACAAAAAATATTTTAAAATGATAAATAGGGTAATCAGACGCTTAAAATTAGATCGAGTTATCTGAATAGCTCTGAAATACATTAAGTTTATACTTAAATATCGTTTATATTCAAAAATGATAAACATGCTTACCAATGCCCGTTCACGATGTAAAGATTTCGTAGAGACATCAAGTTCTAACATTTTGAACAACAACAACGAATTTGATAGTCTACAAATTCGGTGTAAATACCCCGTATCAAATTTCAAGCGTCTAGCGTTTTTTGAGTTATCCTTGTCACAGACAGACATTTTCAAAAAATGCTTTTTTTTTAGCTCAAGGACGTCCGAAACATGTAAATTCGACAAAATCACGAGTTCGATTTCTTTTTCTTTTGGCGATTAGATTTTTCTTGTATTATGAGAAAATAAAAATCGTACTTTTTTGCTCTTTACCGATGAAGTTGTTTGAAAATAAAGTTCTATGCGTTGATATTCTGAATATTGTAATTATTTTTTTAGATTTTTAATGAAATTTAAATTTTCCGAATCTTTAAATTTGGGTATCAGCATCCCCTTCTATAAATTTAAAGTTTTACAATGAAAACAAATGGCAAACGATATTTATTATTTAGGATGAATTATTTTTGCACATTTATTAAATTATCTCCCGTCTTTTTGAGATATATTAAACAACTTTTTTGAATATATCAGCCACATGCAAATAAAGAATTCATTTTTTTTTCAATTCCTGCAATTAGCCCCTATATATATCTTGTCCAAATTTTCAATCGTTATTAATTTTTTTTTATTCATCTACTCAAGTGCAAATATATTTTAAAAAAAACTTGTTGCGGATGACACTCGATGTTAACACTTGATGCTTTTTTCAATTAGCAATTCATTAATTTTTTAGTAATTAATTTTCAATATTTTAAATAGTGTTTTAGCAATTTGTTATGAAAATGGAAATTAACAGGCAGTAGCCCAAGCGGTAAAATGCAAGGATTTCAGTATTTTTCACGTTAAGATGCGAGTTCAGTTCTTGTAAATTTGTGTCAATTTTTTTGATAAATTAAATTTTTTTTTGCTTTTAAGTATTCGTTTTATCCAAATGATTAGCAGTTGTGGTTTGGTGGTCAGAATGAAGAACTTTTCTCGAAAAATAAAATTGAAGAAATTTTAAGCTTTATGTTCAATTCCGATTTCTCTCCTTAAAACCTTTGTCATCGATCATTTTGTCACTTCTCCTACCTAATCTTAAGATTGTCAAGAAGGAGAATGAGAAATTGCAAAGAAATTAGCTTTTTATTTTGCCACTTAATATTGTGATTCTGTCAAATGTATATGCGTATTTATATTAATTGTAATTATTTAATAAAAAGTAAGTTGTATAAAATTTTTCTTTGTTGACCTAAGTAGGAATCGATTTAATTTTTTTTACATTACTTGTTTGTCTTGTCATCATAGTAGATTTCTCCTCTTTCCCGACAAACAACTTTTCTAACAACGCAGAGGAAAAGAAACGGGCTCTCTCCCCCACCCCAAAAGTGCCTCTATCATTCCTCTCACGTCCTATAAAGACTCTTCCTTCCCATCTGGGATTCTCAGCTTCTGTCGTCACCCCCATAAAAGCTGCAAATCAAGAAACTACAGCAGCAACATCCATCTCGTGCGGGGAGGTCAACCGACCCTCTGGTAGCGAAATCAATGGTCGACCCCAATCAAGTTGAGTGGATGTCCTCCTCCTTCCAGTGCAATTAATCGGCGGTCTCCTTCCGTGCCATTTGTTTTTGTTTTCCCATTTCCCTGGGAAAGATAGATGCCGGGGGTTGACTTCTGCTCTAGCCGGAATTGTTTTCTGTGTTTGTCCAAACTGCATTGATGTTCCCCCGATTCATCGATCTGGCCTTCCACCGACTCATTATCAGTCCCCTTGCGTGGAAAAGACTGCTCTGGGGGGTCGGGAGGAGGTTGTTATTTTGATGGACTACGCGCTCTCCTAATGCCTAGTTAAGATGTCTTAATGTTTAATTAATCCTATCCACCATTGCCGACTATCTGGTTCTGTAGGAATGCTTGTTGTATTTATTTTCGCTTAAATGTCTTGCATCTTATTTAAATGTTCACTATTACTCAAGGAAAATATTTTCAATCATTAAATTGGGATAGATATTAAAGCTGTGTTGCTTTGAGAGTCTTGCATTTGCTCTGTACATTGCGTATAGGAACCAACTTTATAGTCGCATTCGATGACATCGTATCGCTATTCAAAACATAATTGTTTCTGACTTGTACGACACTGTAACTGTGCAATGTTGAACATAATCCTTACATTCTTATCTTTAGACAAAGGGAAAAAAAATCGTGATATTGAATATTTGACGGAACAATGAAAACAATTCAAATTTTAATCCAGCAATGAAATCTATTGTTTACGGGGAAAATTATTTAAAAAATATTCAAACTTCAATGATTATTAAAGGACGACTATTAAAATAGTATTAAAAGACTTTTTCTTTAATTTTAAAATGTTGTAAAATGTAGCCTTTTACGGAGTTATCGCTGAAAATGCCAAAAATGTTGATTGATTTTTTTAATTAATAAAAGCTAACGTTACAAAAAATTATTCTTATGTGCGCATTTCCAATTTCCAAGTATGCGAAAGTAGGAGGCTATGGATCAAATTATTTTGCCTCTTGAGCCTCAAAAACCACACTCGCGCATACACTCGCACTCACAAACACAATCTCTCTTTCTCTCTCTGCGCGCGTGTGTGTACTATATTATACATGTTGTGAGACGACATAAAACACACGGCTTCCTGTCGTAGGGGTAGCGCGTCTTCACCGTACTCTACGCGTCCCGGGTTCGAGTCTTGGTTTGGACATGGTTGTTTTCTACCCTCTATTCTATATGTGATGTGCTGAAAGAGCCTGTCCCCCTGTAAAAAAGGTTTTGTGCATACGAATATGTGTATCATCTTCATATGAGCTAGGAGTCAGACTTCTGCCCTCGGTGTTCAAGAGTCTTTACCCTCAAATTACTGCCCCCCCCCCTTTTCGTTGCAACACGGACACATAATCAATAGTGAGTTTTTTTTTAAATATTTATTGTTTGTCAACGGATTCTAAAACTCTCTGCTCTTTTGCGCATGCGTTAGGATGCTCATAATTCGCCAAAATAGGTGTTAGAAGAAAAGAGAAGTTTACATTTAACTATGAATTAAATTTCGAAAATGGCGCACATCCTTCTGTGTGCCTTAATGAGAATGAACCGTCGAAAAGTGGTAGTCTCAAAATACTGAAGCTAGCAGTAATTAATAGTTAAAACATGTTTATTATTATTATTTTTTTGAATTTCAACTCTTTAAAATTTATTTTACATTTTCAAAAAAAATCAATATATTTAAAAGAAATTAATTGCTGAAATGTCAGAATTGCATTCACCTGTAAAGAGAATCCATCCACGCGTGCATTTCTTTAAAATTTCTTTCACAATTTTTGTAATTAATTTTTTATTAAACTTGGGACATTCGATAATTTTATTTTTCCTCCCTCTATAAAATATCTTAAGAGAAGTTACACCTACGCAATTTTTCTGCAATGTTAAATTCTAAAGAACGTGGAATTTTCTTTTGTCGGAACAAAATTGCTTTTAATTCATATTTGATTTTCGCATTCTCTTTCACGGCTTCTTTTTCAACTGGCATCATTTTAATAAAGCGATAGATACGATTCATTTGGAGGGGGGGGAGGATGTTAGGTATACGATTTTTTAAAAAAAATTCTTTAATGATTCTTTTTCCGGATTCAAGAGTTTCATCCATTCGTTAAGATGAAATTATATTGGTTAAAAGAACCATTACTGTTAGTTAAGGAAGTTCAATGACATTTGAAAGCTGTAATTTTATTTAAAATTTATATTTTTGATAAAATTTATCGGAATATTACAAAACAAATCATTTATTCTTTGGATGTATTCGAATTTATGTAAATATATCAGTTGTATATATTATTTCCATTTTTTTATGAGATCATGCTTTTTTTTTCAGTGAATATTAAATATGATTAAGTTTTGAGACTTCAAAGTCTGTTTAAATTTTAATAACTTCTTTTTTTTATTTGTAATTATTTATTTTTGATACTTTTTCCACAAAAAAGTTCTTTTTTTAAATTTTAAGATTTTTTTTAAAGAAACTAATAATTTTTTTATCAAATGAATTCTTAGCTGAAATAAAATTTCTAACACGCTATTTTTCATATATTTTAATTTTTATTTAACTTTGTAAATATATATAAATCGAATTTTTTTTTTTTTTCCTACAAGCATATACTCATAAAAAGAATACATGCAAGAAATACGAATTTGCCAAGTTCCTTATTTCTTGCTTGATTACGGAAAGTTTAAGAAACTGAAAAACACTCCCTCTGTATTCCGCTGGAAACTCTTCCACTTAAATTTGACTAGAGATGTTGAAAATTAAAATAGACTCCGAGTTTTTGTTACACGCTACTATAGGCCTGATTGATAAGGTATTAAACTTTCCTATTCTCAAAACTAATGTAAAGTATATATAGTATAAGTGCTACATGGCAGTAAAAGGAAAACTTGCCAAATTTTGTTAGATATAAATGCTACTTGTTTTATCCCTTTGTAATACGACAAACACCTCATATACAGTCAAGTTTTACATTGCCAATGGTGCTTTAAGCATTATTGGTACGTTCTTTAAGTTTGACTGCTTTTGGTAATAGGGATTTAATTACAGTTCTAACCCATAAAGAGATATCACGTCAGATTAGAATCTGGAGATCTTGGTGGCCATGTTATAAATGGTAAATCTGTGTTACTTGTATTTTTAATCCTGTGTTTCAGATGTTTTTCAGTTAGGTAGGCGGACAAGCAAATCGCAAGGGCTCTATCATGTTGAAGGACGAGATTCATACTCTCCTCACTTAGTTTTGGAAGTATTTTTAATATGACCTGATAATTGCCATGTTTTATGTAATATTAAAAATAAAATTTGAAACATTTTAATTTTTTTTATTACTATTTATATTATGTATAAATTTTTTGAAGATCTTAATTTTTCAATTTAGGCAATTCATTTATGCTAACCCTATAATATAGTGATAGGGACGAATTGGACGCGTTTTCTGGTTTACATTCATTCCAAACAACAATAGGCTGCCATTTTCACCAGTGCTTCAAAAAGCATTCTGTTGTTTTATAAAGGTGGCTAATAACGTCTTTCCACGTAGGATAATCTTTATATGATTTTTGCATTTTCCTTGTTTTAAAATCGGAATTTTTGTCAGGGTCGCTGCCTTTACTCTGGCTAAAAGCTTTCACCAAGTTGATATGATCCAGCGTCCGGCCGGGCCTATATCGTGCGAATATTTGAATATTTTATTCTCTGCTTGCAAGGTTTACTTTCCGCTTCTAGGGGGCTGTCGCCATTTTCCCCCAGAGCTGATCAGGCGGGACGGTGCATTTTGAGTGTTGGAACGGAGCATAAATATTTTCCGGGCACTTACTTCTAAATATATGCTGGTCTAGAGGTGCCTGCATGCCAAATGGGAAGGGAGTGTTAACAGCGCCAGATGCGTCCGTTTGGCTGGCTTGGGAAAGTTCTGATTTCCTCTTTTTTTCCCTTTTTCCTGTCATGCATGTGTGAGCATATTTTATGCATTCCTTGGCGAAATATTTGGTAGAGGATTGATTTGAAATGTGTTTATGTGATTAACTCTTGGTGGGAAAAAGTTGGGAAAGAAAATTGTGGGACGGAAGTGTCTATGATGTCCATGCAATTTTTATTTTTCAGTTATGTCCTTTTGATTCGTTTTGGTTGCCGCTATGCCAGCAATCGTTTTGTGGAATTTAGATTACCTGAACATGCGTAGCTGTACGAAAATGAAATGCTCTTCAATATCCCCAAATTATAGTTATACTAGCTATTATTTGATGATATTCGGGTGAATTATTGGGGATTACTTGAATATATATAGTTGTACATTGATTGGCAGCCCAATTTTGTACAACAGACTCTCTTGAAAATTTAGAATGTTGAAGAAATGGTATTCTCTCGTAAGATTTTGAATAAATAGGTATATTTTAACGAATTGTTTTGGAATTAGCCTCTAATTTCATTATTTAATTTTTGATCAGGAAAAAAGTCACTCAATTTTTACTAGAAATTAAATAATAAAACCGTATATTGTAATATCCTATAGTTTTTTTAAACTACAGAACCATTATAGTATATACATTAAACCCATCTACTCCTTTATTTATTTTTGGAATTAAGAATCGAGTTTTAATACATGGTTTGATTTGGATTTGAAAAATCAACTGTGAATGAATTTTATTGGCAGAAATAGTTGATATGGAATTATGATTAGATGAATAGGTTACTTTCAAATTTGCATTTTTCGATCAATATACTCCATCAAAAAATCTGATTACATATATATAATTGTATTTATAAGTTATTATGTATTCTGTTGAGAACATAAATACATGATAGTATAGGATATTTGGAGTTATGAACAACTCGTACAAAAATATATTTTGTCATAGAATTTAAGCCGTCAAATAGAGTTCGTAATTATAAATTGCGTGTACAGCTCAACGCCGTTTACATTTCCCGCTTTTGGTTTTTTTTTATTATGCTACGAAGGGAGTTGTAACTTTTTTTTTATTTATTAGAGAGCCCATTCTTTGTTATTTATGCGACGACAATTAGTTGATAAACGTAATTCACTCAACGCTGAATTTTATTGTTTGATGACATCTATATGTTTTTAGGGAATTTGATCAAGTTGTTATTTAGACCTAAACGATGAAGTTTATAAAAAAAAATTTGCACATATTTATCTGTATATAATTCCAGATGCCATTCTTAGATTTATAAAAGCTCAGATTTCTTACGTATGATTTCTAAATTTACTTTCATTTGTTCATCAAACGAAATCATTAAATTATAGTAGACCGCTTTCGATGTTCGACTCTCATCCATGGGAGTCGGTAAAGAGAGAGAATCTTCTTTTAACTTATGATTCTTGGTCCTAAAGAAGTGCAAAGAACGCCATAAAATATCGTCATTAGTCATTTAAATGAATCAATATTCTGAAAGAAGCTCAAATGGATGGCCAGATATTTGGCACAGTGGAAATGCGAATTGAACAACTTTATATCTCTTCTCAACATTTTTGTTTAGGGGCTAGTGTCTTTGCCTTCACGTTGTCGACTAATGGTGAGATTCTGTCGGCATCACGTGACTTTCTGTTACGACTGCGATTTTTACTTTCTCTTAACGTACTAAAAAGTACAGTAATAGTAAAAAAATTCGAACTCTTGATTTTGACAAACATCCCCGTTTTAGACCGTCTTGATTTCTTCGAAAAACATTTTCGGGAAATGCCAGTCTATTCGTGCCCAAGATCATTAAAAAAAAAAAAAAGATTTAAACTAGACATAAAATTTGGTATACGGTTTATACCTCAAATTTGTAGATGTCTATCAAATGTTGAGTAAAATCTATTCAGAAAAAGTTCGTTTTTCCGGCTGTTCGAATATAAGTTTGCACGATAATTACAAAAAGAAGAGATTTGGTTAAGATTCGATATTCAGATTTAACATGCATTAGGTAGACCCCTGTCAAACTTTGATTATCGGTCTGTACTCTCAGAAATAAGTAAACGCGATAATTCAAAAGAGCAATGACTTGAGTATATCAAATTCGGCATGAGAATTTGTCAGATTTTTGTTTCAAATGGTTGAGAAAAATGTGTTTAACACACTAAATAGGTTTATGGAGTACTATTAACTTCATGCCAGGGATTATTCGCCAAATAACTCGCCAAGGTTGCCACGATAGATTCAGAAAAAATATTGCATTTATACCAAAAGGATATTTCGTAACAATTGAACGCCAGTAATTAGAAGTTTTCTGCATGACAAATTCATCAAAGAATATACGAGAAAGTTTTGGTGAGAACACACCCGCTAGTTTTTTTAAAATGTAAACATATCCATGATGCATCTCTACAAATCTCGCATGAAGTGTCATAGATATATGTTCTGTCAGTTTTCAGGGTGGAAAAAATTGCTTAGCAGTTTTATTCGAGTCAGAAATATCCGCTAACCCATCGTCCTCTGTGTAACAATCCTTAACTAAACCTTCCGAGTTTATCGTGCGAATCGCTCAAATTAAAAACTAAATAAACCCGATCCCGTACCTTTGGGCATTGAGGAACGAGTTAAAGACTGGACCCGGGCTGCGGTGTGTTCCCAGGGAGTGTATTTGTTTTGGGATTTACTTCTTAGGTATGTTTCCCTCCTCTTTTGAAGTCTCCGGATCGATTAAAGTTCTTCGAAGTAGCTCGTAATCCTCTTAAATGATGAACGATGATGGGTGAAAAGCCTCATAAAAACGCAGGCTTAGAGATAAAGGAAGTTTTTCCGCTGCTTTCCTTTTTTTTGCAGTTCGTTACCGAAAAAGTTTTCTCCCCCCCCCCTTTTTTTTTTTCTTTTTCTCTCCTTCCATACGGAAAAAATAAGACCTCCCCCCCTTCAAGATAGAACAAATGCAGAATTGAATATCCAGAGGCTTTACAAATAAATTCTTTTTGAATTGCTTACTTTTTTTTTACTGGAAGTGTTTGATTTTGATGGTAATTAGTAGAGTAACTCATTTATAAAATAGCATTTCGTTAGTTAAAAGAAGTTGAATTATTTAAGGAACAGAGCTATTTTTATACTTATTTTCTTGTACACAAAAAGTATAAACTGTTGTAATCATTTGAGACCAATACAATTTTCTGAATTGCAGCGAAATTAAGATACGATTCTGATAGATTATTTTTAAGGAAATAATCTATTTGAATTTTTTGCAATATGTTATAGCAGTGTGATATTAGAAAAAAAAATTCGGAGAAGAGTTTCTTTTTTTCATTAAAAAAAGAAAAACGCACTTGAGAAATTTCATTTAAGCTTTCGTAACATTGGAAAAGATCATTTTCAGCCAGTTTACATTACTATTATCCCGAATATATTTAAAAGGAAAAGCATGTAACGTCCAAATAATGTACAATGATCTTGCTATATTTTGAATCTTTCCTTAAAAAAAAAGTTTTTCATTAGAAATAAGTGAATGGCTCTAGATATCGGTCAGCATGTTAGTAGCTATATACTTGTTCTGGGTTATCTTTCCCACAGCCTGACAGCTGGATATGCTAAGCACCTAATTGTCAAATGGATCAGTCGATATTCTTCGAAATTCCCCAATAGACGTAGGATGTGGAATAGAAGCTGCAACTTATCGGCCAAGCATATTCCATTCATCCTTTTCTTCGAAGCATTTGTCCACAATAATGATAGGTATTTTCTTACATTATAGAAAATGTAACACCATTTTATCCTTGAATGGACGCACATGTTGATGCAGAAGGATATCTCGATAAGTAACATCTGTCATCGTATTTCTTTGGATATGCATACATGTTCTAGAACTCGGAATAAGACAACAGCAACAACAACAACAAAAAATGTTTAGCACCATCGTAAACTATAGCATTCTGTGATGGGTTTTTTTTGCTTGTTACGTGGCACTGGTGCTATATGTATAAAAGTACGACGTGAATCCGAATTCATTGAAAATCTGGATTTGCCAGAAAAAGTTCATAGTCCAGTTCTAAAGATTGCTTGTTCACTTATTCTCTTCTCTAGTTTAACAGGAGATGGCATTGATCCACTGAGATTGTATCACGTTTTACATACCTACAGGATATAGATCATGCTGCACTAAATATTTCCATAAGACTTGCCCCAAATTTGTTTTGTCCACAGCTGCCTACATAACATAACGTCATCTAACGCCTGTAACACTGTATTATATAATAAGGTGAAAAGGCGCAAGATGAAAGGGGAAAAAAAACGGAAGATACAACTAACCAACCAGCGAATCCCATTTTTGTCAAATTCTGTACTGCTGTATTTAATGTTTTAGCTAAGTAATTATTAACTGAAAGGAATAAAAATACTTAAAAACAAACGGTAATAATGGCCTCAATTTACAGGGAAATTTTGATAGTTGCAGACGCCAACTTCCTTTTATTTTTGACGCTGCTAGTTGTGGGTAAATATATAGAGATTACTAGTTGAGATAGGGGAAAAAAATTGAGAGATGATACAAACTGGTAAAGTAAGGTTCGTCTATTTTACTTACCGTAAGAGGCTGATCAGCCTTCTGATAATACCTTAGGGAATTTTTAAACGGAAAGTTGTTAGCGGTGCAAAACTAGCTGCTCAATAGATGAGAATTCTGTTGGACTTTTTAATGTTGTGTATGTTTGGTTCGTCTTGCGTGTTTAATTTTTATTTGTTAAAACTTTCTAAAATAAATTATTTTGGGCGTAATGATTGCCTATTCACTGTGCCCAGTATAAAATCTTTACTAATAATATTGTAAAAATCTACATCGTATATACACACGAACATTATAGAATCCGATATCTGTAGCTACTGTCTGGGGGGGGGGGCTGTTTTTTCTTCTGTTTTTTCTGTTCATGGTTGCTTACAGCTGTCATGACAATTTGATGCTGTAATCTGTATGCTGCTTTTAGTAATTTATAAATAAATATTAATCGGAAAGTTACAAGATAATTTGGAAACGGCTCGTTCTTAAACTTATGTTGCGTTTCCACTTTTTGGTAATACTTCTAAAGCGTAGATTTAACACTGCACTATTTCGAGTTAATGTATTATACTTCCATCTGCGAGTGTCCAAATTTCAACTGTGCTCAGGTTGTGGACTGCAGGGCTCGCCGATTTTTCTTTCCAGCTCTTTATTGAACGATTCTTCCTTCTTTCGTCCTGCTGGTGAGTATCATTCATTGATTTATGTCAACTTGGAACAGAAGTTTGTTGTTTGTAAGAATGTGTTTGATTGGTACATTTTACAATACTTTTGAGGCTCAAAAAGGTACATTCTCGAAGCTACACTCTTTTGCTCAAGTATATAATTTTCATGATTCTGAAATAATCTTAATTTAGGAGACATTAGTATAAATATTTTTTAAATTTAATTCTGTATTCGTTTTCGTTTGAATTATCGCTTCTGAATGTTCTTTCTTTAGAAATTGGATTTTAACACCGATAAAAGAAAACGCACCCTTAATTCGCTCACAGATTGCTCTCTGGTGAAAAAAATTATGTTATGACTTAAAATGAGAGCTTATGCTTGATATATTTAACCAATTTTAAATCAAGACCATCAAGTTTCTCCATAAGATTCATGTATATTGCAGAAATGAAATGTTTCAAAAGTAATTTTTGCAACATTTGTTATGGCCTAATTTTTTTAATATATTCCAAATCCTTTGATTTCTTATATGTACTGAAAAATTACTTTTTTCAAACTTTTTTTTCACTTAAACCTGACCTGAAAAATTAAATGACGACTGTGTTCTCTGATCTGACCTTCTCTATGTTGAATGGGATTGTATTTTTGAGTTTTGTTATTATACGACATGAACTGCATTATTTTATTGAAAAAGTGGGCGACATCAAACTCGTGATTTTTATTTTTTAATTGTTGATGTTAATAATAATTATTTTTTGTCAATGTGTGATGGATACTACTTTGATCGTATTGAATTTGCTCTCATTGCAGGCTGTTCTATCTGTACCATTACGCCTTCTATGCTTACCATTACCGCTTTAATGGGCAATACAGTTTCTTGGCCCTGGTCACTTCTTGGTTATTCATCCAGGTGAGTTTCTTTGGAAATGCTATTGTATATTAGAGCATAATGAAATTTCTGATTATATTTTTTGTAGGGATGATGACAAGCAATAACAAGTTCGAGTTAGTTGATATCTGAGAATTTAATGAGTTACAATTTAGATATATTAATGATGCACAAATTGAAGATGACAAATTTACAGGATGAGTTTACGATAATCAGGTTGACTTCGTTTAACACTTATTCTACTCTTTTTATATAATTAGTTTTGATGTTTTTACTTTCTAGTATTTATTAGAACTACCCACACGATGACTTGGCATCCAAGAAGGAATATTAACTTTAAACTTGTCTAGTCTCCATCATATGATATGAGCATGTTACGCAACATCAAACAAACAAAAAATATTTAGAAATGATCAAAAATAGTTACAAAACATTTTTTTATACCTTACATTCAGAAATATGTAGAAGTTACAAAGTCAAAAATATGTCCGTAGATGAAACACAAGCTGTCATTTCGCTCCTCTGGAGATTTATTCTGTCTCCTCAATTCAGTTGCAGTGTGATTTAAAGATGGTTATTTCGCTCATCAAAAGACTTTCCTCCCCTAAGTGTGGAAATTATTTCTCTGATATTCGTAATCAGACGTCTCTTTCCTCTTCCGGCCAAGGTTGAATTTCCTTTAATGGGATTTGAATCGCTGTTTAAAATCAGACGTAAACAAAGAAATGTATCACATATGCATACCACAGTTCTTGCTATTTGCACATGCTCAGTTTGAAGTTTTCGAGCATGCATGGAAAGTGCCAAGTTAAAATCGCAATTATGAAACTACTTTATTATTTTTATTTTGATATGACTTTCATGTACCCAAGTCTTCCGCGATAAATGCTCTACAAAATGGTATACATATCTCCAATATCCGTTAACTATTTCTTGAGTTTTCGTGGTTCAAACATACAGACGCTTTCAGGAGACTTCATTTTGTATTAAGCATTGATATGTAAAAGAAATATTCAAACGTTAAATAATTTTTATGTATTATCTTATTTTACAGCATTCCATGGTTTATTTCTTCCACGAGTATGAATTGCCAGCCATTTGGAATGCGATGGAGAATGAAACAGATTATGACTCGGACGGATCCTACAGTATAGATAATTACATGCTTCCTTCGGATGGCTCTCTCGCGGATGATGAAGATGATTCTAATTTTCAGGAAACCTCCGCACCTAGTCAGGAGTCCAGCCTTGAAGATAATATTCCAACCTCCTCTGAGGTGACTGACAGTGGCGATACATCTTATTCGCACTCCAGTTTTTCCGTTTCCAAGAGAAGAGAAGCGAACAGTGCGAGAGGAAACAGGTCAGCTGTGTAAGGAAATTTGCGTGCCGTTGCATGTCCCAAGAAGCAAGTCATTGGCGTTACAAAAATTTATTTATTGTCTTTTCATTTGATGATGGAAGTTATGTTATTGCTTGTAGAGCTGGTATTGTGGATTTTAAAAGCTCTTTATGGATGGTTATCAAATCAGTTTAAAGATAGTATTGTTTTTATGTTCATATATCTCTGTGGGGTATATTTTAAGTCAATAAATTTGCATGGTCTTGTGCAATTTGATGTTTTAAAGTTCATGTGTTGATGTATGTAAAGTGTTTAATTTATTCAATATGTATATAAATACTCAATTTATATATATATATACAAAAACTGGCTTAAAATTGACTCCAAAAAATGAAGCCATAAGTTTAATTGAAGTCACTTTTTAAGCTGTTCAAGCTGAAGCGAACAGTGCAAGAGGAAACAAGTCAACTGTGTATGAAAATTTGCATGCAGTTGCATGACCCAAGAAGCAAGTCATTTGCATTGCAAAAATTTGCAGTCATTGCAGGTATTTAATCATTACAGAGTTATTATTGGCCCAAAGATTGCAGAGCAGGAAAGTTGGACTTTAATGAAGAATAACTCGATTTTTAATAAAAAATACTTTTTTATATTATAAAAGGTTTTTTTGGTTAATGCGATATTTTTAAATTGTTTTTAAAAGCTTCATAAAGGTTTTATTTTAAAAGAATTGTATTTTTAATTGATCAAGAAACTGGCATTATCAATTATCCAAAGAAAAAAATTCCTTTCTGATACTTGTGTTTTTAATTATATTCATTTGCAGAAATCAAAGTCCCATTTTGGTGATACAAACTTCTGCTTTGATAATGCCCGTGAAAAATTTGTCTTATTAAAATGGCATTTACATAAATGTGCTGCGATTTAATTGCAAATTTTCTTTGGACTTTGTTAGTTTTTATCTATTTATCTTTGACATTCCAATTCGTTTCATTTGAGATAAACCAATTAGGATTTTAATTAAATACTCATTGTTTCTCTTTTTTATGATATTTTCTCTATTAAAATATATTGCAGGCAATCTGTTACCGAAAACACATTCAATAAAGTAATCAAAAATATTTCTTTAAAATCGACCATTCAGTCATAAAATAATGTTAATGCTTTTTATTCAGGATTAATCATTCCATTTTGATTTGACTCTCTGATTTTCAGAACCAATTAAAATGTTTAAATCTCCTGAATAGCATTCAACATAAAAATATATGGTTATGTTTGTTACAAGAAATGCATTCCATTCTGATTTTCTGTAATTAAAAAAAATTTGCTTGTCATATTCCAATTGATTGTTAATTTATAGAATTATAATTTTTTGAATTATTTGGTTCTTATATATTGTACTTAGTTTAACT
Source organism: Argiope argentata (assembly GCA_026289955.1). Taxonomy (NCBI): domain Eukaryota; kingdom Metazoa; phylum Arthropoda; class Arachnida; order Araneae; family Araneidae; genus Argiope; species Argiope argentata. The sequence goes on along the minus strand of JAOUZG010050330.1, from coordinate 2,379,593 downwards.
GGAATTTAAATTTTTGATTTTAAAGTGACAGAAAAATGTAAATTTTTATTTAAAAATGTTAAAATAATTATTGGGTTTCTGAGAAGACTTGGATATGTTGTAAAATTATGTAACACTTGGATAAAGAAACTTAATAGCTATACTGACTTTCAATGGAGTTTTGAAAATATATTAATTTTGATGTTAAATTCCTTGATTGTGTTGAATGTGCTCAAGCATTATTTAATTCGTGCATTTTTAAGAGTCCATAAAGTTTTGAGTTGAATAGCAATTGCAATTCATTGTTTTAAATCCTTGAAATTGATACAAGGGTTTCGATACTCAAAATCTTTCATGTAACTGTATTTGAAGGGTTGCATATCTAAAAATCTTGTGACATGTATACTGATTAAAAATTTTTCATACATTGCTTATCAGCAACTTAGCATTCCTATTAAATTCTGGGAAAGTATCAAGCAGAACTTTAGAGAGTATGATAATAATACATGATATAGTATAAACTTCCATTTCTAGTTTGTTTTTGTAACATAATTATGCAGTATATTTAAGACTTTTCAGACACCCTGTATCTAAAATAAAATGTATTGTTATATAACTTTGTATGAGAATTCATTAAAAAAAATTTTGAAGTTGAAATTTGACTTCTTAAGTATTTTAAAAAAAAGTGTATTTTACATAATATTTATTAAAAAAGGATATTTTTTTTTTAATATTTAATTTCAATGCAAGATAGGCTACGGGATTTAATTGTTTTTTATAGTTCTGAAAGGGATATATATTTTAATGCATCCTTAATTTAAAAATCCAAATGTATTATTTTCTATTTTAAATAAAGAAAATCCAATGGCTATTGTTTGCTTGTTAAATTAGTTTCTATTGGAACTTTGGAGCTCTTTGTCTTTTCATGTATATAATTGAAATCTTCCATTGAATTATATTTATTTTGTTTCCTTAGATATATTTACTAAGGAGCTTGGTGTTTATGTTTTAAGATTTTTATGTTCTTTTTAAGAGGACAATTCTTGATTTAATCTTTGTATGAAATAGAAATTTTAGATTTTTTTTTCTCTTTTGAATCAAATTGAACTTCATTATTTTTATGTGTTGTATTATGTGTTGTACCGGGTGATTTAGTACCAATACTTATTTATAGATTACTATTCTTTTTCTTTTCACCCCTTTAATGTGAAACTGTAATTGCATTAAATTGCTCCTTCCACATATGCATATACAAGAGGAGGGAAATAAAATTCGTAATATATATATTTATTTTAAATTCCCAAAATAAATACAATAATATTTATTCATTTTATAGATAGATTTTCCCTAATTGAAATAATGCATGACTCCTTTCTGCGTATTACAAGTGTGTGTACCTCTTCAAGTGCATATTCAATGCAAATTTTGAATGCATTGAAAGTTTTTTGTTAGACTTGTATGTTCATGCAAGTAAATGCGATTTTTAAAAAAATGACAATTGATTATGGATGTATTTTTTGAAACATTATTTACATTATACTTATATTTTTAATTTCTAAAATGCTTTTATAAGCATTTATTTCATAACATGTTTATTCTATTCTAAATCTGTGGTTTATTTATTAAAACAGATGTTTGAAAAATATAACTTCAATTATTTTATTGTTCCTTAATTTCATATATTTATAAATTTTTTTTATCTTTCTTTTATAAGCATTCTTGGAATGCTATAATAATCTTTGGAAGTAATATTTTATCTGCCCCTCTCTATATTTTATTTGAATGAGGAAACTGATGAAATGAGCAATTCATTTAAAGTAGACTATTTTGAGTTTAATAACTTTTTGTGTTTGACCTTGATGTCAGATTTCTTTGGAATGAAACGGTTTAACTATGCCTCTTAAAATATGCTTAGTGAACATGTATTATGAAATAAATATTCTTTCAGATTGTTCATTAATCCCTATTGTTGATCTTCTTTAAATGCAATTATACCTGATATTACGTTCAACACGTTCCTGAACTTCTTTGAACTGAAGGGTTTTTTTTTTCAATATGAAGGAATTGTCATTTTCTTCTGTGTAAACAAAGAGCATTCTCTGACAGATTAATCAGAACTAATTTCATCCTTTTAATGTATATGCGAAATATATAAATAGCTCTCGATTTGAAGCATTCATAATTTCTTCATGGGGAAGGCATTTTTTGGATGTTGTATCGCATGTCACATGTTTTTCCAAATCTTGGATAACTAGTCAAAACACCAGCCTCCACTATTTCTATTACAAATTTATTTCATAACTCATCAGACAAGGGTTTTTTTTTATGTGTGTGTGTCTAAAGAATTTATGTAAGAGACAACGCTTGTCAAGTATGATGATGGAGGCCTTGGAAGAGGCGAAAAAAGGAGGCTTGTTGTTCATGTTTACACCTATATTTTTGGCCTTCTTTATGCATGGCCTTTGAAGTAAAAGCTGAATAAATGAATTTGATCTATATTCATTTTGCTGCAATAAAATGAAGTTCTGGAATATTTTGAACATTGTATTTTTTTTTTTCTTGCTGAAACCTCTTATATAAATTCTAAACTTTTCCATGTTTCAATTTGCATACATTAGTATCCATAAAATAAGAAGGGGAAAAAAAGACAAATATTTTAGTTGGTTTAAAATGAAATTGATTGAACTGACGGTTTCGAAAAAGGAAAAACCTGCTCTCTTTTAATCATGCACTGTTCCTTTTCGATACCTCCAAAATAGAGGACATATAAAAAATGTAAAGAAAATATAGAATTGTATTAGACATTTAACTCATGTTTTTGTGGTTTTCTGTGTTCGTTATCTGCAAGAGTTCCTAACCGAGACCACTAAATATGTGTATCATTTTACATCTAAGTGCATATTATGGGCGCCAACTTCACTTTCTTACTCCTTGCGCAAAATATGCAGTTGATTTCAATGTTAAATTGGCAAGGCATCTTTTATATCGAGCTGTATGGTAGTGGAAATTGAACATGGTGATTAAAAAGAATCAAAAATTAATATTCATAATATTTGACCTTAGCCCATATATTTCTGAATATATTTACTATAAAAAGGATTTTATGCAGAAAAATTGCTAAAATAATAATAATAAAATCCTAATAGGGTTTACTTTTATTTTAGAATTAATCAGTGGAAGGGATGAAGAACAAATGAATAAGATGAACAGTTAAACTTATATTTAAAGCAAAAAAAAATGATTTGTTGGGAGTTAAATTGAGATCAAATGTATACATTTATTTAAATCGAAAGATAATATAGAAAATGTTTTTAATTTTCGACTGTTACCTGCAAAATTTTGCTTAATTTTTAACTAATGTAAATTTTAATTAAAATTTAAAAATTCTAGATGCTTATTACTGACCTCCAAAGCATATATGTGCAGCATCTAATCTATTCTGTTTGCTGTTGTTTCTAATGACACTTGTCATGGACAAGTTCGCCGACGCATCAGTGAATTTTAGCCGAATGACCATCTCATGTTTTGAAGTAGCACCAGTTAGGGCCAAGGGTATGGCTTAGCCTAGTTGGCGCCCGGGGCAAAAAAAATTTTGAGGCCCTCTATGAGTTTCTACTTGAAAAAAAATTCATTAAAAAAGGAAATGTAAAATATTTATATTCGATTTGGAGCCCCCAATTATGTGGAGGTCCGGGGCAACTGCCCCGTATGCCCCTGCCTTAGTCAGGCCCTGGGCTTAGCTACTCACTCATCACGTTCGCTTGCACAGCCCCCTTTTTACTTGGGGGGGCACATTCTCACTCCTCACAGATGGAACAAAGAACAGCCATTCCCTAACGGGGACCCGAACCTGGGACGCCCAGATCACTGGGAAGACTCACTACCCTATGTCAGGGCGCCGGCAATCTATTCTATAGAGTGTCATCAGGCAGACAAACATTGACTTTACTATTACTAATAAATGCTATTGAAAGTTTGTATCAGTTGTCTCAGTAGTTAATAATTAATCCTCATACTAAAGGGAGGCATGTGTATTATTTTTCTTTAAATATCGACTTTATACTGTTGTTGGCGAAGAATTCTTTTCTAATTTCCTCGCGAGATCATTTCTATCCCTTGAGGTTTGTTTTTGAAAAATACTTGACGGAATTTTGAATCTTTCGCATTATTGTTATAATTCAAAATGGTTACATAAGAAATGGGTTGTTTCTGAATTTAGACAACAATTTCTATTATTAATCATTAAATTAAATATTTTCGCATTTCACTGCTCTAATGTAAAAAAAAATAATTCAATAATATTTGATTTTTTTAAAAATGAATTATGGATAATTTTGTGAGTTTTTCCTGATGCGTTGAAACTAGCAGTTTTCATGCTGTCAATAAGTATAAGGAATTATTTGTTTTTGGGATTTTTTTTTTAAATTCCTCATTTATAATTTACTTCATTAATATTTTGTTGTTATCTTCCAATAAATTTTATTTTTTAAAATGGTTACTGAATTTTTCTCTTTTTAATCGAAAAAATCTGCTAGTTTCAATACATATTTGTTTTGTTTTTTAAATTGTTTTTAGGTATTTAATACATTAGTAAATTTTTCTTATATTTTTCTATATGATATCTAATTTTTTAAATATTTTGTAATTACTACAAATAGTTTACTTTTATTGTGTTCAGGTCTTAATATTAATTTTAAAGTAAAATGAGTCAAAATTAAAAAAGGTGAAAAAAAAAAGCCCTTTGAATCATTTATTCAAATAATTAAAAAAAAATCTTGCGAAAAATGTGAAAATGAATGAAGAATTCATTGAAAATGAAAGAAGTAATGTATAAGAACCGCTTTGTTTTGAATGTTTGCTTTAGGAACGAAATATAAATACGATTAATAGAAATGTTATTGATGTTTTATGTAGAGGGGGCGAAGCTTATTCCAAATCATTTTATTTGTATTGCTTGGATGTTTATATTGCATGGAAAAATGCATGCATGGATACGTATTTGTTATTCATAAAAAAATTGTGAGTATTATAGATGTCTATGAATATTTGTTCCTATTTGTTTTTAACTAGATCTCTATTGTTAAACTATGTGTTTAATTATTCGAATTGTTGTATATACGGATGTAAATCCGTTTTCTTGAAATTCCAAATTAATTTTGTTGAAATTGAATTAAAAATTTTAAAGTATGTGTTCTCTGTTGTGAATGTATGCAAGGAAAGAGTAATTATTGTTTTCGTCTCTATTCGACTGGGTCTTTCTTTTGTGTCACATGTGTTGCAGATGCATTCGATGGTATTTCATCATAGTTTCCAACTGTTTTATAAAAATGAAAGACTCTCAATGTAAAATTTGTTTTTGTGTGTTTGAAAAGGGCTTTCAATAAAGACGAAGCTCGCATTTTTGTTGTTTCATTGTTTTTGTAACGAGTACACTAACTTTTTTCATTTTTTTAATCTACTGATTTTTTTAAAAAAATTTCTTAAGAAAATGACTGCTTACTAATGCAGCAGGGATTGACAGACTTTTCCAGGCTACGGGCTACTTCTAATTTTTTCAAGATATTGTGGTCTCTACACTAGTGCAATAATTATTATAACTTAATAAAATGCGAAGCATGTACTTAATTATATAACTACAATAATAAGAGCAAGATGCAAATATAATTAAATCAAATGATGCATTAAAAAATTATTTTCATCTAAAATTAGTTATCGTAGTTACCTCTTATTCCCCCCACCCTGAATTGAAAATCAACTCAAACCGAGTTTAAATCGGGGAAAGAGGGATGCAGTAGCTTCTGCGGGTAAAGACCCCTGAGGGCAGAATGACTTTAGCTGATACGAAGTGGACACTCACACTCGCTTGCACAGACCTTTTTTACAGGGCGTGGAAGGGACTCTTTCACACACCTCACAGATAGAACAGTTTCTTTTATATCATGTTATATAGACAAAAACACAGTCCTTTTAAATGACTTTTCCTGTTTCTAATAAAATATTGCACGTTTTGTACATCATTGTATACTATAATGAAAAAAAATTATAAGCAATGCATTTGGGTATTGCTTTTAATATAATTGGATTCTAAACATAATGTGTAAATATCTGCAATGTAAATAGCAAGACCTCATACCTAATTTTATTTGTCAAAGGCGTTGATTTTTTTTTTTTGAATTATTATGCTGAAATACACTAATACAAACTTATGTCCTGTATTTTAACGGTCAAAAGTTTGTACTTACTTTTCTTATGATAAACTTATTCAAGGCGTTCTTTTATCATAAAGAATCACGAATGATCAGGCTTTTAACGGAGAAAAGTTTATACTAATCTAAAATTCTTATTATAAACTTATTTGGGGTGCTTTTTTAATGGACTGACAAACGCAGAGGATTTTTAAGAGACATCAAGAGAAACAAAATTTCCAAAGGAATTGGACGTCGTAAACCGAATTAAGAGGATAAAAATCCCGAAAAACGCATGCAGGAGCATAATCCTGAGAGTACGGCCAGCACTTATAATGCACACACGTGAGCAATGATAATCCTTGTAATGCTACTGAGCTCTGAAAATCTCAATTTAGGTTAGTGTTGAGGGAGAATTCCTCGTTGATTTTATATCTTGGGATATCTGATTTGCACTTGTACCCCAGTTGCCCGGAAAGAGTAACACACCTAATTTTTCAGCAATTTTTCTACCGCAAATTTTGCAAAATGTACCTTTCGCTGTGCAGCGTAGCATATGCCCTAGGTGCATAATTGACCTTGATGTTATAAATTCAAGAAGATGGTCCATTGGGCTCATTGCTTGACCTTCAACATTCACCGGATTTCAATTTGGGTAACCTTTTTATGGCGTCATCTTGAATCATAACTGTTTATTAGATGTCTGAAGACATAACTAAAGATTTCATTATGTGGAATGGTGTCGTTACATTAGGCATCAAAAGCATACTTGGTATCTTCGAGGTCATCTTAATATTTCTATCTTGTTGTAGACTGTATAAAAAAGGAAGTTTCCGTTATCTTCAACAATTATTGTAAGAATTCCTCAAATAAATCTTTTAATTATTATGTTATTTTTTGTCGTTCCAACATGGTGTTGAAACCCGAGTATACTCTTCAAGAATTTCAGTCTCTCAAAATGGTTTATGAAGCCATCTTCCGTTGCGATTTACAATCCTCTGAGTTTGCCTATTCGTTAATACCGTGGATAATTAATTTCATTCTCCTTGATATTTCTGTGTCTTAACTATTGGGTTTATTTCAGTATAGGAGAACGAACAAACGAATGCACTTTCCTTGACAGGATTTCCTCCAATCTACAAGTTTGGTGAAAGGGTTTAAAAAACAAATATCATGTCTACAGCTGATTGCGTTTTTGTGTCATCGTGTTTAGAAATCGATAAACGGATAGACGGACGTGGAAATTTGATTTCTGGAGTTTCATCAAAACATTCTTATTGAGTTTTTTTTAAAGATTAAAAACTTTTCAATTAGTATCGGAAGAAGTTAAAAAAAATTTGCAATCGGCTAGTCACCTATCAACTGTTAAGATTTCTAGTAATGAGCATATCAGGAGTCTTAATACCTGACCACTGTATTAGTCACCGAGAAATAAGATTCGGTGCAATTTTATTGAGAAAGTTTATTGCTATTTTCGAGTTAAAATTTTAACGTCAAGCAAATACCAACTGTTTAAACGCTCATGTAAAGATTCCTATCTGACAAGTAAGCTGATCTAGGTAGCAAAAAATTGCCCTCTTTTTTTATTAGTTAACGATTACCTTTGAATAGAATGGCCTCGTTTATCATTTGATACTAAACCACAGCAAGAAAAGCGAATTAACTCAGCGAATAATACGGGCACTTCTATTAAAGAAAGGCAACATCTAATCCAGATTGATAAAAAGCTGAGATAACCCACTGAGTAAATCCAAGTGATTTTTTTCCTTCTCTTTTACTTTTCAAGACCATGAGTTTTACTTATATTTTGTTTCCTTTTTTTTTCCCGATTTTTTTTATATAGATATACTTTTTTTTTTAAGAATCTTTTGGAAGACAAGTCGGACGCATTAGAAGACTTTTAAGGGCTCGTCTAACAAGCTTAAGCCGAAGTTCTCTGAGACAACTGTTCCTTTAATACTAAATGATTTTAAAGAGAGACAAAAATTGAAAAAAAAATCGTCGTGAAAAAAAAAACTCCCTCTCTGTTAAGAAAGGAGGAGTTAAAATCTTAAGTCAACGTTTTCAACTTTTCGACCCTCCCCTTAACTTCGTTTAAATCTCCAGATGATGAGGACGGGGGGGGGAAGAGAGAAAGAAAGCAAGCATGAAGGAGAAATTCGGTTTAGTTTAAAGTTAAGTTTTTAAATGGGAAGAAGCAAAAGATAAAGAGCAAATTCACATCACAAAAAGATTAAGAGAAGCGATAAGAAAGATCTAGTTTGGATAAGAGCGAAGTTTTGCTACAACTTAAGTTTTCGGAACTCAGAATCTGATGATGAGCGAGTGGCGATTTAAAACAAGCGACAATTTTGTTTTGGCGTGCTTTTTATTGTTTACCTAACGAAGGAAATGCAATTTTAACGAAGCTTGAAGAGAGAACAAAATCTATCCTTAAAAAAAAAATCTCTTTGTTTTTTAAGGGAAATAATCAAATGCAATATCCATCATTAACAACCTGAGACACAAAATTAGCTAATTTTAAGAATTTGTTGTAAGAACTTCAATGAAATAAAAGCTATAAGGGTATCTTATAATTTTAAATAAGCATTTCTCGTATATATATAAGTTCATTTCGTGTTTCTCGGAAACGGATCTAACGATTTGGATCACATTTTATATTTAGATAAGGTTTTGTTTTTTTAAGTTTATGTATATAAATGTCTTCTAAAAATGATCTTTGTGATTTTACACAATTTTTTTAAAAATAAAGAACTATTAGAATAAGTATATTCAATTTCCGCTTCGAAGTGTGGGTCGTGGAATCTAGAGGTCAGAATAAATGATTGAACTTCTGTGCTGCGGGTCTTCGGCTCGAATCGCACTTTCTGTTATATTTATATGTTATTTTTGTTTTTTAAGGTATCTACAGAGGCGTCTTTCCTGAAAAAAAAACGCGATCCCCCCAATTTTTTAATAACTAAGAAACAGAGCCTTTTTCTATCTGCTCTCATGCTGAAAATGCCGTATAGTGCCATCTCGGACTCGATATCACAATGATAAAACTGATTTTAAATTCAAATATTATGTTAAACTAAGTGCACTCAGGATTTTTTTAAAATTAAGTAATCAGTTCATACGATAATCAGATTGAAAAAAAAAACATTTACATGTAATCAGTATGCGATTCATATTTAAATGCTTTCTCAAAAAAAAAACAAAAAAAACTGCAGAGTGAAGTTTGGTTTGCGAAATGATGTTTATAAAATCATACATGCGCCCTAAAAATGAAATGTTAATCATTTATTCCAATGTAATAAATATTATCATAATTTCGAACCTTTTGTGTACTTTGTAGGATGAAAAATGGCATGGGATCCCAAGTCAGAATTAAAATCATAATAAATGGAGGCAAATGTTTAATGGGACGAACAATTACGTTGTGGCGCGATGTGAAAAAATAAACCTCTTTCCATATTCTCCATCTTTTAAGTACGAATGTTAACGTTTTGCTTTTTGTTAATATGCCTTGCAAGAAAAAAAGAAGCGAGAAAATTATAATGATCATTTGACCTTCGACTGTTAAAATGTGAATCATAAATACAATTATGGTATGAAAATGTTTTTAAATTACATTTTCCCGTTTTAGGTTATCAAAAGCACATTGGAAGAATGAAGATAATTTTTTAAACCTTCATCCTATTGTGTTATGCTTTCATTTAATCCTGACCCTAATATTACTAATCCATTCTTTGTTGTGTTTATTAAAATCATATAGAAAACGAAAAACCTTCTTACTAAATAGAGTAATTTAAATTAACTAAAATAACATAAATGTTATTTAAAATTATTTTAATACAGATGGGATTAAATATAATAATTAATGGTTCTAGTGTTGAAAATAAATGACTTTAAATACAGCGCATAAAAATAATTAATTAAGAAAAGGACTAAAATGTTAACATTTTAATTAGAACTATATCTTTGAAGAAATTATGAAGGAAAAATAAATAATTATTCCTGTCACTAAAAGAGTTGCATGTAAGGTATGTAAGTAACTATGAATGTGGACCGTAGATGCAAAAGTAAGAAGTGGTCCAGGTAACTTTACATTTATCATGAGAAATTAAACTGGTCTATTGGCTTTATTATTTTTAAGCCATTTACTATCACAAATTCCTACAGCGATAAAGGTTTTTTTCCTGTCTTAAGAGAATAAAAGAATTTATTTTTTCATTCGGAATGGATAGAGTCAAATATTAGTCTTATAACATTGAAATACGTGGGGAAAAAATTTCATTGTAATATTTTTTTACAATCTGAATTTTTGAATTTTTTCACATGATTGGAGATGGAAATGAAACGCATAGTTGTCATATGGCAAGATTAAGAATTGAGATTTTAGAGTATTAGTCTACTCTACCGCTCTAGTATCAACTGCGGTTACAATATTCGCTAATAGAGATTAAATAATGTAAACTTCTCTAAAAAAATTAACACATTTTGCTAAGGAAAACGAAACGTTTTAATCTGCAACCAATACTCTTTAATATGAAATTTTAATTCTGGTATTATTTGATAGTTACGCCTTCATGCAATTGATAATTGGCACAGTCTGACTAGTAGGAATTGGATTTCAAATGCCAGACTCCTAAAGTAAGCTAGGCGATTTGAAACTGTCTCCGAATATTGAAAACATCTGCAAGTTGAAAATAATGACTTGAGAGCAGTACTGATGGTACCAAGTAATCTTAGGACTCTGAAGGACTTGATGTCTGAAATTGTCAGTTTTTGCCAATTGTTTGAAAGTTTGTAGAGGAGGAGGTGGTCAGTATTTGACCAATTTGGGGCCAATCATCTTGGAAGAGAATATCAGTTTGACAGATTCGGTAAATTTAAGGATGGACATTGCTACAGTCCACAGTCTGCCACAACAAATCCTGCCGATACTGCTGCATTCAGGGGTGTCAGGGTGGTCGGCTTTACACAAGAAGATACGAATTGAAACTTAAATATGACAACCGAATAAATACGACTGAAACAAAATTGTTTCATTCTTGAAGTATTTAGATGTAGAAACTTGTGTTCAGCTTGTTTCCTGTGGTGTGTTATTCGTAGAATATCTAAAACAGTACCGATTCTGGTAGTGGTTCGGTTGGATAATTCGGATTATGTGACTCGTAGAATACCTAATGCAGTACCAATTATGGTGATGCTCAGTTCAATAATTCGAAAGTGTAAATCGTAGAGTACCTAAATTAGTACAAATTCTGGTGATGTTTCAGTTGAATAATTTGGAAGTGTGATTCATTGAATATCTAAAGCAATACCAATTCTGGTGATGCTTCGGATGAATAATTTGAATGTGTGATTCGAAATTATCTTAAGCAGTGCCAATTCTGGTGGTGTTTTGAATTTGTAGTTCATAGAATATCTAAATAGGCAGTAATTCTGTTGAGGGTCCGGATAAAAAGTTTGGATGTGTAATTCATATAATATTAAAGTAGTATTTATTCTAGTGTGGTTTGGTTGAAAAATGCGGATGTGTGATTCGTGGAATATCTAAAGCATTATCAAGTTGTAGAATACTTAAAGCAATATCTTAACTATCCAAAACCCATTGTGCCCTATACCATATTCCTGAGTCTATGATTTGATACCAAATTAACCCTCGAACAAACCATTTCTTATTATTTTCTGGAGATTCTCCATCACGCATATATACGATGTCTTTCTGTAAAATGATAAGAAAAAACATTGTTGACAATAATTTGGTGAAGAGTCTTTGTCCATTGCCTTAAACAGATATTAAGAAAATTGGATTGCTTTGAATATGAACGCGTGATGTCAAGCGTAATTCAAATATTTGGTTTGGATCTTTGAGAAATTTTACTACTGACCGTGGTCTCAAGGACTCTTCGATGAAATTGCATAATCCAATAATTCTTAAGAATCTGATTGGGAAATCCGAAATAATACATTCATGAACATCAAAATCATCTTAAAGTATATGATTTTGAGCGAGTAAACAGTCCATTAGTTTTAATGTTCCTGCCATTGGATGTGAGGTTCGGCAACTACATGAAGAATATGGATTTTTTCTATACTTATTTCCAAATACAGTGTTTAAAATATTGATTTCTAAGTACAAAATCATTTTATCCATCTCATATCTTTCTCCACCCCGTCACCCTTGAACGAAACAGTATCGCCAGTCCATTGCATATCCTGCGGGAGAAAAGAAGAAATGTTCTAGCAGCAGAATATATTCTACGGGTCTCAGCTGACATATACAACATTGTTCACCAACACTTCGCGTCATCAATATTTGTCGATACATTATGAGAATCGATTCCATTGCTTGATCCCGCCGGCTTAATAAGAAGTCATCAATGATTCTGCAATCAACTGAACCAAACCAAAATGAGTCGGGCAGTCTTTTTGCTCAATCGAACGAAGAGCAAACAAAACTCTTTAAGACATGAAAAATTGAGAGCTTCACATAAAATTAAGAACCCAAACCTCATTTCCTCAGACGTTAGTCTCGCTCGTTACTTGCGAAGAAAGGGAGGGTCGGCGAATAATTCATATCCTCTGACACATCGGCGTGCTGGGACAAAGCCATGCCGAATACACCTCACTACCAAAGCGAATGGGCCTCCAATTCCCTCACGTCGAATAATATCTTCCCGACAACGGCGCCATTTACTCCAACAGTTGTCATCCGATATTATTCGAAGAGCTGGTTCCCTAAGCTTGATTGAGCAGCGGGGGTTATTAACAGGAAGCCTTTACGAGGATTAAAGTTGTAAAATGGTTATTTTAGCTCGCCGCCCTGGGACGCAATTACTTGCGCCCCCGCCCATGTTAATGAGCCCGCCACGCCCTCCGAGGGCTGACAGTAACTACAAATGGTGTATAATTAAAGAGTGAGAGCGTGTTTTTAAGGTGTCTAAATTATTAATGTGTGGTTTTTGGTTGCCCGAAAGGTTATTTATGACACGTCACCCAGGCCTTCGGTAATTGCTGCCATTAATACGCTCTGGGCTTTTGTGAATGGGAAAACTGCACTCGCACTGTCTGTTCCAGCTGCTGTTGGGGGAGCGAGGTGTTGATGGAAAATTCATAGGTTGTAAGAATGTTTTCATAAAGCGAAGCTCTTCAAACACTTGCCGGGTGTTCTTACTGATTAGCGTTTAGTCACATAATTGCCCAAGAGTCAAACCGGGATTAAAGCAAACAGTTGCGATTTCGATGCATTTTTTATTTCAACCGAATTGAGATATTGCTTGGCTGCGACGTTGTTTCTGCTTCATGTACTTTCATTTTTCAAGGAATGTAAGAAATTGGACCATGATTGGAGCTTATTTTTGGTTAGTTTAACTAATGTCCCATTTGGATGCAACCGGAAGGCTACTTTTGGGGGCAAATTTCCTTCTTTTGTTAAATGACGGGGATGACATCTGAACTCTTTTTTCAAATACTAATACCACAATAGTGGGAGAATGCTTTCAAATTTTATAATAGCTATAAGTTATTTGCAGAAATATCAGTAGGAGTGAGTGACATTTTAAACCACACTGATTATTGGGAGACGACGTTAGTATAACATATATTTATTCTTTACAAGACGCTATAAGAAGACGCTACAAGTATATAAGTAGTTTTATAGAATAACAATAAACGGCTGGTGCTACTCAAACAAAAGATAATTATGCTAAATAGTTTACTTGCTCGCTTGCCGTGACATCCTGCCCACCCTGGTCAACATCCAGAGGTATGACCAGTTGGATTGAACGGGTAATCTTCTTTCGTTTGGCTGGAAGGATGCAGGTACGAATTCTTACGTCCGAATTATCAGTTACATTCATCACGAGAGCTTTTCAACACATATGTCGTGGTCGTAGATCTTCTTGTAATCGGACCAAGTCTCCTGCTCGTTGATTGCTTTACGTTTCGTTCTTGATGATATGTAAGTAAGATCAAAAGATATTATTTGGACCATCTTTTTCAAAATGTACCCAGTAAGTCTAGCTGTTGCCTTGTAAATATTTATGAGCTTGTTATATTTAAAGGAAATCGTAAAAGTCTCACCAGACCAATACTGCTAAGAAAACCAGTTAAGTAAAGCTATCTTTGAAGAATGTTATTAATAAATAAGTCATGGAAGGAGAGTAAAAAGTGGAATTCTTATAACTGAAGGGATATTAATTTTAAACTAATGACCTCATTGATAATGTATTTCTCAAAGTTTGATGACGTGTTCATTATGAAAGGCTTAACTTTGAAGGTTTTTATAGAGTTTCTATTAAGTTTTGGGTAGAATAAATGAACCATTTTTCAGGAATTATTGTGGATAAATCTCATAATTTTCGATCGTAGACAATTGACAAAAATGACGCCTTAATCGCCTTTCATTTTAGAACTTTGCTCACTTTAACAACATTAAGATACTTGATATAGGATTTGTTGACTAGTACCACTCTATCATATACATCGTAAATTTCACTTTTGATCAGGTGATTTTTTTGTGGGAAAGAGGAAGTTTCAAATCCTGGAAACAAACTATGATTCTTAAATTTAAAAATTTCTATCGGAAAACCGGAAGAAGATGTTTCTTTTGAACGGAATTCATGGTGACTTAATGATAAAATCGGAATTTCAGAACAGGTGAGCTTCAGGCTTGAAACCCGAATCTACTAAAAATGTCTTTTACATATGGGCTGGTATTTAAATGTGACGTCAAAGATAAAACGTGGTTTAGAGAGAAAGGTGCCGCTCAGGCGCCGTCTCTGTCTCCTGATCGAGAGTCAAAATTTAGAAATCCTTTCCAAATTAGCTATTGTGTTGCATTCAAACGGTCCGTTTATATTGCTAAGCTAAACTATACCACTTTAAATTAAACTAATAATTTTGTTTGGAGGAATTACGAGGCAAACTGTTGGAACTCGACCTGTCAAATTAGAAATATAGCTATTCTTATTTCGTAAGTGTCCCCTTAAAAAGATCTCGAAGCTTTTAAAATTATTTTTAATTAATGAAAAATTATTATAGATTTTTCCCCTGAATATCTTTGTAGCATAATTTCTCACAATCGATTTTTAAATATTTTAAATAAACAAATAGAAAAAAAATTATGCATTATCAATTTTAATTCCAAACAATTTTTATTAGCTTTTCAAATTAAATTTAAACAGAATATCACGACAATGTTTCCCCTATATTCAACTAAGAGTAGCAAAATAGTGAACATTTTTTTCCCGCGATTAAGAAAATATAAATATTTGACTTTTTTCACTTTATTTTAAACTAGCATTCTAAAAGTTTTTTTGAAGGTGATTATAATTTTAAACTAGTTTTCATTTTCTAAATTACTTGGTGGTAAATTACATTATACCAGAATAAAATTGCTGATACAATTAAGATAGGAGACGCAAAACTAAAACATTATTACAGTTGAAGAAAGGAAATTCTAATGTCTTTCAATTTTCCTAGTTTTAATCGGAACTATTTTATTAGTAATTATCATGAATTAAATTAATCATTTCAGTTTTTATTTTATTAGTGTACTTGTGAAGGGAAACATTTTAAAAGGAATTTTAAAGGTATATCTATCTTTGATTAAAACACTTTCCGTTCACTGAAAAATATACGGTCCTCAAATTGTAATTTTTAAAATTCCTTTTTAGACCGCTGCTTGTCGATTTTTTAATATTTATATTTCAGTGTCTTTTTTATTTCCACTTTTGGAATTGGTTTGTCATTGCATTAAAAATCAGGCCTTCTGTTTATGAGAACTTTTAAAGTATTTATCTAGTGGCACAATCTTAGCTAGTGTTTTGAAAGTAAACAAAATTTCACTTTTCTAGAAATTGGCAAATAAATATTGATCAGTAGATTAATTTTCATGCTTACGTAAAAATAATAATATGATTCAAGAAAGCTTGATTTTTTTTTTACTTTTGATGATTTATAATAATTAAATTTAAAATAATATCAATAGCTTATATGAAATGAAGATCAAACAATGATTTCTCAATTTTGTGAAGTAAATGATGAAAAGAACACGATAAATTCTTATGCAAAGAAAACAAAAATATATTCTATATACAGCTAATATTTGATTTAAAGAAAGAGTTGTTAAGAAACAATACAGAATATTAATTTTTATTTGTGAAAGGGTATTTTTTCAGTGTATTTGAATTCCATTAAATCTCTTGCTATTATATTCCATGTTACATCAATATTTATTTTTTAGCAGCAGTATGATTGCTACATTGTTCTTGTTTTAGAAGAAATTGATTTTAAAGCATATTATATTATAATTTAATATTTAGATCTGTTTGACAGTTACCGATTGAACAGGGTGCTTGAAAGGATACTTGACACTTCTAAGACGAATAATGGAATTATATTTTGTAAATTAAAACTTTTTCTCTTGAATTTTTGCAGAATATTGAATATTTTTTCCATGTATCAATACACAGATTAAAGATATGTGAAGAAACTGGATTATTTTTAAAATGCCATATTTTCTTTTTGTTTATTGAATAACCTATTTTTTCATATTAAAAATGTTTTAATTTGCAATAAGTTTTTTAGGAGAAAGCTGCTAGAATTTCTATTAAAAATCTCCTTTTTTAATTTCTGTTTGCTAAATGTTTTTTTCAAATATCTAAATATTTGTGAAAATGTAAATAACTGAAATTTAATCAATTATTAACTATAAGACTTAGTACAAAATAATATTGAAAACTTTATCATATAAAAAACACATTTCGATTAAAATTAAAAGGTTTTTTTATTACAAGCAGTTTAATTTTAATAAATTTTTACATATAAATTAAATCAAATTTATTCAATGTAAATTTAGATCCACCATATATGAAAAGTATCTTGGATATGTATTGCAGATCTAAATTCAAAAGTCCATAATGAAAATGATTGGTTCAATCTTTGAGGAGCATAAAAAGAAGACTAGTCTTTGAAGTTCATTTTTGGATTTGTGTGAAGCACTTCCAGATTTTCACCGATTGCGACGATGAAAAGCCGATTTTGAAGCTCACAACCTCTGAAAGTCTCAGAGAAATTTTGAAAAAGCGCTAAATTTGTTAAGAATTTAGCTATCATATTTGTACAATGAAGAGCCCGAATGTTCTTTCTAATCTACAAACCATTAGACTGTCATCTTTGTTCGATAAAGAGTACAATATTATCATCTTTAGACACAGTTATTAGACTATCACTATGGCTTCTAAGTAGACAGTTCCATTATTTCCTGTTAGCGAATTTTCAACCACAGCAGATGCGGTGGCCTTTCTGGTTACAAAGTTCAGCGATAATTATTAGGGGTAAAGTTGTCTCAGGCTGTCAAGATTAGCAATCCTTAGAGACAGGAGTTTAACAGTCTTATATTAATGTAAAACCATGGTCTCAAGGATTACATGGATTCAAGAAAATACAAAATAACGCTTATATTCCTTGAAAAATTATCGGTAATTTGAGGCTAGTTTTCAGAGAGGCTCATTCGGAGGAAGCTCCATGCTGAAACTTCGTGGAAATTTGCAGTTGACGGATCCATCTAAGAAAAAGAAAAAAAAAAATTCATTTTCCAGTTCAGATAATCTCATAAATATGTGCTTTAAAGATAGATAAACTGAATTTATCATAAAAGAAATTCAAAAATTTGAAATCTAAAAGCATTGACCATCACAGTTTTGTTAAATACATGTTTAACTAGCAGTACCCGCACGGCTCTGTCTGTGGCATTACATCCAAGGGAAAAAAAGTAGCTTTAAACTTTTGCCTATCTTCCATTCGATATGACATGGGCATGTTATGCAACACCAAACAAACATAAAACTATGTTTAGAAATTATCAAAAATATCTACAAAATAATTTTTTGCAGTACATATTCAGAAATATTTAGACTGTTAACAAAGGTACAAAAATGATATGTTCGTAGAC
This sequence comes from Argiope argentata, assembly GCA_026289955.1. Classification (NCBI taxonomy): domain Eukaryota; kingdom Metazoa; phylum Arthropoda; class Arachnida; order Araneae; family Araneidae; genus Argiope; species Argiope argentata. The sequence continues at coordinate 2,361,482 of JAOUZG010050330.1, read as the reverse complement.
AAAACACAGGCGATCATTTCGAATTTGGATTTATTTCTTTTAGGCATAATGACATTTTAATTGCTCTTTAAAATCATACGTAATTAAAGAAATGTATCGCATATGCATACCACATCTCTTGACACATGAGCAGTTTGCGGTTTTCGCCCATGTAATAATCTCAAAATATCGGATGTTTACAAAATCCAAATGTCAGAAGCTTAAATCTGTGGGTCATGAAGAGACTTAACAATGATGTATGGTATGGCACTGTGCTAAAAAGTGTGGTTAATGTTTATATATGATTTTAAAAACTAGTATTTTCTAAAAAAAAACTAAAAAGGCCAACATGTGGGGTTTTGAACCGTAACTCGTCCAATTCAGGATGAGACCTCTGAAAACATTCAAGACGCTGGATAGAAAATCGTGGGCACTCCAAAAATTATAAAAAAAGAAATTAGAAAGTTTGAAAGTCAAATGTATTAACAATATTGTTACATTTAAATTCAATTATCTTCCTAGAAAGTTATTTATAAAATTATTTATAGAAAAATTAGAAAATCAATTATTATTCAGTGCATATAATCCTTTATTGTTGTTTCTAATGACTTTTGCCATGGGCAAACTGGCTGACGCGGTCAGCGAATTTTAGTTGAGGGTGCGTTTCTTGTTTTAAGTAGTGATAACTAGGCCTAAGAGTACGTCTTAACTACTCACACACCACATTCACTTGCACAGCCTCTTTTTACATGGGGGACATTCACACATTTCCCAGATCGAGTAGGTAAAGAACAACCATGCCCGAAACGGGACTCGAACCCATGAAGCCCAAATCATGGGGAAGACACGCTATCCTTATTCCAGGAAGTCGGCACAATCTTATATAAATGTACGCATTATAGACAAATGAACAGAATCCACTATAAAATAGAGATTCTAAAATTTTCAAAGTAACCCCAATGAATTAATAATCAGTTAAGGATCATTAAATTATGCAGCAGCAACCTCAGCATTACGACAATACATCAAAAACAAAAATGTTTCCAAATTGCTGGAGTTTGGCAAGAGTTGGTACTGGTGAAATCATTACGCCTGCCGCTTCTCTTACTTACATGGAGTTTTTTCTAAACACAAGGTTACGAATAAGAATATTTGAATGGACCCGCCGGCGCACCCATGGTATCAGAGTTAGCGTCCTGGTGGCTCCCTGGTTCGAGGCAGTAGTAGACGAGATTAAACTGCTCTTACCCGTTCCCTTAGTGACCTAAATGCTCTTCAGCACAGGCCTCTTCTGGCCACATTTTATCTTGACTGGGGCTTACCGACAATACCTGGTTCATGATTCCCTATGGTACTAGTCTTTGGTATAGTCTTGGTACTGGACTTTCTCACGGTGAAGGAGTTCATGGACCTGATAAAGCTCAGCTGGTTACGGGGATGAAAAAACACCCAATAACAAGATTTCCAAGATGTTCACCAATGAAGAAAGATTATGGGCAGATGAAGAAATTGCTGCCTTCATTAATCTTTTTCTTTCATCTTTGTGATAAAATTGGATGCTTCCTAATGCAAGTTTTTATAATAAAAAATATTCAAGTAGTTACAGCATCCTCGGGCTGCCCCATGGTGATCTCTCAACCCGAAAGGGTGTAAGACGTCAGGAGCTGCAACATCCTTATAAGTAATGAAATGAGAAATTTTTTTGAATTCTATACTGATAGCCAATCGAGAAACTTTTCAAACCAGACCATGTGACACATATTTGTAGTAATTGAGGCCAATGTAATATCTATAAGCATATTCTGCACGAGACCATCAGAATATAATATAAGATTACATGTTCTTCATTTTCTCTTGTGTCTTTTTTCTCTCAATGAGTTTTGGTTGTCCTAACTCTTCCTTTGCGTACTGTAGTGAACGAATTGAACTCACTGCTAAACTAATGGAAAGCAGAATATTTGAGATGGCAATGAAAGGATTATTGCGCGGACATCAAAGAGATTTATTATGAGTGCAAATACAACTTCGAACTTCCATTCCTATTGATTGTATTTTGAATTTTTTCTTCATGACGTTGTTTAATATTGGAAGATTTATATTCATTCGTACTCGTGTACAATAATTTTGAATAATCCTGCATTAATCAACTTCTAACTATTTTACACTTTTTCCTGACGGCGTCGTGGCACAGAGGTAGCGAGTCTTCTCCGTTTTTTTGGGCATTCCAGTTTCGAGTCCCGGTTTGGGCATGGCTGTTCTTCTGTGTGCTATCTGTGAGGTGTGTGACTGTGCCCCTGTAAAAAGGGTCTGAGTAAGCGAATGAGGCGAGGACGTAGCTGAGATGAGGACGTACTCTTGACTCTAGTTGGCATTACTTCAAAAACAAGAGACGCTCAATTGGCCTAAAACCCTTAACGGTCGTCAGCAAGCTTGTCCATGGCAGTTGCTAAGTAACAGTTGCTAGTAACAAGAGCAAAAACGACACATTTATTCTTTGAATATTTCTCTGCAAAAACTTTCTAGATAATTACTTTAAAAAAATCCTTGTTCGTATAGAGAAGTATAGCAAAGATATAGACTCAATAATAGTGTATAGAAACTAATATAAAGAAAAATTTAAAAGCATAAAAAAACTCAATACTGGGATTTTGATGAATTTCGGTATTTCCATGTTCCTGAGTCCCCGAAATTTTTTAAAAATCGAATTCTGTCTATCAAGTGGCAAATACAGTAACTCCACAATGCAAAAAAGAAATTATATGGATAAAAAAATAACATTTCACCTTTATAACTAGATTAATCTCTACGGAAATCTTAGTCACTTAACTGTTTTTCCCGTATGCCGTACGTGCATCGATTTATCAAATTTTGATAGTTGTTAACTAAAAATATACCATTCATAACAATTATAATTCAATAGTAAAATGACTTCGAATACGTAGATAAGTCAAGTATTCGATTGATTTCCATTTGATTAAAAAAATATTTCTTAGAAGCTGTCCTCTTATTAGATTGTAAAGAAAATAAAATTGTTTAGTGATTAATTGAAAATGGCACACTTTTGTCTTTGCGATTTCTACAGATGGGTTATTTGCATCGTCATTTATGCGATCTGACTTTGGTAATTTACCTATCGATTAATCAATCATTCCAGTTATACCCCCTTATCTTTTTAAAAAATGTAAGTAAAAAATAAATTTTCAAAAAATAGCCTCACTTTACAGAATAATTTGAACGTTATAAAATAAAATTTTAAAATTCTATTTTTAAAAATAGTTCTAAATAACTGCACTAGATGGCGACACATTATTTTAAAACTTGGACTTGCCACTTATTAATTTTACTTTTATTGCACAAATATTTTTTTAAAAAATATTTTCAATGAAAATAAATTATCATATGAAAAAAAAAGAAGCTAGAAGACATTTCGTAATTAAAGTTCATTATAAGAGAAAATATAATTTCAATATGAAGATTTTTTTTAGATTTTCAAATAAATGATAAAAAGTAATAAAGGATTGGAAAAAGATGAAGTGATTCATTGTTATTAAAGATGAAGGCTATAACAACACTTATGTACAAGTAAATATTCATGAAGATTTTTTCCTTTTTCAAATAAATGATAAAACGCAATAACTGATTGGAAAAAAAAAGAGTGAAGCCATTTTAATGAATGATGAGGGCCACGACAATACCCATATTATAATTTTGGTGTAAATGCATTTAACTTAGAGTAAAATAAAGGGGGGAAATGTAAGAAATTCTGTACTCTCAATTTTGGGTGTAAGAAAAGGAGCAAATCTTACATTTTTTTAAAAAAAGAAATCCTTACGCTGAATTAACATTAAAATAAAAATGGAAGTTATTTTTAACTCGTCTTATTTAGGCTTTTGATAATACAAAGCAAAGATAATTCTGCATAGCAACATTAAAATATGGGACAATGAATTGATCTATTGACTTAAATAATATTACAGCTAAGAATAAAAATAAGCTTTGGCTCTCCAGATTCTGGCTGATTCTGTAGTGGATTGAGTAAATGATGTTTTTTTCATTAATAAGAGACTTATTAATGGTTGGCATCGACCGCTTTGGAAATTAGATTTATTGATTACGTAGAGAAACGAATTTCCACGAAAGGGATTATAGAATCATTTAGAATTATTATAACTTTAGCCTTGCTAATTAATTACAATCAGAGCCTGTGCAAAACACAAAATGAGCAAAAAATAGCAAATTTGAAAACAAACGGTTTTTATGTCAAAGGCAAGAAGTTGCACTAAACTATTCTATTGAAATAAAATATAATCGGTATCCCCGGCGAAGCAGTCGTAAAAAACGATAAGTGAGCAATAAGAGAATGAAGTTATAATATCACGAGTTAAAGTTAAAAATTATCCTGAGCTTTGAGCTAGGTGAATGAAATTTGGTTTGCGGTCTTTACGCCGAATTTACCCATTCCTATCAAATGTTGAGTAAAATCTGATCAAGGGAGGTCCGTCTGTTCGGCTGTTCCTACATGAACTAACACGATAACTATAAGGAGAGTGAGCTGGATAGGGAGAAAAAAATCAGTATACAAATTTGCATTTATAATGTAGATACTTAATAAATTTTGAGTCGAATTCAACAAGGGGATTGATCATATATCGATCAGCACTTTCAGAATCCCGTAAACGCGATATTCCAAAAATGCGACATATTAAATGCATCGACTTTAAATATTTTAATATTTTATGACTGCAATAATAATTTTTTTAAAAAAATAAAATGTTTGCTTAGTTTGTTTGGGAAAAACAGAGCAAATCCGAATTCGATTTCCGGAAATTTTCAGGGTTTAATAGACAAAACACACGAAAAGAATCAAATGATAGATGCAGTAAAAATGTTAAATTCACGCCATCGATTAATGCTTCATAATTATTTTACGTCTGTCCAGCAAAGTCGTTTTCTAGAACAAAACTTTTATAAAAGATTAGACGAGAAAGCTTTGGCGAGACCATCACATCACGGCCACTAGTTTTCCCTAATTAGGTTTTGGATGTAACGAGTTCATATGCGCACTGATAGCAGATTCTTTTTTTTTTTTTTTGCTAAATTTTAACGTTATTTGCAACTTAAGAGGAATATATGCATATCAGTTAGCGTCCTGCCATAGGGGTAGCGTGTCTTTCCCATGATCTGAGCGTCCAGGGTTCGGGAATGGTTGAAGTTCATCTGTTCTATTTGTGAGATATGTGAATATGCCCCCCCCCCCCTGTAAAAGGGGACTGTGATGAATGAGTAGCCAAGGTGTTCTTTTGGCCTTACTTGGTGTTACTTCAAAACAAAAGGCGCTGATATTCGGCTTAAAATCGCTGACTGCGTCATTGAGCTTGTCTATGGCAAGTGCCATTAGAAGCAACAACAATATTCAAATTAAATTTCATTCGATTAGTTTTTATTCATTTCTGAATAATCCTACTCACAGACAAAAATAATTCGAGTTTTTTTCGAACTCAAGGCAATTTAACTCATGAAAATAAGCGAACATATCTGCAGGGAATCTTTTGATGGTTACAGAATTTTCTTCTTATATATTTTATTTACGAGGAAGTAAATATTCAATTATCTGCACTATATATCTATTTGAGAGTTAAACAATGTTATAATGCAGTGCCTCTCGGGTTGTTCACACGTGTTGATGACTTGAAAAGAAGATAAATGCCTGTTGTCCGTCTAAATCGATTTTTAAATGTCCCTTTCAAATCGACCGGAATGTAGGCTAAGAAACAATTAGTAGCGGGAATCAAGACGCGCCAGATTGGCCTGTGCATCTTTTAATCTACCGCAGCTCGCGACTCAATCCGGGATTTTCAACCAGCCTCACAACTGCGCGTTTAATTATAAGATTACCGCCAGATCTCCATTTAGGACCGGGATTAGAAATTTAATTTTCTCAAAACTGGTAGAGGGCTTTCATCTAGGATTATTAATTAGGTTTAATGAAGGAGAGATTGGCACTACAGGACGTAAACAGGTTAATTTAGTATATGAACAGCAAATAGAGCGGGATTGATAAAAAAAGTTGCGTTTTGAATCTTATTTTGGTTGAAGCTGGCAGTCTATGAGAAAAATTTAATTTTCTTTATTAAAGATGGAAATTTTAAATACTTCCATTGTTTTTTATTTCTTTAATTTATTTTTGTTTAGATTATATTTGCAATAGATACTTTTATATTTAGATTTGCAAATTTTATTATTTTTTTATATTTGCAATATATACTTTTATATTTATGTTTGTAATGTATATTTTATGCATTTATATTTCAATTTATATTTGTGAAATTTAATTTTATTCACTTAAAATTAAAATTTTAAACACTTTCGTTGTTTTCCAGTGTTGCAATTTATTTTTATTGAATTAATCAATTTCAACAATGGAAAGAGATGCAAGATATTGAAAAATCGAAGGCGGGGGACATTCATTAGATGACATAAAATATAGATAATAGAAAGAAGATTAAGTAAAAATAAAATTAAAATAACATATAAAATAAAAATAATTATAATAAATATAGTTTTATGGATTCTAAGTAACTTACATAGACTCAGAATTTATAAAACACGAACTTCCCCTCCCAAGATGTTATATCTGCATAATTTTACAGAAATCAGAAATATAATTCTTTAAGGATTAAAATAAAATTCAAAAATTTGTTTAAACACAAACACAGAAGTCAGATTCCCCACTCTTCCACCACTTTTTAAAAATTTCTAAACAGAACCATTATGATAAGATAAAAGGTACCAAAATTTGTACAATTAAAACATAGAAAAATGAGATGTAGATAAATAATCAAGACTACATATAAGGATAAAATTTATAAAAAGTAGAGTATAATTTACAGGGAACATAATAGTATTATTTTGAAAGTTTAAATAGAATTCTAAATGGTAAAGAATAATGCAAAAATTTAACGATTTTTCCTAATGACCTTCAAGAAGAAAGATTTTTGCATCATTTTAGCCCTGTCTTTTTAATGATATAAATTCACTAGGATATTTTTTTCTTAACATCCCACTATTTTAAAAATGCATTTTTTGAATATTTTTGACAGTTTTTCCTTTTTGTTGAAAGTAAATTTCAAACAATTCTTATCGTTTCATCAAATATTCAATCCGAACATTTTCTTCCATTATTGAAAACTAAAGAAAACTATTATTTATTATCTAGTTCATTTACAAAAAAAGGAAGTAAAGTTGCATTATGGTGAAAAGCAATGTGCAATTAAAAAATAAATTATCCTGGAAAAATTTATCTTTTTTTAATGGCGCTAGGATGTCATATTTCAGGCAGGTTCAAGTGCAAAATAAAAAAAGAGTAAGTTAAAGGCTATGAAAATAAGAATTTAATGTCTGCCACAAAGTGTTGTTTAAAATTATATCTTTGAATGAATCGTGAGCATCAAGCTATAAGAGGAAAATTCAATTAAAATTAATTAATTTAAATACACCAATTTTAAATTAAAGTTAGTTCGTAATCAAATGTGGATATTAATCAATATAAGAATTGCAAACGATAACCAATCGACTATTTATGGTACCGGAGTAAAAATTCAAAAATTATATAATTCACTTGCAAATTTTCCTTGAAGCTACACAAACCTGCCTGTCCTGAGCAAAATTCTTTTTAAAACAATATCAAAAAATATTTTTATTCTTGAATGGAAGTTTATTTTAATTAAAATGTAAGCCTATACCCAAAATCTTACAGACTTGTGTCTATATTGACAGCCTTAATACAGACGAAGAAAGGGATTTGTATGGTTGCAAAGACGACAATTTCCAGATTAGCATGCGAGGGAGTGGACTTTTTTTAATATCTATTAAAAATACATTTAAAAAGCAAACAAACTACTTGTCGATTAAATTTTTTTGATAGAATGAATAAATATGCAATATGGCGGTGAAATGGAAGATGGCAAATGGATTCAAAATCTTTGGAATAAAAAAAAACATATTTGAGAAAAATGACGATGGCCATTTTTGAAGTTACACAACACAAATACGAAAGAAATCTGAGTTAGGTAAAACCAATGTATCCTTTGTATGAAGTAAGAGTCAGGCAGGAATCAAGGAATGAATAATCAATTTAATAAGAATTTCCCATTGCTTTTTAGAGCTTCTCTCTATCCAGAAAGAAAAGAAAGACATTTGGATATGAAAATCGATATGGCGCGCTAGATATCAGCGGATGATTCGAATCAATCCCGGTAGATGCTGACAATACCTGGTGAGAAAAGTCCCCTGATTGGCGAATTGGATATCTCCACAGCAAAGGCCAAACATTCATTTCCATTCAATGCACCTCTTCGTATAATCGTGTTTCAATCGCCAAATGTGATTTGGATACATTGGCAGACGGCTGTTTATAAAGAGCATTAGCCCTCAGTAGATTATACGTTGTTTAATCATTCTTGCGCTGGGTTAAAGCAGAAATTTCTACAACAGAGTGCTAATTGAGTCGTCTTTGTTAACTGTTAATGGTTTGAACTCGATACTGTTCATTGACAAGTAGTATGCTTTGGAATGCAGATTCAACCAATGATCATTAATGACTGGTAGTTAGTTGGTGATGTCGTCCATTTGCGACAGCTAAAACGAAATGATTCGATGCTTTTTGTCATTGAATGCTGTCAACGTCTCGGGTAGTGCTTATGATGAGGTCCTTTTGTGATAAGTTAAGTTTCACATTTCAACAAAATTTTAATTGACACGTTAACAATATTTTTTATTCCAGAATTTTTTTTAAATAAAAATACGCGTATACAAATATTTATTTTTTATCACGCTATACCATTGAAAAATGATTAAAATAAGTCATAACAGACTCTCCGATCAGCCACGAAGGCATACGGATTTAAACATAAAACTGGATGACTGATTACCGCAACAGCAACACTGGCAGGAACTGTGGTTGAGTCCAAAGTTCATCACCGACCACAGTACAAGCCTGCCGGTAAGAAGTATGTGCAGTCATCGATGGGAGAAGTCTACCCCTAAAATTTCCTAGCCTAAATTTTCGATATGCTTCATTTTTCGCTAAAATCGCCAAGTCCCCAAATAATTGCCAAATTTGTCACCAACGACATTCAATTGTCATTCATTTAGAAGCCAAAATATCTATGTTCATTCAAATGTTTGACATTTTCAAAATTTAATTATTAGTTAATTGAATAATTTAATCAATTTATTTTATTCTCTTGATTTTACCAAGTAGTGAATATTCGATTTAGAATACAGGGCGAGCCTTTCTTATAAAAATGTAATTCAATTTCGATAAATAATACAAAAATTTCTATAATAAACATAAGATTAATAATCAAAGAATGCTCTTTTTAATTAACAAACTGTTGCCATAAATATTCGTACAAGAAAAACAAAAAATGAACTTGAAATTCATTGCTAGGTTAAGAACAACATTTTAAATGAATTAACTTGTTAACTGGAAATGATAAATATTTCGATGTAAAATGAATTGAATAAGAGATAATTATCCAATTAAAAGGCTCAAGAAAGAAGCAAAGAAATAAAAAATAAAAAATTAATATCAAGAATAGGAACAAATATATTAAAAAAATAAGAAATAAAAATAAGTTATATCATGAAATTCTAATGTACAAAACTTATTTCAATATTCAAACACTGAATTTGATAAAAGAATTGATTTAAAGATTTCACCCATAATATTTAGAATAATGAATTATATGTTAAAAAATCAAATGCAAAACTAATTAAAATAAAAAAAATTCTGCATTTTAACGTTTCAAAAACTGTTCTTATGGATTTTAAAAAAATATTCAATTGTAGGAGATTTGTAAAAGGAAAATGTGTTTTATCTTCTCGAAAATTCTTTCTTTCTCTTCTCATATTTGTGATCAAGAATCCGTGCATGGAGTGAGTTACAATTAGAGGACTTGTTATAAGACATACGCAGAATTAAAAGCAATGTATTGAAATAAAGGAACGTATTGGCGGAGCTTAAATTATTGTTGAGGGAAAAAATGGAGCACTACTAAATTAAAATCCCATCACTGTACGAACAAATATAACGAACTACTGCAAACATTGTATAACGAAGCCTATCACTAAATAAAAACATACAGTGACAAAATTTATTAGATAATGCTTGTAGAATTTCAGTCCCATAACCACTTAGTTACAAGGACAAAAATATGCTTACAAAACATAGCTTTAAATGGCAAGTCCGATGAGCACATATTTTAAATTCTCCTAAAGTTTATTGTTGATATTCTTCATATATGCTAGGTTAGGTGATGCTATATTACCTTAATATTTTGTATCAGGTACGTAAAAGTAACAAATGTACAAAAACTGATACAGAAGGGAAGCATTAAATATTCGATATCAGTTTTCAAATTCGATTGATAACAGTCGACCTCGTTCGTTTTCAGTCAGATGACACCATATCAGTCTGCTACAATACACAGTTACAGCAAGAGATATAGCTTATTTCCACTTTAGTTCGCAGTTTTACCACGGTGGCAATAATACCGTTATTTATCCAAAAGTTAGGGGCGCTCTACAAAATATATATTTTATACTTTTACTTGAAATGTAACTGTTATTAATGCATTTTTTAAATGTTTTCCTTGCAAGGTTCATTAAGTATACAAGATTGATATTTTGTTCTATAAGTAAATATATTTTGATTTACTAATTTTTATTTGATTTTTTTTCAGACAACAGATTTCTATGACAAAATACTTTGATTTCGTTTGTAGCATAAGAATTAGGCAAGAATTAGTCTAACTGAGGCTCGGGGCAAAAACTTTTTGGAGGTCTCCTTCTGTCTTTTTTTTTTTTTTTGTCTTTGAAAAGCAATGTAAAAAAAAAGTTATTTAAAGAAAGAAAAGTAAAATAAACTTTCTATTTGATTTGATCCCCTCTCTCTGATGGGGGGTCCAGGGAAACTGCCCCGTATGCTCAAGCTTTGATAAGAATTTCAATTTGCTCTTATTTTTACAATTTTTTAATGCAAATAAATTTTCTCATTATTTAAAAAAATAATTTTCTGATTATAAATCGTATCTGATGTTTTCTAGCGTGTATTACTTTGTAATTTTGTCACCATATTCTTAACATTTCGCTTATTCTAAGAGAATATCTATTTTTTTTTTAATATTGATATCGATTTACTTTTTCAAGTAAATTTTGAATTTTTTTAAAAAAATATCCTGCATTATCCAGCATTCTGCAAATTAGTATTTCCCAGAATTTTAATTTTAAAATGTTGAAAGTTTATATGAATATGGAAACGATGAAAGTGCATGTTTAATATTTTATTTTTTATAAAAATATTGTACATGATGTTTTTATATCATTTAATGATGAAAAAAGTAGCAACTGCTACACTATATGTTACATGATACATTATATATATATTACTTTTATCTCACCTAATGTGATCTCACAATGAAGTTTGCAATAAAAATATACCAAAAGTATCATATCTCTGTCATAAAATACACCTTATATTGTGTAAATCTATCTGTAGAGTTACTGAAGCAAAATTAAAGGAGCAACCGAATATGTTTTAAAGTATAAAAATCACTTCCAGTTTGTGCCACCTAATAAAAAAGGACGCCAAGACACCCCAGAAACCCCAATCTTGCAAAACCCAATGCCCCGAGGACCTCCGAGATGGAAACGGCTCATTCCGCCATTACTGCTTAGGTCAGATCAGTTGGCAGAAGAAAGCTGCTGCCAGATTGCTTGAGTGGAAACTTTTTCCCCTTATTCGGCGTCCCGCAAAATGGCTTCTAAAACTCCATTCATCCGCTTGCAAACAGTTCATTAGAGCAGGCGGCAGCCACTACGAAACGTTTGAGTGAGACCCATTACTTTAATCACTTATTTTAGGCAACCGGCCCACTGAGATTGATGTATAAATGTGAGTTTCGACAGTGGAAAGCCTTTCCCTCGTTAATAATTCGCAATGAAATTAAGCTGATTAATTGGGACGCTAAGCTCTGCTCGGGGAATGGAATTCGCTCGGACGGGATCAAAAGTGGTACAAGTTCGCATTTTTGGTACTCCGAGAGACTGGAATTTCAATTTAAATTGCCTTTTACTGCAATTAACCGACGGGGCGCAAAAAGCCAGCCTGCAGGGCTGATGGAAGGTAGCGCAAACATAACACGGCTGTCTGTTTGAAGACGAAGCACATCAAAGAGAATGCTGAACATTGTTTGCTTTTGATTGAGCCTGACTTACAGGCTTAGGGACCATTAACAAGGCATGATCCAATGTTCTTTTTACCGCTAAGTCCACAATCGCTACTAAGCTCTGCAAATGAGATACGATTTTTAAGTATCTCACTAGGCATCGGACCGTGCAGCAGAAAATCAAAGCAAAATTTTCAATGGGATCATTTACTGGAGAAGAAGATGGGTGGAAATAGAATGAAAGAAAATACGCTTGTTATTAATGGAAGGGTCGATGGTTTAATTTTAATACGGAATAATTTTTTTTTCCTGCTCTGAAGCTTCTACTGCGCAACCGAATGTTCCTTTATGGCATTATAAATAAAAGCACGCACAAGCATATTGACAGTTCAAAAAACTTTTACTTAAAATTATTTTAAAATCGGATATTTTGAATGTTTATTTTTAAGTATAGAATGCCGAAATTCAAAGATTGTTTTGAAAATATAGAAATATTTGGGTATACAAGTATCTTTTTATAATTTCAAAGATTTTATATTGTTGGAGTACTTTTAAGTTGTTTTTTTAATGGTATTTGTCACGAACAAAGTTAAAAGGTTCGAAGAAGGAAGAGAATGAATTTGTTTTAATATGCTGCAATTGCTTGCTTGTATTTTCAAAAGAGATTTTTTACATTTCTTTATAACACTTATATCCAAGTTTATATCATAAAAAGGTTTTAGTAAGGATGGGTGAAGGTCAATTTTATTATTCTGAAGGAAAAAAGGAATAATTAGGACAAAAACGAAATGGAAATTAATACTACAAAACTCGTACAAAATAATGATACGAAAAACAAAACAAAAATAAATTATCGGGTGTAATTTTCTCGAAATGTTCTCTCCAAATATCTAATAAATGGTTACTAATCTAAGATCATGAACACTACAAGCAATCAGAATTAAAGAACCTCAAACAAGATAGTTATCGATCATATAAGGAAAGAAAATCAAAACAAATTTCTTGACCCATTAATATGAACAACAAATTTCTTGAACCATAATATTAAAAATAACACTGTATTTAGAGAGCTCAAATGCTGTTACTACTGAGACACAAATGAATTGAACTAAATTAGCAATAAGAATTGTTTAAAGTAAAAATCAAGATCAAAAGGAAAAAATAGTATGAATCCGGCCTAAAGACTTTTTCAAGGATCACCCTCATTTAGGGACTCAAACCAGGGATTTTTTTTTCTGTGAGGGGTCTGACAATTTCGTCAAAAAATTGACCCCTCGGGACCCGAAAATCCCAGGAAATTGAAGTTTTGGAGATAAATTAGTACCACAGAAATACAAGGACAAATTTGAATCCAAATATAATACACAAATTGTTTTAATTAAACAAAAGATTGTAAAACCTAAATTAAAATATACCAGTATCAAAAGCACACAAAAAAACACAGGCAAAACAATTTATTAAAGTAAATAAAATTAAAGAGACATGCTCAAATCCTCACACAAAAACAAAGCACAGTAATTAGAAAAAGAAATACAAATTCATACCAAATTAAGAACTCTAAAAGTTTGAAGCTTGTCCCCCAACGGTAGAATTTCACCTCGTCAAATCAACGGTAATTTTTCAGCGTTTGAAGCCATAAGCTTGGTCAGAATATATCGTCACAATAAGACGAGGTGTCATCTATTAAGTTACGGTTCAAAGTGGATAAACTGGCAGATATGTTTCAGTTTTGAAAACTAGTAAAACTTTCTTATTAAAATGTGTATGTTGTAATTATTTTTGGGAAAATCGTTAGAGGTTAAGTAGATTAAGATTCATACATGGTAGCAACAAACAATATTGTTTGTTGCTACTATATATGAATTTTTGTTATTACAGATTTTTTTAATCCTGTTAAAACTGCGAAAATATTAAAATTTTGAAAATTTTAGAGTTTAAATTAGAATGGTAACTAAGTAAACTAGTGTAGAAAATTTCAAAATCGTAAGTAAAAAGTTTATTAAATATTGTTTAAGAAAGTCCAAAATATCTTTATTACTATTAATTATAAAATTATCCTCATTGTTAATTTTATTTAGAATTATTTTCAAATATTTAAAGAAATGTTTTTCCGTAAAATAATTGTAGTTTCCGGTCCTACAAGTTCAGAATCTAAATTTAACTAGTTTTTTTAATGAAATTTTACTGTTGGAAATAAATAAGGATAGTTTAAGAACAAGTTTTTAGTTATTTTAGCGAAAGCTAGCATCCTTTTATATAATTCCTTTTTCCGGGTTTTGTTTAAAATGTAGGTTGTTATTATATAATATACATATATTCTTTAATTACGAGTTCTTTATAAAAATACTTAAAAATTAAACAGGAATTATTGGCCGATTTATCTATTACTGTAATAATAAACCACTCTTTAATTTTTTTTCTTTTTTCAAAGATTAATATAAAAGATTAATCAAATATTTTCAAAGATTAATATATTAATATAAATTCTTCGTTTTTTAGTTCTGGTATTACCTGCATTAATCCTTATCTTAATTTCCTCTAAAATTCTTACCTTCCATCCTCCGAAAATTTTAGTTTACCTAATGAAAAGCTATTCGACCTTAATTTATGACGATTATTTAAATACAGAAATCATCACAAAAAATAGTTGGATAGAATTATGTAACTTTAATATTAACCTCTAAACTGGTTTATTTTCCTTACCATCTAATAAGAGGACACCTTCTATTTTGGGAATATTTTCTTATTTTGATTCAAACGGAAATTCATGGAATACTTGGCTTATCTATGTATTCGAAGTCATTTTACTATTGAACTATAATTGTTATGAATGATTTATTTTTTGTTTACAACTATCAAAATTCGATAAATCGATGCACGTACGATGTACGGGCAAACTGGTTAAGGGGTTTTAAAAAAATACGTTTAGAATGGAATTAATTTTTATAAACAACTAAAGGGAATTCCAATGGGTACTGTTTTTTCAAGTGCTTTGGCCAATATTTTTATACATTATTAAAAAAAATTAAAGACAATTTAATTAATCGTTACAGATATATAGATGACCTACTGTTATTAAACTTGGATAATAATAATATAGTTATTAATATTATCTAAAAGACCTAATTTTAACTGAAACAAACAATAATCAACTTAAAGGAAACTGTTTGGATTTAAACATAGAAATATCAAATGGAAAAACTTAAATAGGTATTTATGACAAAATTGATAATTTGAACTTTAAAATAATTAAGCTTAACAATTAACATTCTAATTTAAACTAAAATTTTCACAACTTAACAGGATTTTTAGTCGAGTATAAGGTGAAGGTTAGTTTGTGCAGGATTTTGCAAGTGTCTCTACACTCTACCAGTGATCCCCACACAGATCCAAATCGTATTTAGACATTGGAGAATAAATTGATGCAGTTTACTGAGCTCTAGTAAGTCCTCACTGCAGGAATTAAGCTATTTGAACAAATGTATGGCGCAGTATGGCCTTTTTTTTGGCTCTTGTGCCACTAAAACAGACAAACCAAACCAACCAGGAATTAAGCAAGATATTGCTCCGATTCGCATTGCAAGCAACATGAAATGCTGATTTAATTCTCGCAATATAAAAGTTTTGAACTGGTTAGCATATAGAATAGATCTTAACACGATAAAGAATTTTTGGGCATAAATTGCTACAAAGTTTACAGAAATGGTGGAAAATATTCTTCTATAAATGAACTCAAGAGAATTATCAGAAGAAATATATCTCGGAAGGGATTATTTGATAATCTCTATGGGTGATTATGAAACAAAATCAGGCCTCAAATCATGTAAGTTTCAGTTTTTCATTTGGAATTTATATTTATGAAATAATCAAAAGAATGGATTCTCAATACTATTTTAAACTTTGTCTATTTTAATGTAATTGTATTTTATTTAAATTTTTGATAAAATGTAAATTGTGTTTTTAATTTCTTAATGACTTGTAATATATTCAAATTGCATCTTATTGCTATAATATTGATACGCACAATTAGCTCATTATCCTGAAGCTATGTTAGAAAAACTGATTACATATATATTGAAATTTGTGTGAATTTTTATTCATTGGACTATTACATACTGGAAAATAACGAGCTGCAGAAAAGTAAAAATACATGAGATATAAAAAATAAAATGATAGAATTTTGAGTTACCAATATTTGGAAGTTAGTTCAAAAAGATTTATGCTTAATAATGTTCCTCTTTAAGAACACAGCTCTCATCCCAAGTTAAAAATATGATTCTTGATAAACTGAAAGTTTTTCAATCATTGTTGTGTATTTTATATGATAGGAGTTTTGAAAAGTCAGGAAACAGTTAGTGGACATTTTGTTTCGCTGTGTGGTCGAAATCTTTTTTCTCAAAGTAACAAATATTACTTGTTTTGAAATTGAAGAGAAGGGACCGGGTCCTGAAATGAACACAGTTCCTCCCCTGATTTATTTGTGACTTGGGACACTACTTATGTGCTCTTCTATTGGTTTCTCTGTCTGTCTGTCTCACTTCTCTTGCCAAATGTTTAACGCAAATTTAAAAAAAAAATGATATTCCATATAAGACAGCGGTTTGGGGGCAGAGATCGTTAGGTAGGGAGAAACACTGCGATTATGGATGCATCCTTATGAGATGTTTTAGTATGTGTCTTTATTAAGGTTTTTTCAATACGTACTCCTTGTTTTTGAGAATTCTCGAATGTATTAATGTATTTATCAATCACCAAACTACAAGCCTACATACAGTTTAAATTATAAGCGAATATTTTAATAATCGATTTATACCAATACAATTTTCTTAATTTAATTTGTCTTTTAAATATGTTTTCTTGATGACTTTAGTTTATTTTGTCTCTAAAATATACTTTCATAATGACTTTAGTTCAATTTGTCTCTAAAATATATTTTCATAATGACTTTAATTTTATTTCTCTCTAAAATATATTTTAATAATGGATTAATTATATGAAAAATAACATTATAGGATCACCAAATTTTAATCTTGGTTGATTAAAGAGAAAGTATTAAAAAATCGTTTTCCGATTTTTTTTTTTGTTAATCCATAAAATTGCTTTTTTAATAATAGCTATGCTAAACAAATTTTGTTATTTATAAATTTAAATAACTTATTTCCGGAATTCTAATTGTACATTGTGAAGCTTTTTTTATCATTTTTTTATACTTCATAACTTACTTGGAAAGTTTAATTTGTCACCAAAAGTTTATGAAGTCAAAGGGAAATTTTTTCTCTCAATACTTTAAAAAATATTTTTTCTATTCTAATTTAAATTAAAACCTCAAAGAAATTTTTATATTGAAATATATATATATTTCACAATGAATGTTCAAATATTCACAATATCTACAAGTTCATTTGTGAAGCAAGAAGTGTTTGTGTAATAATCCTGTTAGTTGGCGGGAATGTTGGCTGTAGGGGTGGCGAACTTATACTAGGGAGCTAGTAGTAGCTTTTTACTATGTAATAATAAAGGGCATTGAATTATTTTGTCCTTGATATTTTGAGATATTTTTATCATATATAGCTCTTTACTATGTAATAATAAAGGACATTGAATTTTTTTGAGATATTATTCATATAAACTATGAAATCTAAACATCTAGATCAATAATTTCATAAATAAATAAAAAAATGATTTTATTCATGGTATGATTCGAATACTTTATACAAATTTACAAGCTACTTAGAGAGAAAACATCATTTGATATACAATATAAATTTTAAACCATTGGAATTTTCATTAAAAAAAACCTGGTCTAAGTTTAAACGTCATATAATTGTCTGGGAGGTTTTCAACTGTCAATAGCTGAAACAGTTTTGGAAAATTTTATCAGGTGTTCAAAGGATAATTATTATTTTGACAAATCATGTTCAAAATTTGATTTAAAAATGTATACCATATTTCCTATTTGCAAAATGATGTTTTAATATAAATTATTTGATGTATTAAAGTATTGGAAATATTATATAAAATTTGGAATACACTGAAAATATTGTACAACTTATGAATTAGTTGGAAATATTGTGCAATATTAAGAGTATATTGGAATATATTGGAAGAGTATATTGTAACATTATGAATAGGCTAGAAATATTGTACAAAATTTTGAATATAATGGAAATATTGTGTGATACTGGAAATAGGTTGGAAATATTGTGCAAACATTATGAATATGCTGGAAATATTGTACATTATTGTGCTATTAGGCTTATAAACGAGGGATATAAGTAAAACGATATGTTTAACTAAGTTAGCCAGATTAT
>JAOUZG010050330.1:2297035-2326314 GCA_026289955.1 Argiope argentata | reverse complement strand
ATAATATTTACGTCATATACTATTTTTGGCTTTTGTTGCATTTAGCTTGCAAGTCTAGAAGAAATACTATCAGTTATTTTATTCTTTAGACATCTTTACTAGTTAAACTCTTTAGTTAGAGAGAACTTTCGTACAGATGAAGGAAGAGTAATTGGGGGAAAGGAAGTAATTGGCAATGATAAGTACAGTAGGCGCCAGTGAAACCTTAGGAAACTGGGAAACATGTGACTTATTTGAGGATTCCAGAAAAGAGCAAATTATGTCTTCCCTGTTTTTCAGTCTTATTTTCTAAAATTTAATTTTCTATAGTTGCAACTATATTAATAAAGTAAAACAATATCTTCTCTTTCATCATCCATCTCCCACACCGGCCATTTGCGAAATAAGTCGTATAATTTTTTTTTTGGATGTGTACGATATAGCATTGCCATTAACGAGTACAATTCAGCTTTCTTTTTTTTGGACAATGTTTTAAAAAAGTTCATTTAAAAACTGCAATTTAATAGAAAACCAAAGAAAAGAAATTCCCCATAAGTCGCATTCCCTCAAATGATTATATCCTGTTAGGAATTCACCAATTTTTTAAAAAGATGTATTTAGTTTAGGGATGCGTAAATATTCTAGAAATTAGATGAGTAACCAGTAACTTAATTAGTCGTGCAACAAATTGGAGTCGGTTTGTAGTGGCTTTAGTCAATTAAGAACGTTGGACTGTTAAGTCTTGTTTTATTAGATTTGTTTCGTCATTCGTCATTCAAATTTACAAAATCCACTTACAGCTTTTATATTTTACAAATATGTAATATCAATTACGTGCCACATTGCCGGCTTTCTGGCACAGAGGTAGCGAGTCTTCCACGTGTTCTGGGGGTCAGAGTCCCGGTTTGGGTATGGTTGTTCTTCTGTGTGCTATCTGTGAGATGTGTGATTGTTCCCCCCTGTGAAAAGGGGCTGTGCAAGCAATTGTGGTGAGTGTGCAACTAAAGTCGCACTCTTGGCCCTAGTTGGCGCTACATCAAAAACAAGAGACGCTCCTTTCGGCTTAAATTTCAACGGCGGGGGGGCTTGTCCATTGGCAAGTACCATAAGTAATAGCAACAACAAAATGTCACATTAGTAACATTATCAGAAAGAATGATTTACAGGAATTCTGAATTGACTATATGTTCCTATTTAGAAGAATGTTTTTTTTTTAAATTTTAATAATATTTTGCATATAAATATTAGTTTGACTAATTGAAGTTGAAGCAGCAATTTTCATGCACCTTGAGAATGTGCTTAAAGTAACTTAATTTTTTAAATTTGAAATACATTTTAGTATATTATTAAATACAATTTGTAATATTAGTAAAAGTGTTGCTCCCTTGCAGTGGAATCATCTTTATCCATTATATCTGAGAACAATTTTATCAAAACTAATAACTAAAATGGATTTGTATGTATAAAAAATAAACAGGCATCAGTTCATTAAACTCTTCAGCAAGTAATAAAATGTGGTTGCGATCCCATATCCAAATTTTATTCGAGTTTAACTTGATTCATTAATATGTTTTAAACATAAAATAAACATTTCTCCGAAGTAAGGTGAAATGGAGATGCCTTATTATAACGCAGATAAAAAGGGGGATATTTCGCCGACCTCCAACGTTACAGATGGTGGTGGAAGATTATCTATACAGATGTTAGTGATGAAGGAGAGGGAACTGGGTTTTTCCAAGTAGAAAATGATGGACGTGTCATAGTCTCTTGCAGCAAGAACTTAGATATGTCCAAAAAAACTATCGTGCAATACACAAGGAATTACTAACCAGTTTTAAAAACTCTTCTATCATTATTTCTAAAGATAGACATTTCTTCATAAGATAGACCCCTTTTTCTTGTGAGATATCTTAAAGAGCCTGAAGGTAAGATAGTCGCTGGATTCAAAAACTTGAGGAAAATGACCACAGAATTCAGCATCGAAAAAGGCTTTTCCAAGGAAATGCAGGTATCTTCTCAAAAAGACCCCTTACAGAGATAATCAAACACGGCTCCAATTCCGGGGAAACATTTGGAATGAAAACAGATAATTCAAATTCGTAACACTTCTATGCTAATTTCATTTGTTTTCATCCAGCACATCAAGAGTTCTTCTATGCCACAACCGTGTGGATTCACCTTAACAAACAGAATAGGTTAAGCCTAGGTTCCGGACGATTCCTCATTTATTCCATAGCTCGCCATTTTTATTACACTTTTTCCCATTTTTTCCAACAGACAAAGTGTCTTGGATATTATTTGATTAGTGAATGCTTTCCAACATCTGTTTTAACAGCACATTATGCGAGAATTTGCGTCACGGGTAGAAAATAATTTGTGAAATTCTGGAAATAATTTCCACTCTACTGATTATAGCTAACTCTTTCTATTTTTTTTTCGTAAACCTTTGGAAGATGTTGAGCAACACATGATCCTCAAAGATAAATCACAACATTCACTATTCTGATGATGATTACGTGTGGACCAAAAAGTTGCTATACACCGATAAAAAGCTCATGATTCAAATAAAAAATGCAATTCAAATAGCTACAAAAAGACTATTTATTGAAAAAAAATTCATATAAATATTTATTATAAGTTCAAAAATTGCAGTAATAGCTAATTCTATTCAGAACTCGAAAAAGATTTGAAAGAACCCATTCTTGATTTTTCAAATCAAGAATGAGGTCATACAAGAATCTTTCTGTGGAGTTTGGATAAGAAAATACTTATTAACATATCTGAATTATTCTGAATTGCCAGATTCTTATTGGATAAGACAATTTGATATCGCCCATGATACAATCCTCCCGTTTGTGAAAGTTGAACATAACATTAAATATTGAATACTTGCAGAATAATGAAGAGAATGTCTCTTCTCATTTTTCTGTAGATTTACAATAAAAAATTTTGAAAGAAAAAAATGGTTTAGTAATCTTAGTTACGTAGATCCTGTGTTTGAATTTTGTGGATTCACAGTTGATTGATGCATCCAATTTCCTCGTGTCTCATATTTTTCACCAATTATTTTATCAATAACATTTGTTTAACCAACCTTGGTGTTATCCCTGTAAATCTCTCTTCCCAGGGGTTGACAGTAAAGTGGCAAGGAAACAGCTTTACTGATATCAACACTTTAAATAATGTTATTGTCATGAATACAGTTCCCTCCCCTCCACACACACATCACTGTCATACCAGAAAAGAGAGATTAAGATTTGGTGTGATGTCCGTTTCGAGATCTGGAGGAGTCAAGCACTTATTGGTGATTGAACTTCACTAAGGGATGAGACGAAGAATGAATAATAAGAAGTTATTACATCTCCTGATTTCGAGAATAATCTATGTTAACCCTGCTGCTAAATGTAATTGTAATCTTCACACGTATTCCCTTCACTCCCTTATAGACGAAATTAGTTCTTCCTGACGCATTCATAAAAGCGTGAAGGGTTTTTGAATCTTTGAATGAACAGCATCACCAAATTAAAAGTGATCTGAATATTGAAAATTTTTAGGATAAGCCAGTGCTGAATATCCAAATCAAAGTTGTGAAATAAAATCACAAGGAATATATTCTCAGATACAACGCCTACATCAAGATTGAGCAACGTACTTTCAAATCACAACATTACCACGTTTTTACCAACCGTGTCTTTTTTCTCTATTATTCTACTCTATTTTTAGGTTCTCTCAAATTTTCTATGCTCACAAAGTAATTAATTCTTTAAATTTGAGTGCATGAAATTTTATGCTCTCCGTCATTCACAAAACTTTAGGCAGTTTAAGAGAGAATCGGAGAAAAATGGCGTCTCAACCAATTATAAAGGCTTCGAGTAATTATGTGTAATGGTGAGCGGAAGATAATATCAAAATTCTTACTGAACATAAAAGACAATTAGGATAGAGGAAGAGTGAGAAAAACAAAAACATACATATGCTCCACACATATCTATTTTGAGAGGAAACCGAAAATGAGTCTTTGTTCTGGAAGAACTGCTTGTTGATTTTGTAAATTTAATACTGGTTATTAAAATATAAATATTTCTCGAAGAAAAAAAAACTTTTATTGCACCTAGATAATTTCATATCTATAATATGAAAGATAACTAAATTAAAATAATATATTTTGTAGTATATTTACAATCTTCCCTTTTGACAGTGGATAATCAAAATTATAAAAGAGGAATTTCATTGATTAATTCAGATCTATATGTCAATTTGAGTAAATACCAGAATTGAATGAAATATACTTTAATATTAATTACCGGGTGTCCAAAAAGTTCCCGTACTCCAAATTTAAAAAATCCTTTTCCATGATTTTTTTCAAGTATATTAAATTTTGCCATATGAGTAATGAAACCATGGACATGCTTGAAGCTTTTTTCGTCGATCGACTTATCTCAAAAAAACTTCGGCCACCTCGATCCCCTGATCTGACCTTCCCGGACTTTTTTCTGTGGGGATATTTAAAGGACAAAGTTTATGAAGGTGATCCTCAAACAATAGATGATTCGAAAATCGCAATTACCCAAAGGATACAAGAAATCACTCCTAGCATGTTAAAACGTGTTTCGAAAAACATGCGCAAACGAGTTCAGCTTTGTCTCCAAGAAAGGGATGGACATTTTGAACATTTATTATGAATGTAAGTTCAGTATTTTTTCCTTAGTTATGTTAAAAGTGCTTTTTATCAATGGCATAAAAATAACTCTTTTTAAAATTCTTAATTCTAAAAATAATTCTATTCACGAAACCTATTCACAAAAACCTATAATAAATTCACAAATCATCAGTACGGGAGCTTTTTAGACACCCTGTATATATATTAATGAAGCATTCATTATTATTTTCTTAGTGATTTCTCGCACTTTACAATATCCCACGATTTAACATAAAATCTTTCTTGTCTCCTGGAAAATATGAATAAATATAGCTCTATACTTACTAATTCTTTCAACCACATCATAATGTTTTTCTTATATAGTAAGAGATACAGCTATGGGATTCAATGGAAAAATAGTTGCTCGATGACGACTTAAATTATTTTAAAGAAACTGCAAAGATATCTCGCAAAATATCTCCGATAATTGTGGAGCTCTTAGTTTAAAAAACCAAAATGAATCTGGTGGAACACTGGTGCACGCGGAATCATCAAAGTACTGTCAGATAGCTGTCTCCCGTCTTCTATGGTTAACTTCTGCCTTCACTGTCAAAGGAAAAGCCGACATGCTATTTTCTAAAAACTAATCACGCTGTTAAATGTGCCTTTTTTACCTTTTCATATACAAAGGAAGACTATAATAAGTGTCTAAACAAAAAATTCGAAAATGAGATTTGGAAGAACCTCCAAGACTTAATCTTAAAAGTATTTTTTTGGAGCACACACACACACACACACACACACACACAAATCTAAACGGCATGAAAATTTGGTATATACTCATTTAGAGAATTCTTCGAGTTTTGAAAAAAATATATTCACACTAAGTTTTAGTATTTAAAATGTGGATCTGCACCGCATTTTAAACCAAATAAAGAATTGACTTCTATCGATCTATGATTTTATACATGATCTGAAAGCTAATTGTGGCAACACAAAATGTGATTTTTCTACTCCAGTTGGGGTAACGCAATTATTATGAAAATAAACAGAATCATTTAAAATAATCGGCAAAAAACGTGTTAACCCTAACCTCATTAATGTGGGTAAAAAACAAATTAAATTCATTAATTATTTAGTGGTGGAGAAATGATTTCTTTGGCGCGAAAGTTAGTTTATAATTAATTAATAAAAAATTAATGAATTAATATTTGAAAAAACTGTATTAACATCAAATGTCATCCACTACAAGCTTCAAAAATTAACACAAACTTTATTCGATGATTAAAAAGTATTTTTAACGATTGAAATTATATATAATATAAAGGATAGTACGAGCCAATAGTAAAAAGTGAAAAAATATCGAAGTTGTGGATGATATTTTGTGGAACTTACTTTCATAAAAGGATTTCAATGTTCCTAAATTTTAAACTATTTATGCTCCTCAAGAAAGAAAGAGCTTGTATAAATTTATATGGATAAAAAATTTAATTTGATGAAGCTATTTAACTAAAAAAAATATGTTTTATATTTTAAAGCCACTAGATTGATTAAAAATATTTACTATTTATAAGTTAATAAATTAAAAAATACATTACTTATAATTAACATAGAATTTATTATGTCTAATAATTTAAAATATTAAAGCCTGTGCTTTATTTTATTATACAGACATTACAAAATAAAACAAAACTTATCTGATTTTGCTACGAAAAATTCTGACATTTCATGAACTATTAGATTGCTTTTCTTTTATCTCAGACGTCTACATACTACAAAAAATGTTATTACTTTCGAATCAAAAGTTTTTGCTTTAATGGCAAAAATGGGAGGAGAAAAATCAAGTAGAAATCAAAACTTAAACCATAACACAACTAATGTGATTGTGCTAAATGAAAATCTTAACATTTTCTTGCACATTAAGCAATTTTTCTTTTATTACAAAAAATAACCCCTCTTAATTTTTTTATTCATATCCGTAAGTAAACATTTATATTAATGACAAAAAAGAAAAAAATTATCAAAATTAAAATCGGAACATACATGAATGCGATTTTTCCAACTGACGTAACATAAATTTTTTGAAACATAATAGAATTTTTCTTTTATATCAGATACACACATAGTACAGCAAAAGTTTTATTAGTATCGGTACAAAAGCATTTACTTTAAAAGCAAAGAAAAGAAAAGAAATGAAAAGAAAAAAAAAGAATCAAACCTAAAACCAGCACACAACTTATGTGATTTCATTCTTTAATGCCACTACAATGCTCGACGCAGTGTTTCTCGGGTTACGAGTTTTTCAATATCTGAGAAATCAATTGCTTTTATTTAGGTGGTGTGAGTTTCAAAAAAGAAAAAAGATTTATATTCCCTGAGGGTGTGCTGTAGGTTTCACCGCGTTCTACATTCTAAAACGAATAAAAAACAATTACGTTTTGTCACACCCTAGCTTAATACGAACACTTTCATTGGCTGCTTCGGTTCAAAGATCGTCTGCGATCTTCTTTTGTCTTCATTGTGTTCGCATTTTTCTTCTGCCTCAACTAAACTTGATATATTTTCTTTTTTTTAATTCTAAAATCATTCTTTCATTTGCTGTTTCCTTTCTTTCATGTCAAAAAGAAACATTCTGCTCTATCAATAAGAAGTTCCACCCTATTTTATGTTTTCTTTTTCTGAAGTAGGTATTTCTATCCAACCGAATTTCACAAATTCTCAGTTTTATTTATTTATTTTTTCCTTATATCTTTTCTTGCCCTTTTTTATTTTTATTTTTTGGAATCGTTTGCAAATTTTTGAAAGAATTTCGTTCATTTGAAACGCAACGAATAGTTCGAAAGAATCAATATTTAGATTGCCCAAAATGGCAACACGAGAAGAGAATAGTGATATTTTTTTCTCGTCTGTTCTATTCAAAATGTTTTATTTTTTAGTGGAGGGAAAATTTTATCCTTTTATTTTTTCTCAAAAACAAGTTTTAATTGATCCGGGAATAAAAGCCTCTCTGAAGTGTGAATGAAGAGAAGGGAGGGAAATATGATACCTTCGTGTAAGAAAACCTAAATTTTATTTTATTTTTCAAAAGTCAGAGTAAATGATAGAATGAATAAAAAAAACTTGCTATTGCTCATTAAAAATGGTTTTGTGTAATAAATATTTTTTTTATAAAACAAAACTTTAACTGTGCGTTGCGCTTTATGGTTTTATTTACTTCGTTTGAAAGCTGTATAAAAAGAAGTTTTCGGGTTTATAAAAAAATTCTGTAGTATTTTTTTTTTCAAATTAATTGAAAAAAATTAATACAATTAGTAATGCTTTTACTGAATTCTAAATTTCGGCAAACTGTGATATTTTAATGTATTTTTTATTTTATTTAATTATACAGGTGAAAAAACACTCAATTCAATTAAAGTTTGATAAAAGCTGAGTAAAAAAAGGGCCTCTTATGAACGAAAAATATTATAAAAGAAATAATAAAATAATAACACACACTAAGAAATTGGAGAAAGCTGCCAAAAAGTTATATTTTTTAAAAGATTAAAAAATTTTACATTTCAAACCGTTTTATCTCAATTGATCCAGGTTGAAAAAAATTAGCACACAATAAATTTCAGTGTTCGCAATTTTGTACTCTTTAATACTAAAGGCGAGTACTTATATATATATATATATATATAAATTACACACACACAATGTTTTTATAATTTATATTATGGAATATATTAGATTGTTTTTTGAGAATTAAGAAGCAATTTTTCAGAGTAGACAAATTTTTGTATTAGATTTTTAAGTTAACATTTCATTAAATGTTGTAAGTTCAATAGATATCATTTATAAAAATATGAATATAACACGTAATTAAAAAGAAAAAAATATTTCGATCGCATTCCGTATAATGAGATATTAAATTTTGCTTAGAAAACAAAAGTTAGATTAAAAAAATATTTCGCCGGTTGTTGTTTTTAGTAGAATATAAAATAAATCTTTTAAAAAATTGTCGAATTCAAAACTCGAACTTTTAGTTGAAAAGATTTAATTTTAGTTACTCTCTGTAAAATATTGTATTTTAACAATGCGCCAGTCCTTGGGTTCAGTGAATTACTAAACAGAAAAAAAAAAGAGACAGCGCTGCAAAGTGGCGATGTAAAAACAATGGAGTGAGAATTAGAAATTCAGACTTTATGTAGCTAATTTATTTGTCTATTTACAACTTTACCGGAACAAGCTTCCGGAGATTTCTGAAAAACATTCTATTGTTTCGAGAATTCTCATCGGATCTACTTCATTAACTTTTCTCTCTGTTCTCAAAGAGTTAAGGGACGAGGAAAAAAGTGTTCCAGTGAAGAGCAACAGGTTTGCAGTTGAATAAGAACGCAGAACATCCAATTAATTAGTCATTTTGTCAGAGATTTGAATAAAAGGATCAGAGTTATGCAGCTTAAGCGAGGAGCTCTTTTTACGACGGGGAATTGAGCTAACAATTGAGTTGGAAGTCGGGGCAAACATGGAGACGAAAATATTGTTTTCGAATTTCTTAAAGTCAAAGGTTACGGTGAGATATAGTTATTGAGAGAAGAATTAGCATGTTTGAGCAATATTTTGTATAAAAATCTTAGACTTGATACAATTTTGTTACAGCAAATATTATTGTAATGATTTGTTAATAGTTTGATACTTTGTAAAGTTATTCTAAAAATGCATGTCTATAACTTTAAGTAAACAAATTATAAGCAGAGAAATTATTTAAGCATAGGCTCCTTCGACAACGTTCTTGTTCGTTGAAATTACTGACTCTTTAGGAGATTAATATGGAATACATCTTTTCAAAATTCATATCGTTATTTGATACAATTGAAACGTATGACTTGAATTGAATCAATGAACTATAAAATGCTGTAGTTGGAAGCTAAAAATATGTACACAGTGAAATAAAAGCGGAAGTGAAAATCCTACTTCGAAAGAATATTTTTTGATAATGTTCAAAAAGAATAATTTTTTGAATATTAACTGAACGAGATAGAGATTGAAGGGGTTTAAATGTCAGTATAAATTTTAAAACAGACTGCGTACAAACTTATATTTAGAAAAATAGTACAGAAAGGAAATCATTCGATTAAATTGACAATTTCTGGAATTTTAAGAGGATGTGAAAATCATTTTTTTGAGATAATAGTTTTGAAAGATATGAATTTTCTTTTGCGACTATAGAGATTATTCAATAACACTAGATTTTTAACACTAGATTCAATTTCGACACCTATTTTTGTAATTTTAATTTTTTGATACGCCTTTTACTTCTTAATATGCTCAGCGTATAAATAGTATTGTAATAGTCAAAAAATTCGAATTATTTATTACGACGATAATAAGGCGTATTAAGAATTATTATTTTGACGATAATAAGATCTCTCTGAGTTCGAAAAACACATTTTTTTGAAAAATATCCTTCTGTCTATGACAAAGATAATTCTCTTTGAGTTAAGCGAATGAAATTTGGTACATGGTCTTTGATAAATTCGTAGATTTCTATCAAATTTTGAGCATAATCCATTCAAATGTAATATTTTTGTCTTTCTGTTAGAATATAACTTAACACGATAACTACAAAACTAATATAGCTACATAGATAAACTTAGGTAAACATTAAATATATTATAAATTATAGCCATTATAAAGTATAGTTAATTATCTCAAGGGAATTCGTCTGTATATTTGTACTTGCGAAAAATGTAAACCTGATAATTAAAAAAAATGCAGTGGCTTAAATATATCAAATATGGATCAGAAGTTTGTAATTATCAGTGTAATTTTGCATCCAGCTCTTGTTTCGTTCTGCTAAGAAAGAAGCATCATAAACAGACATTACATTTTCGTGTTCTCCTAAGCGTACTCGGGATATTAATTACTAAAACTCGTTGATGTGAACACAATAAATGCATTAAAAGTTCTATATTGACACAAAGGAAATCTTTTCGCAATTATTTCTCTTATAAGTATTCTATGGAATAACAATTTTATTGCAGAATATCTGAGAAAGTTTTGGAGAGACCACTCTCATTGATCTAATCTGGCTTAACAAATTTTTTTGTTGATATGTAGAGTAAATAAAATGGATGAATCTTCTCTGGGTAAATTTTAATTAATTAATTAGTTTATTAATGTAAAAATGCTCAATGAATAACCTGAAAAATTCTTATGATGATTTTTGTTTACATTTAACCTTTATTAACCGTTTACATTTTACCGTTTACATTAACCATTAAACAATGAGGAATAAAAGTGATTTCTGTGCAATGTACTTTAACTTTATATAATATACTAATTATTAAAATACGTAATTATTTCTTGTATTCTTAAAACTAATTTGAATCTTCCGATTAATTCACAGTAGATGTAGGTTAATCACAATTGAAAGTATAATACACAAATGTTTTTGGATTTTAATGATGCAAATATTAAATTTGGTCTTCAGAGTCAATCATAAGGCATTGACTTTAGTAAGTTACTTTACTTTTATATTAAATTGACTACGTAACATTTGTCTGCTTTCGAACTTTTATAAAATGTAATTTATTATGAACTTGAGCCCTTTGCCTTCTTGATAATATGCTAAAATTTTCTAAAGTAAATTCTGAACATTTTCTGAAGTTAGTTTTGAGCATTCATTTCTATGATATATACATTGTAAACCAACACAGTGCCGTCGGTAGGCATAACAGTGAATAAACTGATGATTAAGAACAGAGAATATTTCAAATCGAGCCGAATTGAATTACTTTTGGAGGATATTCGTATGATCGAGAAAATTATATTAAATGTACGAAATTAAAGATTAAATCTGTTTTGCATTGTTTTTAAGTTCTTTTAATTCTTTGCTTAAGGGAATATTTGCCATCAGTAATCGGTATAATTATGTTAAACAACCCTGTGTTTTGTTGAGAGTAGATAAATATCAGAGCCCCTCTAAAACTTTACACATACTTTCTATTAAAAGTGTTATCTTCCTTTCTTTGCATAAAGTTATGGACTTTGGGTTAAGCAGAGAATCTTTTGTAAGGCACTGGCTAACAATAATCTCAAAATATAGACCTTTCGTATGAATAAAGCATTCTTATTGAATCTAGAGTGTTGCCCATGGCAATTAATAGCTGGCAAAAACAAAGAGTCTGAGTAGAATATATATTTTTTGAACGCTCTGTTTTTTTTACGTATTGAAACAAAATTTTAATTACAGTTGTAATCATAAGATCACATATTAAATAATCTTTGTTTAGATCCTTATGTTTATAAGGTAAAGTGCTCATTTCAATATAAAAATGTTGAGACTGACAAACAGTCCCCCTTTGATGGATTTGATTGACCTCTTTGGAGAATCTACATCTTAGATGCTTAACTAGTAAGTCCAACTTTATCTGTCTAGCTCTTTGTTTTTTTTAAATTATCACAGTAAGCTCGGACAGCTGAAGAGATAGATTTTCAAATTCGATATCAATTTTTTTCATTCAAAATTTGATAGTTCTTAATAAATTTAGTACTAATAAGATACGCTTGATTTCTGGCACAGCGGTAGCACGTCTTCCTCGTGTTCTGGGAGTCCCGGCTCGGTCATGGTTGTTCTTCTGTGCGCTATCTGTGAGATGTGTGACTGTGCCCCCCTGTAAAAAGGGACTGTGCAAGCAAATGTGGTGAGTGTGTAGCTATGTCGTACTCTTGGGCATAGTTGGTGCTACTTCAAAAACAAGAGACGCTCCTTTCGGTTTAAATCTGCTGCTATATCATCAGGGGGGGTTGTCCATGGCAAGTGTCGGAAGTAACAACAACAACAACTAATAAGATAAAAAAAATTCATCTATTTAGGTCAAAGTGTATTTGAATTATAGTGTTCGTACACAGATAATTAAATTACTTATGCAAAATGTTCTGTATGCGATTCTCTCGAAGAAGACTGTATAAGCATCAAATTGTGATAGGCAATAAATAAAAGGTATGTTACTGTCATCCATCCATTTTTCCAATGTTTATATGAACACTACCAAAGAACTACCATGGAAATCCATTGCAAACTTTGTACCAGGAATAAGAAATTTAAGTTTTTGCGAATTACACAAAATTGTCAAATATCATGTGGTTCGATGCCATTTTGAACTTTCATGTGCATACAGAACAGATTAAATGCTAGGTTACTACTTGAATATGGCTGAATTGTGTTTAACACATTTTAAGTCTAAAAATACTCTATCAAAGGACCCATAAATATTGAATTAGTGAATGAGATATTCAGTTGAAATGAAATCCTATAATTATTGTTGATAACTAGGTGGTCGCAAAAAATGCCTAGGAAATAAATTGTCTAAAAGCATAAATGGCATTAATGATCATATAATTTAGCTTTTTTAGCAAACTGTTTTAGTTTTCAAAAAAAATTAAGTAACCGAAAAGTAATAGAAATGCTTAACAATAAAACGATTATATTTAACTGCTGAATGCTTCTTTTATCCGTTGATGGTGGACTGATTTACTGATACTTTTTATTTCTTCACGATATATTAAGTTAAATAAAAATGCGACACTTTCTTAAATATAAGTTTCTTTGTCAGCAAAAAAAAGAAGCAAGTAACAACTTCAAACCGTAGCCTCTCTCTCCGTACCTTGGCAACAATTGGAAGGTTTTACATCAAGAGTGAATCTCTCGAACAAAATATGAGCTTAAACTCCTCAGTTGCAAAAGATCAGTATTCTTTTCACTTTTCCCTCTTTTTTTCCCTCGAGGGAATGACAGAGAAGTTGAAGCCAAGCGTTTGTATCGGTGAATCTTATTGGAAAAACAAAACATATCTTCTTTAGTCAAGTGTTTCTCGCTTTCAATCGAGTTTTAAAACGCAGACTGGCTCCAATTTTTTCCCCTTCTTTATCGCTTACATAAATGATAAAGGAAAAAAGGATAGAGACGTAAAGAATATATGGGCGAGACTTGGTGTTTTGTTCGTTTATTATTTTTTGCCTCGCTTTCTTTGGCGCTCAAAAAGCTTTTAGGGCTGTAAGCGCGCAGAAAATGTCTAGCCGTTTTTCTTGGGTCGCGACTTTTCGAAGTTCGATAATATTCGAACAGTCAATTGAAAAAATAAAATAATAACGCAAGAGGGGAAGAACAAGGAAAATGTGCCTTGAAAAAAAGGAGCAAGAGGGAGGGGGAACAAGTTCTTGAAAATGTTGGCGGAAAATATTCTTTATTTTCAAAGAAAGAAATCAATATTAAGAATGGGCGCTTTTTTTTATTTTATGCTCAGAAGCGTTTGAAATATATGAAAATTGTGACTTTTTTCACAATTTATTTTTTTGTTTTATGATTATAATCATCCTGTTGATGTGGTGTGGAAAGTTAGAGAGGGAGTGCCTATTCATGCGACCTTGTGATTTCATAATGATTCAAAATTTCAGGATATGAATTAAAACTGATAAATTTTATTAAAACTATTTAGCTAAGATACTTTATTAAAAAATGTGTAATTTAGCGAGGAATTCTATAACTCAGACGAAAGAATGAGGCCTACTATTTTGTTAGCATCATTTGCATATGCGTTATCAGATGAGTCTGATTTTTATGGCACAAAAGCCAGAGTTAGTCATATTGCGTCTAACGTATGGCTAGCATTATAGAGAAAAGTTATAAAAAATCACATACAGAGAAGATGTGATAAAAAATTCAAATAGCCTAATGTAATAAACTTTAAATAAGTATACATTTTAAAACGATACATAAAATTAAATAAATATAAAATGTTAATCAAAAATAGACCGTAAAAATCAAAAATAAATTGTAAAATTAAATAGATGCAAATGTTTTTTTAATTAAAAAATCGTTTTAAAAACTTAAAAATATTTAATTTTTAGAGACTCTTTTATGAAGTCCCGGATACTTAAGGATAATTTTTGGAAACATCATAACCTATGATGAATAAATACAGAGCATTCTGTTAAAATAAAGATGACTGTAAAATCGATTTGACGTCTGAACAAACTAGATGCCATTTACAAAATCAAAGTTATTTTATGGGCGATATTGGCTTGCTTGATATGAAGTCGAGTTAATTTGACACCTAATTTTAGCACAAGGTCAACAATGTAGGCAGAAAATTTCATACGCAGCATTTCACTGTTTAATTAGTATTTATATTTGTCTAGATAAATATCTAGACGAATGATAAAGTTTGATTATATACTAGATAAAATCGAACTAAATATTCAATAAATTCTACTAGATACTCAACAAAATAATATGCCAAAACCTATAGATAGTAGAGTTTGCAGAAAGAAAAGCTATTTACAGCTAATGAATGCGTTTTATTTTATGGGGGTTCTCAAAAGCTTTGACACCACTCATACTATTAAAATAAATAAAAATGTTTGGTACAGGAAAATGGGGAATTTTTCAAGAGTACTTCAAAATGGAATCAATGAAAATTTCAATGTTTAAAATTTAAATTGGTAGGTAAATGGCTTTTTGTGTGATATTAGACCTTGAAATTATAGAGGACAAACGTTAATTTTTCAAATATTAAGACTTATCAAAAGCTTAAAAATCCTTTTTCTAAACTTCTTCTTTAGAAATATTATTGAGACAATTATTATTACAATAATTAAAAATTTAATCGAAAAGTTGAAATCCCTTTTTATTGAATGCCTACTTCTTTAGAAATATTAGTAATACTATAGAGTAATCATTGCAGACGTTTAAGATCAAATCAAAATTTTGAAAAAAAAATCGTTTTAATTGAACATTTAGAAGAATATATTATACACTTTGTGTAGTGTTATATTTAAAATTTAAATTGCTTATTAATTGCTGATTGAAATTCATACTCATTTTATGGATGTGAATAATCCTCAACGCCATAAAATAGTAAAATTTTTTAAGTAAAAAGGTTTTTAAGAATTTACAAAATATTTCATGTTTCCAATACCGAGTTGATAAACTTGATTGAGTGACTGAATCTCGAGCCAAGCGAATTAGGAAAAAAAACTTATTTTTAAAAATAAAATTGTTTATTTTCTCAATATGAAATTTCCGGATTATTTTTTTCATCCCAGAAATTATCAGCCTAATAACATAACGAGTATTATATTT
This sequence comes from Argiope argentata, assembly GCA_026289955.1. NCBI lineage: Eukaryota > Metazoa > Arthropoda > Arachnida > Araneae > Araneidae > Argiope > Argiope argentata. The sequence goes on along the minus strand of JAOUZG010050330.1, from coordinate 2,310,568 downwards.
TTACAAGCAATATTTTGATATGTTTCTTCTTTTAATTCAGAGTTCATAAGAAATAATCTGACTTTTAGAAATGAAAAAAAAAGAAGCTTAAAAACCATCCGAAGTTAAATTTTTCTCAAATGAATAAATGCGGAAAGAAAAGGAAACAATTCCTAACTGTGTTTTTTTTCGAAAAAAAAGAAAAAAAAAGCATTTCCTTCATTTTTTTATCATTTTAAAAAATAATGTATAATCTGGTTTTATTTTTGAGCTGCTTTGTTTTTAAGATTTTAAAATCGGCTTTCCAAAGTTTCGGATTTTTTTTTCATTTCAACATTTTCTTTTCCGTTTCTTTTACTTCATTATTTTCATTTCTCAAACATTCCTTTCTTCCAAATAAAAGTATCTCACAACCTCTACATCTTTATCTATAACTTCTATATCTATATCTGCATCTATAACCACACACACACACACATGCATATTTACATGCAATTTTGAATATTTTTAATTCAATATAATTCAGAAATTCAGATCTTTGAAAATTTAAAAAATGAATCCTTAATTTAAATTTAAAAAAATATTTTATTCCCTCATAAATAAATAAGAAATTACACTAAAATGTTTAGAAATTGTTTAATATCTACATCCGTTTATTATTGCAAACTTTAAGGAAAATGTGTTCCTTTTGTGTATCTGCCAGTTCATATGGAAGTGAACACGATTATCAAACATAATACAATGAGATATATAAATAAAGATTTTATATGACACCTTTAATATTTTATCTACTGACGGTACTTATAAGTTCCATTTATATCAAAAAATATACCATCTGGGTTATATTTTCGTAATATGACTATTTTTGCCGATGGTATTCTAAAAACCAAGGAGAACGTAACCCAAATAGCAAGAAAATAATACAAACTAAAAGTTTGAATGAAAAATATTCAATTAATATTTGAATTTGGATATTTCTATTAATTAAAATTTTTCTCTTTGAAATAATTTTGCAAGGAATTTTAACTAATGGTGCAAAAATGAAGTTGGAAAATTGATGGCAACATAATTCAGTAGATAAAGGTTTAAAAGAGAGCTTTTGATTTATACCGAATATTGAATAAAATCTGACCACGGAAAGCGATTATTTAAAATAAAATTCTATTCGATTTTATGTTTATAAAAAGAACGGGGTCTTAAAGATTTACCCAGCATACGCACACCATTCCATTAAAATTGAATGGTGTGGTGGTATGAAGATTATTGTGATCCGTACAAGAAACAGCAGGACTTATGTTTTCGGACACATTTTTTTAATAATTACAGGTATCAACTTATTAGGCATCGACATCTAGTATCCTAAAGAAAAGATAAGAATAATTTAACAGCTACAATGGATTTTTTAAAGAATATTTTCAAAGAAAATTGAAATCAGATTTTACTTAAGTGACTAGCTGGTACTCTGACTAGCGGGTTCGTCAGAGATATTGCTTAAATAAATTTCAATGTAATGATTTTCAATTCAGTAACGTTGCAGTTGAATGCTTAATATCTTTGTGGTTTGCAAGGAAAAAAAATGAAGCTGCAATAACATAAAATTTAGAAGATACTGAATAGATTTAGAACTGGATACTTGAGTTTTTAATAGCACTATGATGTCATGGGACCATTTCCGCTAGAAAGGTCCATACGTAAAATATATTGAGCTTAAGTAATTTAAAATAAAACATTTTTATTTTGGACAAGGCTATATAAAAACTATTTATCCGAAATCAAGTTTAACATTTTATTTTTATAACAATATTTGTTGGATTGTTGATCTCTCACAAGATACTCAAATATATTCTTTTGTTTATCGTTTGTCAATTATAAAGACACAAAAGATTGGAAGTTAACAATAAAATGGAACATTATATAATTTTACAATAAAATAAACTTTAAAAATATATGTTACAACCCATTTAAATAAGTTTTTAGTCATTTTTATTTTTGCACTCCACTTCCTGGATTTTTAAAACAAGCCGTTTCTAAAATACCAGTTTTTAAATCCACTTTTATGTATGAACAGCTGTGTGTGCTCAGACTGATCTTGGACAAACATTACTCTCTAAATTTAGTATAAAAATGAACTTAATCCATGTTCGAAACAATCGAAAACATTAAAAAAAAGCGTTTATCTATGGATATACCGATGCGATAAATGATTTGAGTTTCGTTTAATATATATTCATTTCAACAAAATATTTTTTTCGAATTTGCCAACAAAAAATACCCTTGTTTACTAGGCAGAAATTTTTATGCACTGGCCTTACAGGTTTCGAATGACGAATCCATATTTTTTGCTTCACTTTCTGCAAAAGCAACAAAAACAAGATTCGGTCGATGGAAATGAATATCTTATTCTTGAGAATCAGTAAAAAGAAGAATTTCCTTCTGCCTCTTCTCCTCTAAACTCGATTTAGGGTCTTAAGAATTCCGGAAACGGTAAACAGCAGAGGACTCTGGGTAATTTCTTTTACCGGTATTTACCTTGCGTTTTCCTTCTCGCTGTAGATCTAAAGTGTAGGACAAATAACCGACCCCTACCCCACCCCTCTTTATTTAACATCAATTCGTGAATTTTTCTTGCAGACGCTATTTTCTAGACATAAGTTTATTCCTTCTTTAGGAATTTGTATTGATATTTTCATAAAAGCAAATATTAAAATGACATTGCAATCGAGGTAAAGACGAAAAACATTTTCTCTGCGATCTATCAATGAGGAGAATTTTGTTTGCCATTCTTTCATAGCTTTTCGTTTCTTCTTAAATGAGCAACTCTACTAAAATACTTTCATTATTAATTTTTACTTTTATATATAATATAAATTCACGATTAATATTATTTGAAATGAAATATATTTCTTAGATATTTTTTCCTAAATATGAAATTACGCAGTGTTATGATATATAATATGTTGTAATCAACAAATTTAGTGCTTAGCCTGTCATTTTTGAGACCTAAGGAACCTATTGTCGAAATAATTTGTTTGATTATCTATGAAAACAATAATTCAAAACAGTAAGATGTAGATAGATGCAATTCCGTATGAAGTAATAGTATCACAATGGCAGCTATCGTATTTTAGAAGAGTTACGTAACCCAAAAATTTCCAAATTATTTTCACGTATGAACTTAAAATCATATTAAGATTTATGTATAATCTTAAAACCACAAAATGAAACTTATTTGCCTCAATTAACAAATAACTAATTAGCAGAATGAAAGTAAGTTCTAGAAAGAGATCTAATTTGCGATTAATTTTATTAGGATTTTTTTAAAAAAATTAGATAATTTAATATTTATAAACATTTTATATATTTTGAAATATCCTGTTTCCTATCTTACAAAAGTATTTATCCCCTCGGGGAGCCCCTCTAAATAAAGATGAGATGCTTCCTGAATGGTGGTTGGATCGCGCCAACCTGGAAGGTACACTAACAGGTGAGGAGTAGGCTCCTCTCATCGATGACTGGAAGTACTTCCTACGGGAAGGGTTGTACCATGGCCAGTGATGGCTTTTATGACTCAACCACAGTTGCCGCCAGTTCTACTGTTGCGATGGTTCGGTCATCCAGTTTTATGGTTTATTCCGTGTGTTTTCCCTTGTGTAGTCTGTTATGACTTATACAAGAATTTAATTTAAAAAATCCTACCTCCTGTTACTGTGGAAACTCCAATAAATGTAATAAAGAAACATCACTGTTGATTCAAATGGTGTGTTCTCTACAATATAAAGTTTTGCTAACCTATATAATGATCGAAAGTTTGTGTCAATACCTCCATTTAATTGCGCAAAAATATGACTTGATATTTCGACGCCAAAGAATATAAATCAGCCAACTAACTTCAATCTTTTTATATTACAGTTTTCTGTTTCTAATTTCCCATGAATTTTTAATAAGAAAAAAGTCCTTTTAACGAGGGGTAATCCACTAATTGTTATTAAGAAACATTATGATTGATCCAGTTTGTGTGTTTCTGCAATATTCGTTTATTCACGCAAAACTGTGACCCGATCTTTTCATCCTAAAGAATAAAAATCCAACCACCATCTTCAATATTTTGCATTAAACTTTCTGTTTCTTATTTTTCGCTAGTATTTATAAAGATAAAATGGGAGTGGTTTCCCTAAATCTTTCTCGCATATTCTATAATAAACTTGCTATGCCAGAGAGTGCCTTACATGACATTGGCTTTTATTAGTTGCGAAATATTAACGTTTGGTTTACATTTAGTATTGTTATTGAATTTATCATGTCAACCTTGGCAAATTATTTGGCGATTAATCCCTCGCATACGTTAATAGTGTCCAAAAATCGAATTTGTGGTTTAGACTTGTTTCTCAAAACCGATTACCTTTTTGAAATATCTCGTTTTGATGTATTTGGAAGTACGAATAAAGGGGCAATCAAACTTTTGTTGGATTTGTCTATAAAATTTAAATTTATCTAAACTATAGATGTTAAACATAAATATCGAATTTATCTAGTTGGCTCTTTCCACTTTATTATTATTATATTAACTGATATTCGAGCAACTAGACAGACTTCTTCAGAACAGATTTTACTCAAAATTTGGAGTAAAGAACGTATACCAAATTTCAACCATCCAGCTCAAAACAGTTTTAAGTTATCTATGTCAAAGGCAGACAGATAGTCGAATTCAAATGTTTTGACAATAATTAACATTTTTGTATCATATTCATATACAATTAAGTAGAAAGTAAAAAAAAATCTGATTAATGTGAGATGCTCCGTTAATTTTTATTGAGAATAGTTATGACTGATTGAATTGAGTGTTTCTACAATATCCTGTTTTGCAAGTCGATGTCATGATTGTCAGGTCAATATCTATTTAATCAATATTTGTCAACATCTATTCAATATTTTAAGTACAAGGAAAAGTGACAAGATATTTTCATACCATAGAATATAAAATCAACTAATTTCAATCGTTTGTATTCAAGATTTCATTTATTTCTCACAACGACTAATCAGAAAAAATTCGATTAATTTGGGATATTTTATTAGTTTTTTTATTAAGAAACATTATAATTGATTCAATCGAATGACTTAACAAAATCCAGTTTCGTCAATATACACCACGACCGTCAGCTCGCGCCAATACTCATTTAATCCCGAAGAAGTGTGACACGATCTTTTCACGCCAAAGAATATAAAATCAGCCGACTAACTCCAGCGGCTTTCTTCATAAACCCATAAACGCATGATTTGACTTTTGACGTACGGTTAGTATTTGTTGGCGATCCCACGTTTCCTTTCCGATATTTCCCCTAACATCATATGTATGTAAATTTGATTGCTGTCAAAATATGAAGTACATAAAGGAGACCTTTTCTCCTTCTCCCTGGAAAAAGGGGTCGCCGTGTCCCGATTTACATTTCTTTGAGTTCCCGACTTTTCGCCAGAAAAAGGGAGATCCGGGGAATAAAAAAAGAAGGGGAAGAGGCAGAAATCCTGGATTTTTAGTTATCAGTTTTGAAGACTTCTCTATGGAGGAGCGCCTTTCTTTGAAGTCCTGCTTCTTTTGTGAGGCCATTCTTTCCCCTTTAAAATCCGTATTCTGGAGGTGGAATCTGGAAAAAGCTTTTTTTCCTCTTCATGATAAGGGCTCCGAAAATGAAGGAGAATGCTTTTTTCGAGCGGGCTGTTCGGAATGTGAGCAATTGATTTCATATGCAGTCGCAGTAGTATTCGACTCATATATTTCAGAGAGGACTTCTGTTTGAGAAGTTACTCAGGGATTACAAGTTTTGTAAACTAATTCTTAAAAGTAGTCAACTCTCCTTTCAAACAGATACAACTTTACCCTTCGGCCGCAATTTTTTTTTACAATCCCCATTGAAATGTTACATTTGCAGAAACAAATATTTTTAAGCTAACTATTATTAAACCCTCTATATACTAATACTACACGACCCGGTCGAGCAAGTTTTATGATTGTGAAGCAGTTATTCTTTCAAAAGAGTGATACAGGAAGTAAAGTGGGCATTCATAGGGCACACTTGCTGAGAATCCACTTTGCAATCTTCAGCTCTTATTTAAAACATAAATATGAGGAGGGACGAGTGCTAGCTTGGGTGACATCCTCGTCATCTGACTGTGGTTCAAAATTACGAAACCCATCCTAAAATAGAGTTCAAATGACACTTTAAAACGGAACATTAATACAATTAAGCTAATCTAAACTTGAACCATAAATTAGTCAAAAATCGACTTTTTGTGGAGAACTTGAACGGCCCCTTTTTGGATTAGATTAGTAATGAGAGGGTATTTCTAAAAGATGTGACCCTGCAGGCTGACTTTTATCGTGTTAACAATATCTCCTTTTTGACGGTCACAGATTAACTAAGGCAAGCTGAGATAAAAAAAACTCTTACATATTGGTAGGTTGATAAAGTAATTTTAAAATAAGCATTTGTAGTGCATTTATTTGTAAATATATAGTAACGTTAAAAGTAAATAATACGGGCTAGTATTACATGACCGAAGAAAATTGAGTGTAAGCAACATTCTTCTGCTCTATTTCTAATGTTCATTTATTGTTGCCAGAGTATGTAAGTCATATTTGAACCACGCTTTAGATATAAATATTTAATAATTTCATTTCTTTGCAAAAGATTTTCTATACCCATAACATCCACATAATTCAAAACTAATCACTAAAATTGGATCAAAACAAACGAAAGCCTGAGAAAGTGTAAGACGACAGATAATAAAATGTTTCATAAATATGGTTAAAAATTTAATATAATTATGGATATGAGATACTAAATCTGTGAACCAGATTTTATCTCATTTTCTCATAGCGTTTTGTAGTCATCGACTTCAATCACTAAGAGCTAAGTACTGAGGCAGTCAGAAATGTAGACTTTCTTTGAGTGGATTTTGATAAAAAATTTGATTGCAAGTTCAGATACCAAATTTCATTTGTCTAGCTCAAAACCTTTATGAGCCATCGGGTTCACAGTTTTTCACTGTTTAATGGGTCTGAAAAAATTTAAAAACTGTGCTTTTCAAACGCAAAGAAATTTGAAAATTGAATTTCGAGTTCTTAACGATTAGAATATCAAATTTCGTCGACGAGAAAGTAAAAATGTTGAAAGATTTTCAATAACTTGCAATCTGGTGTGTGAATAGTGATGAAATCGTGTAGCAATTAAATTGCATATCTCAGCTCCGTGACTTTTAGTATTTATTCATACTTAGCTTCATTCGCACCCTAGATAATCATTCGGTTCAATTATAAAAAATGTACCAATTTGATAGACTGAAAACATAAAAAGTGACAGTTGGGATTTCGCATCTCATAATGATGCAGATCAAAAGGGTGGAATATTTTAAATCCCCCCCTTGTTACAGACGGAGATAGATGGTTATATTATATACATTACCCCGTAACTGTATACGATATAACCATACACGATAGAATTCAAATTTGTAGTAGTAAACAATGAGCATTTTAGATGTGGAATTCAACAGACAATAGATAACTTCCCAACCCAAGAAATAGTGGGTTAAACATGTGCAAAGAGAATAATTTTGAATAACGGTCTAGTTGTTGCACCAATAGGTTTTCCATCTCCACTAAAAAGTCGGTATATGCATAACACAAGTTCTTCAGAAGTAAAGTTCTGTATTCGGAGCTCGTGATTTCAAGATCAAAATTCGATTCAATTCAAACAAATATTTTCTATTTAGAATATACAGATGCTGTTGGTAATCTATATTTTGTATATTCGGATGTATAAATATTTTCTCTAGGATATCCGGACGTTGAGTTTAAAGTTTAACAAAAAGTCCCAAAAGTTTAGTAAAGTTTCAAGTGGAAAAAGTCTAAAAATTGAATAAAATTGTATCCTTGTCCTATTGCATCCCGATAGACGTAATAGATGTACTGATTGCCTCACAGTTCTGAGAAACCAGCTATAAACAGCACCATAAGAGAATCAAAATAAATTAGGGATAAAATTCATAAAAATTCAATAGAAATTATAAAATATTATAAACGTAATTTAAATTAAAATATATGTGAAGTATATTTGTCGGCGTTTCATACATTTAGATTTAATGTAGGGCCTGGATGGCCTGGTTGGTAGAGCGTTGGACTCGTACTCCTTAGGTTACGGGTTCGAAGCTCACCGGCCAAAAGATTCCCCGAGTGTGTGGCGATTGGTCCTCGTTAAATCTGATCGTGGTCCCAAAGTCCACCATGTAGAAAATAATAACGCTGGGGGTACTGGATGAGAGGTGATCGTTCTCTGTTCCAGGTCTAAATTACGATCTGAGATGTATGAATGAATTTGCATGAATGAAGTTCGCCCCTTAAAAAGGGTTGTGACGTGTGTGTTGCTAAGTCGTACTCTCAGCCCTAGATGGCGCTACTTGTAAAACAAAGAGACGCATTTCTTAGGCTTAAAATCTGCTGATCGTATCGGCGGAGGTTTGTCCACGGCAAGTGCCATTAGTCACAACACACACACACACACACACACACACAGAGAGAGAGAGAGAGAGAGAGATTTAATGTGCAAGATTTTGACTCATATTATTAGCAGTTTTTACCTACTCGAAGACAAAGAGTACAAACATAATTATTGAAATTGTCAAAAAATTCGAACTCTATACTTCAACGAATCTCCTCTTTTCATATCTCTACTATCTAAAGAAAATTCCTGTTAGTTTGTCTATGACAATGATAACTTAAAAACGCTTTGAACTACACAGATGAAATTTGATATACGGTCTTTATACTAAATGTATAGATTTCTATCAAATTGTTGATAAAACCGTTCAGAGGAAGCCTGTTTGTACGGCTTTTTGATATAGTTTAGCGTAATAACTACAAAACAAAAAGAGCTAGATAGATAAAATTTGATACACATATAACATCTATCTATAGCCTTGGCATTTATCAAATCTATTTGAGAGAAATAAAACGAGGGGTTGACGTCTGTTGTTCTATACTTTTGGAAACATATAAAAGCGTGTATTGAAAGACGAAATTACTTAAATATATCAAATTTGGCATCGGAGCTTCTTACTACAAGTCTAGATCTATATCAAACTTTTGTTTTAATTCGTTAAGAAAAACTTGCCAAAAAGACAACTATGATTTCACAATATTATTAACACGCGACAGGAATTGATCGCCAAATAATTCACCAGGATGATAGATTCAGTAAAAATGCTATCAAGCCAAAAGTTAATATTTTTTAGCCATTGTACGCCAATGCCATACAAGACGTTTTCAGGGACAAAACCTTTATTAGATAGTATAGAGAAGGTTTTGGGGAAGTATGCTTTTGTTGTTATATTATTAACCAGAGCGAAAAGTACTGAAACATATTAACTAAAATCTGATGAATAATGTTATATTTTCAGCCCAGCTGACCCAGTTTATAAACAATCCTTCCACTTTTCCAATCGATGGCACGCGGGGGGGGGGGGGGGGGGCCCCCCCTGGTTGTCAGAGAATGGGTTGAATGAGACCATAATTGCGAAGAATGATTAAAACAAAAAGAGACTTCTGCGGTAATTATCCAGAAACCGTGCTCGGAGGGGAGGTCGGACCCGCGGATCCCGTGATGCGAGAAAGCCGAAACCGCCTCCTTCCTTAATAACGCGCAGTGATTGACAATAATTGCCAATTAGAACCGATTATTGCTTCTGCTTTTAAGCACAGATAAATCAGATTAACAGAACTTGCAGTGACTTAACCCTTGCGTCCGGTTTTCCGAATGGGACCGCGCATTCTGAAAAGAATATTGCGCTGCTGTGGTTTCCAACTCACCCGCCCGCCATTCTCTTGTCACAATAACTGTCTTTACATATTTGCAATGTTGAAGTACTCGCATCTTGCTTTCAGCATAGCAGCTTATAGTAATCGGAGCAGAGTTCTAATACTGCATAGGATTTTTACAATTTAAATTTCACTTTGAAATGATCCTAAAGCAAGTAATATAAAAATGATATGTATGTTTTGCTATCATCTTGTGGAATTAAATTTTTCCCTTATCATCTTTATTGGTTCTTTAAACTTTATTGTTTAAGATTTAGTGTTTCTAATCCAATATATTTAGACAGAGATCTGTGACAAAGGAAGAGTATGTCATTTTCTACTGTTGAAACCGATTTAACGGCACTTTGCTAACATCTCAGGAAACATTCGGTTTTATTTAAAGATAATTTACATTCTTGTAAAACTTGAAAAGATTCTATTTCATTTTTATGCTTTGCTTGGATGAAAATTTCAAGCAACAGGCAGAACTACAAGCAGAAAAACCAGCTTCCTTCTCTGGAATCTGTAAGAAAACGGTTGTTTTCTCAGTGTCTTGAATTAAACAACCCATTATTCCCTTTCATCGGATACGCGCTTCAGCATTAACAACTCAGAAATACTTTATTAAAAATCCCTTTCAGGGTGTATTTACTTAAATTACAATTTCGAATTTTATACACACAGTTAAATTAATTAACAGTAATTACATTAAACAGTAATTTTGAATCAAGAGACAGAAACATTTACTTAAATATAAAAGAGAAATAAGATTGAAAACGAGTAATACAAAAAATTAAGTCAATTCCTATTTAGTTCAACAAAGAAATTTTTTTGAGTTACTTTTTATTCCATAACAACAATTAATATAAATAATTTATATATGAATTATTGATTTCCCAAAAGAATTGAACTTGTCTTCTTCACCTTCACGTGAAAAAAGCATTTTAAGTAGCATTTTACCGATTGAGCTACTGCCGGTTGATTTCAAATCCCCTTTTAAACTACTAAAAATCTATTTAAAGTATTAAATATTAATTAAATTTTATTACGGATTCAATATTTGAAAAAATTATTTTAACATCGAATGTCGTCCACTACAAGTTGTACAAAATGTATTTAAACTTGAGTGGATGAATAAAAGATATTTTATCCATGATCGAAAATTTGAACAAGATATATAAATATATATACGGAGAGGGTGAACTAATAGTAAGGATGGAATAAAAACTATTGGACTAAATGTTATAAAAATTTGTTAATAATTTACACAAGAACCTGAAATTTTATTTTCCACATAAAAAGGTTCTCAATACCGGTAGATTAAAGCGTTGCATGAGATAATGTTAACGACCTCTGATAATGGCATATTTTCTGAAAGGATGAGGCATATTTTTACCTAAGCAGAAATGGCAGCATCCGTTAACTGCAGGATTTGGGCCAAACGAATTCTCTAAGTTTTAAACTCAGGACCATTGCATCAAAAGGCGAAACTTTTTTTTAAATAAACTGTTCTCTCCATTTCTGTAAATGATTCCTGAGTTTGTCAATATTTTGTCCAAACGTTTTCTTGCTATGGCCATTTCAAAGTAAAATTTAAAATATGAACACTGTATATAATGACTTTTAAGAACTTAATAAATGGGCCAATTATCGTTTAAATAAAAATTTAAAAAAATTATTTTCACACACATTTAAGTAAAATAAAAAAAGAATGTTACATATATACACAAAATTAATATACTGAAAGCAGATAACGATATTTGAAAGCAATAATATAGAAGTAAAAAAATCGAATTCATTAAAATCCAAACAGAAATCTCATTTAGATTACGGTTCCTTCTTAAAAAATGTGTGATTTATCTTTCTGATGAAATTTTTAGTGATGCAATTCCGTTACAGCATTTCTTTAAGTATTTCTTAATTCTGCAATTTTGATTTTCATAATTTTAGCGAAAAATTAATTTCTACTTCTTTGCCAATCAATAAAATAGTTTATTAAATTTTTGATAATTTATTATTTTTTATCAGTAATATATCTCAATTTTTATAATATAACGGGAAGTTCCATTTAAATCAAATGTTGGTATCGGTATAAAATCCGACTGCAATTATTATTAATCGACTAACTGGATATAAACGACTACCCTATAGTAATTTGTGTTTAATGTTTAAAGGAATTAAAAATTGGAAGCAGAATTTTATACAAAAGAAATTAATTTATCTGAAAGAGAAACATCTTTTAATTAAAGAAGGATGCAAATTTGTTTTTTTTTAAAAAATTTCTTGATTTTTTTTTATGAAAAATGGCCAAATCTTTTTTTAATTCCTCTGAACATACATTACATTTGTTCGCAAGAGCTTTATTTTTGACTCCTCCGTTTCAACGATTGTTTCAAACCTACTATTAAGCGTCGTCACTATTTATAAGTGAGTGAAGTGAGTTATTATATATCCGTGTAAACGGATATATAATAAAATAAAAAGAAATAAAAAAACAATAAGAAAATTAGCATTAATTTCAAGGCATTTACTTTTTTCAAAAAGTAATAGAAGTTGAAAGGAATATTTTGAAGAAATTAAATCGATGTAATTAAAATGACAGAATTTGTATTTTAAAATAGTTTTAAAACATTTATACTCACAAGAAAACTATTGAAATTAACGTAAGAAAAGATGAAATTTTATTTTATTTACAAAAATAAAATAAATAAAATTATATTTTAATTAAATTTTGAGCTTCGAAAAAACTTGAAGGTATTCTTTTCATATTTAATGCAAAAAATAGGCAACATTTGGTTGTATCAGACCCATTTATTTAGACAAAGACACCGAAAATATATAGAAACGCAATCACAATGACTTTAAATTATATTAATACAACCGCACAAAATAGTTAGTATACTTAGATAAGCTTAATTTATAACATAAACAAATCAAAAAAGGATTTTTCTTCGATGAGACAATAAGGCAGATTAAAAAAATAATCAAATTTATTTTAAGTAGAAATATTTTTGCCTTTCAGTAGTTTGCTTAGCAAGAGAGAACGAAATAAAATTATTATTTTTCCCATCACGATCATAAATTAAAATTTTTCTTTTGGGGGCTTTCACCTTAAAAAAGAATATCGAAATAAAAACACACACACAAAAGACAAGCGAGGGGAACGAAATCCTTCACTTTCAGACGTTTTTCCGTCCAAATAAGCGATAAGCTGCCAAATGTGTTGACCACCTCTTTTTCTCTACTAAGTCACGTCTGCTTCGTCCTTTGAGGGGTCAAGTATCCCCTTCCTCTTCCTTTCCCCCACCTGTCACCCCCCTCCCATCTCAGAGGGAGAGAGGCACACGCACACACACGAATGATCGATAAACGGAATCCCGCCAACCCCAACCTGTGTGGGACCTGAGGAGCGACATCTTTTTCTACTCGGGGATGCTTTTTTGATCCCACGTCACTTTGGGATTTTTTGGGATGTTGTTGGAGAGATGGGGACGGGAAAGTAAAAGCTGGATTTTCCTTTTCTTTCAAGAGCAGTGAGACTGTAAAAAAGAAAAAAGTTCGAAGTACACACTTTCCTTTTTAGCAAATAAATTTAGCTTTAATTTTATTAACGTAACTCCACAGAAAATCCGCATAAAAATTGATTGATTGTTAATCAAAATGTTTCCAAGCAAATTGCTATAGTTTTGCTCTGAATAACGACTGAATAA
>JAOUZG010050330.1:2257837-2294925 GCA_026289955.1 Argiope argentata | reverse complement strand
CACACACACACACACACACACACACACACACACACACACACACACACTTTCACTTGTTAGTAGAATCATTTTTATTCATCCACTCAAGTTCAAACACATTTATTTAACTCGTATTGGACGATACTCGATGTTAATACAGTTTTTTCAAATATTGAATCCTTAATAAAATGTAATTAATTTTTATTACTTTAAATGGAGTTTTAGTAGCTCGTAATGTGAATTGAAATAAACAGGCAGAAGTTCAATCAGTAAAATGCGAAGATTTCAATATTTTTCACGTGTAGGTGAGTTCAATTTTTGGGGAAATCAATATTTTTTTTTCAAAAATTATTTATATTAATTGTTATCATTGAATAAAAAGTAACTGAAATAAAAATTTTCTTTGTTGAACTAAGTAGGAATGGACTTAATTTCTTTTATATTACTCGTTTTCAACCTTATTTCTCTTTTATATTTAAGTAAAGTATTAATTATTAGTATATAATAAGTAAAGTATTTTATATTTAAGTAAAGTAAACTTTTATAATTAGATGGGTTTAAATGATCCAAAAATATTGTTTTTGAATTTAACTGTGTATATAAAATTCAAAATTGTAATTTAAGTAAATACACCACGAAAAAGATTTTTAATAAAATATTTCGGAATGGGTAAGGCTGAAGTGCGTATCCAATGAAAAGGGGATAATGGGCTGTTTAATTCATCTCACAGAGAAGATAACGGTTTGCTTACAGGTACCACAGATTGAAGCTGGTTTTCTGTTTGTAGTTCTTGCTGTTATTTGAAATTTTTATCCGAGACAAACATAAACAGGAAGTAGAGTTTTTGAAAATTTTACAAGAACGTAAATTACCTTTAATTATGAGTCAAACCGAATGCTTCCTCAGATGCCACCTAAACGCCGTAATATCGCTTTCAACAGTAAATGACATACTATACCTTTGTCACAGATCTCTGTCTAAATATATCGGATTAGAAACACCAAATCTTAAACAATAGTTAAGTTTAAAGAACCAATTAAAGATGATCACGGAGAAAATTAATTCCACAAAATGATGACTAAGCATATATATCATTTTTAAATGTATATATTTCATATGTTCATATGCTATTTAAGTCAGGCTTACGATTTTGAATTATTTTAAAATACTTATGGAGAAAAGATTTATTGACGGTTAACTAGTAAACAGAATGTACAAAATATTTGATTCAAATATACAATATTGTTTTAAAAACAATATATAAAAATTCAAGCGTCTACTTTATTTTTTTGAAACTTATTTTGTTGGCTAGCAAACAACCGATCATTTTAAAATGGTCTTTCGAATTTACTCTTATCAGTACGAGGTGAGTTATCAATATATTGATGTGGAGCTTTATTTGTGAGTGATATAAATTGGATTACTGTGTTCTAAGATGTTATTCCATAACGTTTGTAAGTAATTTCAAAAGATTTCTGGTTTTTTTAAAAAAATATCAGAGTTACCTACAGATAGCCAAAAACCTAAAATGAGGAGATTCATTCAAGTTTCAATGTCTAATGCTTAAAACATTTTCTCTTTGCTTGATTCGCATATTATAAAAATTAAAAAATAATAATTCTAAAATTTTAATTTTTTATAAGAAGTAATTTTAAAGTTTTAATAATACTTTAAATTAAATTGGAGGTATTAATACAGGGTATTTTATGAATTCAATACCTAATTCAAATCGTGTAAAAATATCACTGTGATGAAATCTTTCTAAAAAGTCCTTTTTATGAACTCCACGTGCAGAAGTTTCTTTTGCTTTAAGATTTATATTGTTGTTTCTTAAGGCACTTTCCATGAACAAGCTCGCTGAGGTAGTCAGTGATTTAAGCCTCAACAACGTCTCTTGTTTAGTAGTAGCGCCAACTAGGGCCAAGAGTACGATTTTTGCTACTCACTCATCGCATTCGCTTGCACAGCCCCTTTTTACACGGAGACACATTCACTCACCTTACAGATAGAATACATAAAAACAACAATGCCTTAACTGGAACTCGAGCTCAAGACGCCTATATCGAGGGTAAAACGCGTTACCCCAATGTCAGGACGTCGGTAGATAAGAGATGAGGTAAAGTGCTCTTTTTTTTCTTAAAAATATTTCAGATACATTGCTAGAAAATATTCGATACTATAAGAATTTAATGAAATTTAATTGACCATGCACGAAAATTGCGATATCGAAACTGACTTTACAATTTTTTAATTAAAAATAAACATGATTTATACGTTTCGTTCAAACAACTAAAATCTTTCTTAACGGATGTAATTAAATAATGTAGGAACAAATTGTTAAACTTTTGAACACAAATGACCTCTAAATTACGATTTCTCTAAATTTAACCAGACTGAATTACATGCATTATACTTACTCGTAATTAATAATTTTAATGATGTGGGGTTGTGGTCCTGTTTTTAGACTAGACTAAAATGCAGTTAAGATAGAACAATTATTAGTAATAAAGAAAAAATTTTGGAAAATAAAATTAGATTAATTGAAAAATGAATTTATAGAATTTTGTGATACCTTAAAAATAATGTTTTTGCTATAACATGTTCCGAAATTATAGAGAAAACCCTTTATTATTTTAGCAAATAATTAAGATTTAAGACCTAAAATATAGTTTAGAAAAATTCTTTCTTAGTAAAAATCTATTATCTAATAACAGTGAGCCAAAATAAATGGCTGTATAATGATCTGTCATAGAGAGTGTTAAAATCTGTGAATGACGATTTTTATATCACAATTCTACAGAAATTATGCTAGTTAAAATGTATATTAAAAAAAGGCAAAGAATGTATGAAGTGAATTTCACTGATAATTCAACACATATTTTGGCTTTAAAAATTACAGAATGAATCTTAAAAATAAAGCTAAAATGCATTTCCATTGTTAACGTTATCAATGGAGAATGCAAAAGAAATGCATTCTCCATTGATAACGTTTCAACAAAAATATTGTTTTCAATAGATATGTAATAAAGCTTCAAAAATGAAACGAAGTCCAGAAGCTTGCGCAATTGTCCAATTTTTCCTTCCCACATCCCGCACTTGATGTTTGACGCGACGTTGGCACATATGAACTCTCACGTGTCAAAATCATATGGACTAAGGGGTGCACCATAAAAAAAAGAGGGGGAGGGAAGGAGGAAGGGAAAAGGGGATTGAGCGAAAAAAATATCGTCTGGAACACAAGGAGAGAGGAAGGGGTTCTTTTCGCCTGTAGGCAAGCTATGGACCTGATTTGTGCTCCATATAAAAATGGTATCTTCCGCATCCAATACACAGACTTGAATGGGGGATAGAGAATGTCTGGTATTTATTATATTCTTCTTTTTTTACGGGACGGGGGGCGGACGAGGGATGGTCCTCTTTCCTTAGGGTAAATAAGCACAAAGTGGAAATGTATTGAAGGAGTTTATTTGCTCTGCTATGGCGATACAGAAGGCCTTGCCAAAAAGTGAGTACGGGCACATAGAACCCTCCAAAAATCGGAGGAAAATATAGAGAGTTAGAAGGATGGAGGGTTAGATGTTTTTCTAAGGAGCTTTATACTGTGCGGTGAGGTCGTACGGAGGATAGTTTGCAGTTATTGTTCTCTCTTTTTTTCTTTATATTTTGCTATGATATCTTTTTACCGTTTTTATAGAAAACCTAAAATTGTGTAGAAAGTCATTTTAAATCTTTCTCTGAAAAAAATATATATTTCGGCATCAGTTTTGTTGGGAAAAAAAAGCTTTAAGGAGGATTTAGCTTTCCTCATTGATTTGTGTTTTCTTTTATCATATTTGGTCTGAGATATCTAGGGAAGTTTATTAATCAAAACAGGACATGATAGAATATGGGAAAGATTCTTTTGATCAAAAAGACTTTGTATATCTGATATAGGTTTAAAACGTAGGATGACATTGCCATCAAATAATTTTCAAGAGAAGCTGGTCCGTATTTGTGTTTCACTTGAAAGAAAAAATCATGAATAGAAGCAAGAAAAATGAATGAATTGACTACAGTGAATCATTCATTGGTGAAACAAATATAGGAATCCGTGTTAAGATTAGTCAAAAAATAAGTACACATAATTCTATTCTTTGATTCATGATTATAAGACAAGTGATACCTTTGTTAAACTACTTTTGAGCAGTTGATTTTTTTTTCGAACGACGTGAATTTAACAGAAAAGTGGAATTAATTCTTTGAAGGACTTACACTCTACAGCAAAATGTTGCACATGTTAGCCTTTTGCCTATTTCTTAACCCAAAGCGTACAATTTATATAAGTGAGCATTAAATTAAACCATCAAATGGCACACAGACATATATAAAGTCGCTAATATTGAAATGTGTCGTCTGAAATTACAAGAAACGATTCATAAAAATGTCATAAATTGGTTTAATTAGAATTTCACAATCAGGCAGTCCGAAAACTGCACCGCAAAAATGTTTCCGATGTGAAATTAGAATAGGGAGATTATCCTATACACTACAATTTAGAAAAAGAAAAAAAGTATAGAATAACTATAACTATGTTTAAAATAAATTCTATCTACTATTATAAGTTGATATAAAATAAAACATTACATACAATTATAAGAATAGCTGTTTGTAATTGAGAGTGTCTTGAAAAATTACTTTTGAATTTTAAGTTTACATGGAGTGTAGTACAGCAAACCCTTTTTGTCAATAAAAATAGAGTGGGATACACAAAAGGAAGAGCGGCAAGAAAGCCATTCACTGCAGGAAATAAAGTAAAAGCAAAGGATGACCTGAGAAAATATCTGTTGAAAGAGGCTTAACAAATGTCTGATAAAACACAAAGGAATAAAAGTAGGACATGTTATATACATGCGTAAGAACATGAGAAATACGAATAGCTTTAGCCGACAAATTCTTCGAATTTTTATATTTAGTACTCTTAAAGTAATATTTTATTTGTCGCTATATTTATCAAACAGCGTGAACCTTATAACACTTTATTCATGAAATTTTGCTGTGCAGCATATTTATAATATGAATAAGAACATGTGAAGCGTCTACAGCTTTAGACGGCAAGTTCTTTGAATTTTTATTTTAAATACTCTTAAGGCTTACTGTATATACTGCGCTTGCTTCTTACAGTATTTGTCATTCAGCAAGCAACTTATGACATCATTATTCATAAAGCCCCGTTTTTGTGATTTTGGGAATTTGTGTTTCATAATATCTTTGTTATACTTTTTGTGTCTTTTCTGTTCAACGTTTTTTACTTAATTTGCATAATAAAAGCAATCTGTAGTGGTACTCTCTTTGTTAGAGGTGCCATTTCTTTTCTTGTAAAAATGATTCACTTCTGTTTCCATAATTTATTTTTAAAGTTAATGAAGGACCTTTTTGTTATTTTAAATTGACACCTTACATATTGCATCATCTATACCAAATATGCTCTGAAATACCATCTGCAAAAAAGTATCTATAGTTGCGTCCTGATAAAAGAAAGAGCAGGACACAAGGACTAAATAATGCGATGCCATATTTTAATTTTGTTTTAAGCCTATGCACTCATGGTGATTTTATTGAATTAGAAAAAAGGTTTTTTGTTTCAATTTATTTTGATATATAACATAAATCATGAAATACATTCTATTGTATGCATAAAATTACAATTTTAAATGTTTTTTCTTCCTTTCTCATGTTTTATCAACATGCCTCACTTCAGGATAGGTTAAATCGATTCTTTGTCAAAAACAAACTTCAAATTTTTGGAGAAATCATAGAAAATCAGATAGGATGATGGCAAAATGAATATAGCTGTATAAATATTATAAAATAGAGCGAATTACATGACGATTAAATTTAAAATTTTACAAATGCTGTGTTGGAGAAGCTATTAACACTAAATTACCTACAAAAGATCCAATTAAAGTGTTACATAATCAATAATTCCAGTTAATCAGTTGGTCAACATTAACTAAGCTAAACTTCTCATTTCATTAAGTAAAACAGAAATAGAACCAACTGATCTATAAGTTAACGTGCAGTTTAACAGTTTAACCCGATAAACAGAAAGTAAAGTACTCAAGGAGTGCGTCGATGTGTGATATATTTACCCGCGTTCTCATCAGCGGAACTATAAACTTATGATTTAACCGCTGATAACGGCAGAAAGCAGCTTCCTCTAATGAATTATTCAGCGCGTAAGAATTTATCGCCATTTAAACGTTTCGACACAAACCTGGGATCATTTAAGGCAGAGCGACGAATACTAAGAAACCAGACATCGGGGGAATATTGGAACATTTAGAACGCGGAATAAGTCTCGAAATCATCAAATAGTCACGACCGTCAGATTGGAGAAGGAATTCTCTGCATTCGAAAGTGAGGGACAAATGTGATGGCAAATGGTATAAAGTGGTTAGTTTCAAAGCAGTGGAAGCGGAAAAATGTGTGATTTTTCGTTTTTCAATTTTTTTTTTAGAATTCTCGTTTCTCTTAGTAGGTTTCAGATAATTTTTGTTACATTTTAGATAGAACCGTTTTTATATGAGACTAGTAATTTAAAACCCTCACTAAACAGCATGAAGTCTTCTTTTTGAAGCTTAGTTGCAAGATTTTTCTGTAAACTGATTTTATAGATATCATTTCTTATTTATATGGAAATTAAAAGGAGAATACGTTTTCTATATTTTTTATTTTAAATATTGTTGAAAATAATTTGATAGCATTATTATTTAATATTAAAAGGAAATCTTTCAAGAAACAGAAAAAAAATTATTATTTGACTCTTTAGTTGAAATTAATTTTAAAAAATCACTATTTTGAATTCCTTATTCTTTTTCAAAACAAATGTTGGTTTTTTTTTTCAATTTATTTGTATAGGATCATTTAAATGTATTATTCACAACCGGGCGTGAATTTGACAGTTAAAACAATTTTTCATTATTATCTTTAATGAATAAAAAATAATATATGAGAAACCAAGCTTCTCTCTAGGTTTTTTTTCCTTATTTGTTGTAAAATCGTGTCTTTTTGGATGATATTCAGAAACGGAATCAATTACTGATTATATATGAGTATTTTTTTAATTTTACCTACAAATAAACTGGTAATTTAAATAAAAAATATCGTTGATGCTATTCAAAACAATCTGCTATATTACAGTATTCATTTTACAGAATGTTTTTCATTACTTGTTTCATTACTTGAAGCACCCAGTTTTGCCATGATGATATCGGATCTGAGAGGGCACTATATGATATTTTCAGCATGAGAGACGATAGTAAAAGTCTCGAATCTAAGACCCACAAGACACGCTTCACTCATAATGTTTTCACCATTATACTGCAAAACCCATACTTAGAGGGGGAATTTGAATGTACTTATTATAATAATGCGTTATAATTTTTTTTCTTTTTGTGTAAAAAATACTATATATATCGTGTTTCCCGGTATGGTTGTTTTTCTGTGTTCTATCATCCGTGAGATGTGTGGATGTGCCCCCTATAAAAAGGGACGTGCAATCTAATGTGACGAATGAAATAACTAAGTCGTGATCTTGGTGCTATTGAAAAAAGCAAGAGTCGCTCACTTGGCCTAATTCGCGGGCAGATTTGTCGGGAGTTTGTAAAGACCCATAAGTCACAACAACAACAGTATTGCGTGTTTAAAGTTAAAGTTTTGGTCTGTCTCAATTTGAATCTTAAATATAAAAAACAACAACAAAACAGCTGATTAATACATAGTTAAATCATATACATAATGATGAACGTGTCCAAATAAACTGAAACTGTTATATTTAACAAAATTAAAAACAAGCAAACATGAAAAACATATTATGCAGAGAAAGCCATCTGAAATTTTTACTTCAGTATAAAATTCATTCATTTGTTATTGAAATCTATATTTTTTTAAAATATAATGGTAAATATTAAAAGTAGATACAATACTAATAGAGAAAATCCTATTCATAGAATAGGAAATAAAAAGCAAGGAAATAAGTTAATTAAACAAAAGACGACACCTTAACCCATTTTTTTCTTAATGTAATTCCTAAATTTGGGAATTTATTATTCATAATTTTTGAGAACAAAATTGAGTCAACTAAGTAAATTTTGTAAGTCAGTTAAGTTTGATGTTAAATGGTACTAGAAATAACATCTGTTACGTAACCTTGACATCTTATGTCGTTAGTTGCTTGTTCTCAAGCTTTAAGCAAATGCTGTGTCATTTATAATAGTTGTTGCTACTTGTGGTTGTATTGCTACTTGTGGCACCCACCTATGGACAAGCCTCCATCGATTATATCAGCAGATTTTAAGCCGAAAGGAGCGTCTCTTGTTTTTGAAGTGGCGCCAACTAGGGACAAGAGTGCGACTTAGCTACACACCGTCACCACATTTGCTTGCACAGCCCCTTTTTACAGGGGGGCACAGTCATACATCTCAGATAGCACACAGAAGAACCATGCCCAAACCGAGATTCGAATCCGGGACTCCCAGGACACGAGGAAGATGCGCTACCTCTAAGCCAGTAAGTCGGCCATTTATAATAGTAATAAAGTGGATAATTTCTAGCATATTTGTTATTAGCAAATTTGATTAACAAAGGGAACCTAAGGCATTTAGATATTTTTTGTGAAATACATTAATAGAACTGATATTAGAAATTATAATTATTATTTTCATAGCAAAAATTCTATCTAAACATTTTTGAGAGTCAATAATTCGGCTGTGAACAACTCGATGAACAAACTGACTATGTCTTTTCTTATTTATTTTTATCTTCATTAATTTCATTCTTCTATGAAATTCATCCATGAAATGCGATCAAAATACTTCTTGAAAAGGGATTATCACTTGAATATGTAGTTTTTTTCATTGAAGGATTAGTCCCAGAATTCGATATGGATCAACAATCTGGATAAAATGACTAATATTAAAATTTATGTTTTAGAAATATTGTCCTTGTACTAAACGATCAGATATTTACAGGTAAAAGTTTCCGTTTCCTTAAATGTTGTAATTTATTTTTTAAAAAACGTGGGGAAGAAAGACTAAACTTTGAAATTATTACTATTACCTGTTAACATCTGGTCACTTAGAATGAGAACGATTGCTTTAAAATGTAAAATTTTATATTAGTACCACATAGTTGATCTAAAATATTAGTATTATGCTTCTGATAATTCCTTTCCGAAGCTTATAAACTTTGATTGAATTTCTATACTTTTCCCCTGAAATGCTTAATCTGCTGAGAATACATTTCGTTGGTTAATGAACTTGATAAAATATCTAATATTGTTAAAAGTAGAACTCTTTTTTCTAAATCATGAAATAAAAAAATAAAATTATAATTTCAAATTAATACATCGACTGCTCTGTTTTCTAAAAAATCCTACACACAAGCGCGCACGCTCAAGAAGATTCAAACACATCTCTCTCTAACGATCTAAATTCGAGTATATAACCTGAAATATCACATCATCGTAATATTTTAAACTTTATTTGCCTGTCTTGGTTTCATTTGCCTTGATTGCATCAGTCGCTGAGTTATGTAAATAGCACATCATCCAATGACTCGAAAGAATTTCACCCTAAAGACATTATCCTTCTAAAAGCTTCAGTGTTCTTATTGGCGAATATTAATTTTTTAAAATGAAATACAAATTTATGATAATTGTTTAGCTGCCGGATGCATAGATATTTGCTTTTCATCGCAATGAAAAATTGGTAACTCCATCGGAAAAATTCAGGAGCTGAAATACCCAGTCATCTGAAATTAAACATAAACGACGTTGAAATTAATCAGGAAGCTGGGAAACAACAGACCAGACGATGCCAAAGTCTGGCTGTCCACTTCAATAACAGAAATAAATAGCATCCACACTGACTCTCCCCCACACCCCTAGCCTTCTGTACCAAATACCTCTGAGAACAGCATGCGGCTTTTTATTAATGGGAAGTTGCCCACAATGTTTCTGCGTCCCATAATGACCTCACAAAACGCGACTGTGCCAACTAATCCATTACAAACTAAGTGGCTGAACGCATACATCAACTAGCAATGTTATACATTACTCAGTGCAATTACACGAGCGTTGAGTCACGCGCGGTTGGCGACGCGGGTCCTCGCCAAATCTCCGGATGTCGCCACTGGATCCCTTTTATCCATAGTGGCAGGAAATTGGTGGCCAGCGGCCGGATTCAATTACATTTCGCCGGACTCCTAAGTGAGGACATTTGTTATTTTACTCGCGACAGACGAACCGACGGAAATGAAGGCAAGAAGCCTCGGACAAACCGGTGTTTGTTTTCATTAGGTGTTTTTTCGGGAGGGTTGGAATTCTTCCCTTTCGGGGAGCGATCGGCCACCCCGTATCTAAAGAGGGATAGTCGTGGGTGGTTTCATTTTTCATTGTCTTTGTTGCCCTGCAGCTGATTCATAGTAGGGGGGGGGGGGGTTTTTTTTTTTTTTTTTTTTGTTAAAAATAGAGGATAATTACATGAAATGAATCCATACTGACGGGGCTGCATTCATCACTTTGTAGGGGTTCTGAAAACACTTTCAAAAACTCGTTTGGGTTGATCCTCGAAATCGCGTCTATTTGCATACTGGATCCCTATGGCACGAATCTCATCGTACCCCATATTTGCATTTCCACTCTATGCTTTTCAATATAATATTTTTATTACTTATATGACAGGCAATACAACTATTTAACGATATTTTTAGAGGTCTTATATTTAGGAATCTAGTCGCCTAAAGCTATGTAATTCAGCGATATGTATTGTAATATGTATGGATTAGTAGATGTAAGTCGAATTAAAAAGATTTAGAGAAAATATTGCAAAAATAATCTTTGTAAATATAATTGGAAATTCATTTTATCTAGCCTTTTTCATCGAAATATGTTTGAGATTCCGTACATAGATCGTAAAACAACAAAGAATAATGAAAACAGAAATAATATGTAGAATAAAATTCAATTCCTTATGTTTGGTGGTAAATTTTAAACTAAAATTTTAAGACCTTCTCAACATTGGATTTTTTTAAATTTGCAAATAACAATTTAAAAAATGACAAAAAACCCTCTCTGTCAGAGATTTTTCAGCGACAAAGTTTATGGTGTGAACTCCACTTTGTAAAAGAACCAATATTTCACGGAGGTTCGGAGAGTGTTTAAAGGCAAAATCTATTTGTACTGATATAAAATGCGAAATTATTTCTTTTTGGCGACATTTTTGGGTCATTCTATTGAAATTACAAATCCCAAATTTGTGACAAATATATCGTGTCTTTTCAAAAATGTCTTTTTCTACAAGTTCATTGAAAGAATATCAAAGAATATTAATACGTGACTTAAGTGATAAGAATTACTAATCAGTCAGTTGGTTTGTTTTCGAAATTAGTTAATTAATTTTTCAAAGAAACATATTCAATACCAAAGCTGACTAGTAATTAAAGTTGTTAAATAATTATTACCAAAAATGAATTAATAATATGCAGAAATATAACGTTATTCTCTTATTACTTCATTTTTGTCTTTCATTTTCATGCTTTGCAAATTGAAATTTTTTAAAAAACTCTTCCCTTTTTTTATTTCTTCGATCTCTTCATTCCAGGTTCAAAAACGCGCAAATGGGAAAAGTGAAAGGATTCCGTTATTTTTCACGCTTCAGCAGAAATAAATAAAAACAAAAGCAGTGACACACGTTTTTTCTTCTTTCTTTCTTTCTCTTGTTTATTCCCCGTCGATGTGTGTGTGCCCGGATGCATCTCTATGAACCGAAATCGATTCGTGCATCGAAATCGGATTCGAGAATTGGTCTTATCGATTTCAAAAGCCATTTCCCTCCACCCCCTCTCCCCAGCGTCTTCAATTCGGAAGCATACGAGTCCATTTCTTGGTCTTTTATTTTTGGGAAAATTCCCCAGCCATCAGTTTGCTAAAGTACTTATGCCCCTGTTTGTGGGATGGGAGCTCTCTCCTCTGCCTCTTTTTTTTTATTTTTAGTGCATTTTTTTCTCTACCCCTCTCGTTCCCCCTTTTTTGGGAAGTATCGCATGCACAGAAGTGCAGTAGAAAATCTGAAGGGAATTATTTGAATGGTTTCAAAACCTCATGTGCATTTGTCACTAGAACAATAATGAATGTGTTCTTTTATTATTATCCTATAAGGACAAACTGCTATAGAAGTTTTAAAAAATTAGAACCTGGGCTTTTGACGAATGTCCAATTCAGACCTCCCAGAATCTGATACACAGATATCGGAATTAAGCCTGTTTTATACACCATAAATAACAAATGCTTTGAGCTAAGCAGATAAAATTTGATATATGATCTTTACAAAGAATTTATGGATTTTCGTTCATATTTTCAACAAAATTTATTCGGTAGAAGTTTGTATCCATGGCTTTCAAATAATTTTGGATTTAATTCAGATCCTAATTTTATCAAGAATTACAATTAAGGCTATAAATCCTAATTCTAAGTTGTTATTTCTTATTGCTTTTATTTCAGTTATTATTAAATCATTTTAAAAAAAGGAAAGAAAAAACAACTGTTTCATTTATTGGGGCATTCTTGTCAAATCATTAGATATATACATAGCTCCACTTAAAAAAATACTTTTAAGTGGTGAATTATATTTTATGTTGTTAGAGTCAATAAACATATCTTTCAAAAATTTGTGCAATTCAACTTTTTATACAATTTTCCTCTACTATCAGTGTTATTAGTCAAATATTCTTGATACTATAATATAGTAAATAATTTTTCATTCTGAAATTGAAGCTGATCGAGCAACAAAACATTGAAAATCAACATTTTTGGTGAATTTTCTGATGAATTCCTGATTCGTAACCTAAGAAAAAGTCTCATTGGATCATTTTCACATTGAAATAATGTATTACATTTAAACTAAACAAACAAGAAATTATAATTAAATTTAGGCTAAATAGCTATAATCGATTATTTTTAATCGTAAAAGGATGCTGTTTTTTAGCTTATGTTTAAGCGAGTCGATAATTTTTTTTAGTAAATATGACAGGTAGGGCTGGAAGACAGAATAAAAGGTTAGAATTTTTAATCTTTTCTGAACTAGCTTTATTGACTCAAAGAACATAAAATATAATTCGTCATTGAAAGCATTTACTAGAAAGCTATCATATAAAGTGGGATAACATGTCTATTTAAAAGTGAGC
Source organism: Argiope argentata (assembly GCA_026289955.1). Classification (NCBI taxonomy): domain Eukaryota; kingdom Metazoa; phylum Arthropoda; class Arachnida; order Araneae; family Araneidae; genus Argiope; species Argiope argentata. The sequence goes on along the minus strand of JAOUZG010050330.1, from coordinate 2,281,725 downwards.
TAACGAACCAAGATAAGAACGAATACTCTAAGAAATTTTGAATATATATATATAATCAAAATTATAGACTTTAAATCCTAGCAATTATTCTTGATAATAATAATTTCTTCGTGTAAGAGTGTCATTCGAATACTTCTAAATACACAAGACATTCAAAAAATAACTTTATCCGCACGAGTTATCAACAGAAATTTAGATAATTGTTGATACATTTCAGAATAATATTACTGTTATTTTAAGACCAGGTCAGCTTCGGAATTAATTACAGATTCATTTTATCAATTCTTTCCTAAAGTTAAATGAAATATGATCTTCTAATGCGTTTTTATTTAATTTGATTTGTTTGCATAAATAAAATATTCTAATAGAAAGAGTATTAAGTTTTTTTTGCATCTCTTAATGCTGCTTGTCTTCATACATATTTTTAAAAATATTTTTTAGAATCGAATTACTAGTTAATCAACTGAATTAAGTAAATCTTAAATTCATACACATAGCGCCATCTGGGGGCACCTTAAGAAGCTCAAGGCAAGATTTCATAATAATCAATAACAAATTTAAGATTCAAAAGCAGAAAAATTAGTAAAATAAAAATAAATGATCATTTAATTCACACTAATAAAATAGGTCTCGAAAAACAGTTTTGACGAAATCTATCTCATTCTGAATACCACACCTTTTGAATAAAGACACCTATTCGAAACCAAATGACCTCCTCCCTTCCAAGCTAGCCTCGGGAAACTAACAAATTCTCAGGAGCAGTGGACACTCATTCCTCTCCTAAAATAACTGAATCATAAATGAAGCTGAATACCAGATTCACCCTTTGATCAAGGCCCAAATCCAAAACACAACCACCGACCACGCAGCGGAGGCGAGTCACCGTCCTCTGGGGAGCCAGGGTTTTGGTTGGCAATAATCACAACTCACCCGATGTTTAAAAATGCAATTCACCAAATCCCACCCTTGACATCTCGAGGTGCAAAGGTGTCACTCGGAGCTTACATGACTCTGATTCCGAATGCGAGCGGAGACCGGTGGGCCCAGAGGGAGTTATTTAGACCCAAATACCATTATGATTGTTCTTGGATTCTTCTTGGGGGATACTCGGGGAGAAAACGAACCTTTCGCAAGAGAGATTTGTGAGCCCACAGGATGGACAGGACTTAAATTTTGTGTTGAACGTAAGCAGATAAAGAATCTGAGACTTAAGTGTATGAAGGAAAAGGGATAGTGTGTCATTAATGTTATAACTTTCTAGTTATTTTTCTGTATAATGTTATTTTTCTCCTACTCTTTCTTTTTCTATGTTTGTCCACGAAATCGAAAATAAGAAAGTATTGCTAAGTAGTGGTAGTGAAATTACAACTAAGTAAAAAGTCAGAGCAAGAGAATTTGATGAATTTTCTCGTTTCTGACCTCCACGAATCTCAAAACACATTCTTGGAATTATATCTGAATGTCGACACGAAACCATAATAATGCTTGTAGCTGAACAGAAAAAGCTTGTATAGTCCTAATAGACGAATATAGTCCTAAAAGAAAATATGTATATTTCTAAGAAATGCTGATTGAAATTGCCCAGGAAAGTTCTTTTGCCTGGCTGTCCGAGTACAAGTGAGAACGTTAAACATCTGGAAATATGCATATAAAATCTAGTTTACATGTTAAACTTTTAAAACGTGCCGGCGTTCTGGCACAGAGGTAGCGCGTCTTCCCCATGATCTGGGTGTCTCAAATTCCAGTCCTGGTTTGGGCATGGTTGTTCTTCTATGTTCTATCTGTAAGCTCATGCTATCCAAGCTATGTTCTATCTGCGCCCCCCCCCCCTATAAAAAGGAGCTTTGCAAGCGAAGGCGAGGAGTGAGTAACAAAGAGTCGTACTCTTGACCCTAGTTGGCGCTACACAAAACAAGAGATGCTGATTTGGATTAAATCACTGGCTACCTCTGCGAGTTTGTCTATTGCAAGTACCAAAAGAAACAACAGCAGCAACAACTTTTAAATGTATATCCATATCAAATTTGGAACCATACGAATAAAAATGACTGACTGTATTATTTCAAGCATGCAAACGCGTTAATTAAAAATCAGCGACTTTCGTAAATGAAATTTGTTATGGGATATTTTAAGTAGGAGTATGGTTCTTGATAAAAATTTGGCTCCATGAAAAATCAGCAAAATGACACAAAATACATAATCGATTTCTTTGGTATTTGTGTATTAACTGCATATCCGAAATTAATCATTCACCCTAAAAATCGCCAGACATCGCTCGCTACTGGGTGGTTCTTTTGTAATTATTGTTTACCAATGCCATACTGTTAATATATAAATGTCGATTTTCTGTTGCATATTCAAACCAAGCGAAGGTTGCATATTAAACCAAGAGCAATAACCTTATTGGTTTACCCATAAGGTTATTGCTTTCTGACCAATCTCGGCTTGATATGAATAGGCTACATTTTCTGACCATACAGGTGATAACTTGAAGCTGTCAACTGTCATTCCTTTGTCAAATTCTCTATTTTAAGAAAATAGAGACTTTTTGGATTATGTAATGACAATAAATCTTTCGTTTTTGCTTTCTTACATGAGATACTAAACGCATTTGAAACGAAACAAGTTATGTTGAAAGTTTAGAAACATTTTTACTGATTTAATGGTGCAACAGCCATACCCAACTATACTGGTACAGGCATTTTCATGCAAAATTAATCCCAATATAATACAAAATTCTTTTTATTAAATATATTGTTTGAAACAATAGTTATTTTTGGATGGTAATTCAAACTGTCAAATCCCTAAAAATAATTCAATAAGACAAAGATAGCTAAATAAAATTCGGTATGCAAAAATAAGAACAAAATTTATAAACCCGATTTAAATTTTTTGTATCAAATAATTTCTTAGTTAAAGGTAAATGCTTATCCGATTATCGTAATTAAACTACAAAGCTAAAGCTAATACTCAACTTATGGAAGAATGAGTAAAAAGTGAGAAACGTTTGCTGTGATAATATATTTTCCAAGAGAGAAGCTGTAAAAATTGGATTACCAACTAGAGAATTGTTCTGCGTATTAGAAATGGTAGTGGAGAAAGTTTTCGATTTTTTTAGTATAATTTTATTTCTTACTTTCATTCGATTTACAAGACATGTATTCAAAAATATGCAATTAAAATAAAATATAATTTAAATTTCAGAACCTAATTATCAATATTTTTTTCCTTCTTTCTAATTAGCTGGCAGATCACAAGGACCAATTTTTTTAAAGATTTTTTTTAAAATCAAACTTAATAATCTAAAATATCCCAGAATTGTCAACAATTTCCACAGTTCTTGTATTGTTAGACAACAGTAGTTTATATTTAAGTATTTAAAAAACACTAAAAGTCTAGTAGCTGTTTTATAATTATCTTAAAGTTGCTTTCAAATTTAAATTTAATTCTTTTTTATATCTAAGATACTGAAACAAATCACTAGAAATTTATCCGCATTCAAATATTTCGTTTGTAACAATTTGACGTAATATTTTTTGTTTAGAAAAGTTCGCCCGCATATTGGATTTAAATTTATAATCTCATCTAAGAATATAATTTAAACTTAATATAATCTATCCATAATACAGGGTGTCCGAGAAGTCTTTGACACATTTCAAAAATTAGGTTTAAAAAAAATAAACGAGATAGAAAGTAAAATTAAGTTACATTTATTACCTCAAATAGTGAAGTTTTTTTTAATGTATCGATACACCTCGATGTGGGCCCCTGATTTTCGGGGGCTACGAGCAAACGACTGATGAATTCTATCGACGACACTTCTGTGTCGACCCAGGTCACTCCCAGTTTCCAAAAACTTATTTTTCCATGCAATAATGCTGTTACGAGATGGAGGGTCTTTTCCTATATTTCGTACGGAAATTACGTTGAACTTGAGTCACAGATTCCGATTCGAAAAACCACATAACACAAAACGCGCGCTCACTTGGAGAAGCCTATTTCTAAATAACTCTTTCTAACGTTTCAGTACCGCAATCTCCCGGCCAGTTTTGCATTTAAAAAAAACTTTACTATATGAGGTAATAAATGTAATTTAATTTTACTTTCTATCTCGTTTATTTTTTTCTTACCGAATTTTTGAAATGTGTCAAAGATTTCTCGGACACCCTGTATAATCAAAAATCTATAATCTTAATATGTCTCATTTATGAACTTTAGAAAGCGAGTCCTTAAAATTTGAATAATCTTAAAACCTCTAAAATTCTCTATCTGACCCTAGATGTAATAAAACGATACTTTTTCTTCTATATTTGCAATATTTAGAGCAAACAAGGAACTATTCTACTGTTTTTCCCAAGAGTATATAGGTAACATAAAACTGCGATAGAGACCTACATAAATGTTTCCACTGTCAAAACCTTAACTTTTGATAAGAATCCCTCTCCCCCCCAACTTTAAAACAGGGCCCTTCTCACTTCTTCATCTCACACCCTTCCTCCCCCTTCTTTAAAAATTTTCTTAATTAACCCGTCCTAGAGGAACTCTAATTTCCGGTTTCGTCCGGCACCATTTCCGGCCTCCTTCGATTTCCGGGTATTGGCACGAAAATTGGCACCCGGACTAATTCGCCCTTAATTAAATTTAAATCTCCAGGATTTTAAGCTTTTGCGAGGTGGGGGGAGGGGTGGCATCTTTAATGAAGATGGAGTGATGACGTCATGGAGGGATGGGATGGAAAGTTGGAATGTGAGTGTTCGGCAACAGTGGGCGGAGGGGAGGGAGAGTCGAATGTAATATGTTTCTGGGACTGGCCCGGCTCGTGTAAAGGGGGATTATTTACTTGTTTGTTTTAGGGTGGGGTGTGAATCGGATCAACAATCGTGTCCGGAATTTTGATGGATGGATAGAATGGATCTGGGGATGGGTAGGGGGTGGAGGAGGTTTGCTGTCATTCTGGTAGGGAGTGAGTGCAGAATTCTCGAACGAATTAGATATCAATTGGGAGTTGGTTGCTATAGAAAAGATTATTAATGTCACTTCATATTTCAAACTATGTATAAAAAGTTAATTCATATTCTAGAAGAAGAAGGCAGATTAGAGTTCGTTTCTAGAGTAGCGAGCAGATAAGTGAAAATAAGTTCGAACTTCAAATCAATTAGGATGCAAGAGCTGCGGAACCATAAAAATATTCGTATCGAGATTTTCCATCGAAAATTGTTACTATGAATAAAATATAATTAAACGAATCCTTCTTATTTGGAAAAGAATTTCATTTAATTTTATTGATTTTAATTAAAATTTTCGATGTTATTTAGTGCTTTGTTGAATTTTAGTATAATTGAAAAGTATTATTATTTTTTGAATAATTAAAAATATATTTAATATTTTTTTAATTTTTAGTTTGAATTAAATTTGCTTTGGCTTGCTATGATTGCATGCAAAATGTTCAGGAACAAGTTTCTAGAGTATTTTTCATGTTTAATAATTTGAAATTTTATGAAAATCCTTTTAAAAAATGACTCTTCCCATTCAGTTTTCATTTTTTTCTCATTAAGTTGTTTAAAAAAACTAATAATAAATATAGTAAAATTTAAGACCATATTTAAAATACTTAACTATTTTTCGAAAGAAAAATCTCAAAAATTTCACCACTTTGTTAAAATATGTCACCTTTTTTTTCATCATATATAAAAAATTATAATCTATATTTTTACAAAATAACCCTTAATTTTATCAATTGATATTTATTAGTTTACAAATAGAAATTAAAGTAATCTGAAAAGCAAATAGGCTTGGTACTTGATGTTTTGTTGAAGAAGTGATAAAAATGAATTAAGAAACAAAAATTTAGATATTTATACATAGCACTATATAAATTAATTTTTTTGTAACAGTAAATGAATGTACCTAAGTTACAGTAAAATAATTTAATAAAATTTCATTATTTTACTGTTTAATAAAAGATATAATTTAATTTTGCTATATATCGAAAAACTATGAATAATTTTAGATATTTTCATTTATTAAAACTTTTATTACTGCTGTATTAAAAAAATATTCCCTATTCTGTCCAGATAAAGCTTATTAAATTACAAAAATTAATTATAAATATTTTAAATAAATTTTTAAAATGAAAAATCATATTGAAATAGATAGATTTTTCAGAAAAATAATTTCAATATAAAAACATCTGTACAACTGCATTAATCCCAATTATTTTTATATGAAACAAGATTATATACACGAAAGTGACAAAAGTCATGGAATGACTGTTAATATCGTGTCTGTCCTCGTTTTGCCCGGCGAAGTGCAACAGCTCGACGTGTCATGGAGTCTACAAGTCGTTGGAAGTCCTCTGCAGGAATATTGAGCCATGCTGTCTGTATAGACGTCCATAATTGTGAAAGTGTAGATGGTGCAGGAGTTTGGGCACGAACAGACCTTTCGATGATGTCCCATAAATGCTCGATGGGATTCATATCGGGCGATCTAGGTGGCCAGATCATGCGCTGTAATTGTCCGGAATGTTTTTCAAACCAATCGCGAACAGTTCTGGCCTGGTGACATGGCGCATTGTCATCCATAAAAATCCCATCGTTGTGTGGGTACGTGAAGTCCATGAATGGCTGCAAGTGATCTGCAAGCAGCTGAACATAACCATTTCCAGTCAATGATCGGTTCAGTTGCACCAGAGGACCGAGTCCATGTCATGTAAAAACAGCCCACACCATTCTGCAGCCACCACCAGCTTGAACAGTGCCTTGCTGACAGTTTGGGTCCATGGCTTATTTGTCGAAGTGTTCCGTGTCTATTAACAGTGACCTTTCTATACAGACGTCGGCGGTCTCGGTCGTTAAGTGCAGGTGGTCGCCCACTGCGCTGTCCAGGATGGGATGGGATGCCTGAAATTTCCTACTCTCGGCGCACTCTTGATACTGTGGATCACGGAATAGCTCCAACTAACATTCCACGTTCAAAGTCTGTTAATTATCGTCGTGCCACCATAAATCACGAAAACCCTGTTCACATGAATAACTTAAACAGAAATGACTCTGGAAAACGAACTGAGCATTTATACTTTTTCGCTGCGATACTACTGCCATCTGTAAATTTGCATATTGCTATCCCATGACTTTTGTCACTTCAGTGTATATAATATTGAAATTAAAATGTTCCAATTACCATTTCAATTTTGGGTTTCACTCATGATCCCATTAAAACCCATATTATATAACTGTTAAAATAATACCTTTCTGTTAATTGGTGGAATTACAAAATCTATCAAAATTAATTAATTATTTAAAGATCTGTTTTCTTTAAATGAACGAAACTAGACAGACTAGAATTAAAACAAAAAGGACAGTGAAATAATAAAAATTGCACGTAAAATGTAAATAAATAGTGACTGCATCCTGGTGCGCATATAGCACGTTTTCCTTGTGATCTGGGTGTCTCGGGTTTGTTTCCCGGTTCGGGCATGGTTGTTCTTCTGTGTGCTATCTGTTAGGTGTGAGAATGTGCCCCTCTCCCCTGAAAAAGGGTCTGTGCACGAGAATGTGATGAGTGTGTAACTAAGTCGTACTCTTGGCCCTAGTTGGCGCTACTTCAAAAACAAGAGACGCTGTTTCGGCTTAAAATCGCTGACAGCCATCAGCTCGCTTGTCCATGGCAAATGCCATTAGTAACAACAAAAACAACAACAAACACATTTCACATTTTTTTTGGTTTACTTAATGAGGAAAAATTAAGTTGCTAATTATTTAAAATACAAGTAAACTGTCGAAATGGGCATGGGTCTGGAAAATATGTGTCAGCATTTTTATAATTTGTTTTTAAAAAATCTATTTTTAATAATTACAACGATGAAATGCCTTATAAATATACCACAATTAATATGTGAGTAAGGGTTCTAGCTTAAAAAAATGAAAAGTGCATTTTGGACTTAGTGACTTTTTGCACGCACAGAACCTAACCTTTCATTTTGGTATGTAGTAACCTATAAGATTTTCTGAGAATTTTGAATATTTAGTAAAACCTTTTTGCTGCTATTATCCAAATTTTGTTTATGAAAACAAATATAAAGCCGATGCTATGAAAAAAGTAAAAATTTGGAGAATCATATTTTATTTACAAACTTCTAAAAGGCTATTATGAATTTTTTCTATATATTAAAGTATACAATATATATATTAGAAAATTAAAAGCATATGCTGCTTGCATGTTCTAACATGCCTTTTACAGTAGAGCTCTGAGCTATATCCTCTTGTATTGAGACTAATAAACAAGTCCGGTACCATGGCTTATTGCATAGAGATGCATAATGTTAATCATCAGCTTACGATTCCAAAAAGTAAAGTTTCACCTTGTCAATATCTTTTATAATTTCCTTCAGGGTTCAGGATGAAACAGGACTAGCAATAAATGAAACAATATGATTCAAAGTACAAGGAAGCTTTATTATATGGTATAATTTTTCTTTCTTTAAGCCTTTGTTGTTTTATTTGTTACTTTTTGACTCCAGCAACCACCTGCTTCACAGGGTATGTAAGTTATATTTGCTTTCAAAGAAACGTTTTGTGCACAATTTCACGTCTATGAATTATCCAAACTGACTAATATCAAGGCTATGGTATTTTAATTGTCTTGAGTTTTATTTATTATGTAAATGAGACTTTCTAACTCAGTGAGTCTCATAACATCGAGGTATAATGATGATGATGATCCCGTGTCCGATTTACAATGGAAAGAGGGGGTGCATTAGCCCTGAGCACCCGAGGGTAGAAGTATGACTTCTAGCTCTTATGAGGATGACACACACACATTTGCTTTCACAGCCGCTTTTTACAGGGGTGCCCATTCACACACCTCACAGATAGATACACAGAAGAAGAACCATGCCCAAAACGGGACTCAAACCCGAGACGCTCAGATCACGATTGAGACGCTCTACCTCTGTGCCGGGATCAAGGAAAAATTAAAAATTAAACATTGGTTCATCTATCTTCGAGCTGTCCTTATATTACAACCATTTTTTTATTTATCATGTAAACCATTAAGATATTAAGCAAAATCTTTTTTAAATTAATGTATAATATTGGAAGAAAATTATCCGATTAAAAATTCGATGAAACTATAGAAATGGTTTGAATTTCAGAGCAGCAATATAATCTGTTGCTGGAAATTAGGAGAAAGAATTTTCTAAGTAATGGCGAAATTTCAGAAAATATTTTCAAGAATATTAGACTATTATCATTAAAAAAGTAATTATTCAAATTTTGGACAAGTGTAAAATTAATTTTTGCATAGTAATATTTTTGGAAGTTATAGATTTTTAAAAAACAACATTTCGTTTAGTTTTTAATTCATTGAATTCTAGTTAAAAAGTTTCAAACAAATTGCTTGGAGTTTCCCATTTCCACCTTTCAAAGTACATAGGCGTCAAGTTTGAAAATTCTAAATCAAAAAATTAGGTCTAAAAGGTTTCACACACTTTAATCGTTATTGATGGATAGGTTGAGTAATCTCTAGAAATGAAAATGTAAATTGTCAATTTTGAACAGTTTAATAGAAAAAGAGACTTAAGATACAATGGTCTTTCTAAAAGGAAAAAAAAATGTTCAAAAAGAATATTGAAGTTAATGAATAAAAGCTGCACAATATAAAATTTTCATTAATAAAATCCTGTTTTTTAAATTCATATGAGGAAGGCATTGATGCAGTAATATAATCTTTAGTTATTAAAGAATGAAATATTGAAATATCTATTGATTTTATGGTCATCGATTAACATAATAAAAAATTTGGAATTAGCCTTTTTAATTAGGAATTAGCCTTTACCTTTAGTATCCGAGAAGTAACATAGTGAAAATTATCTTACCTGTAAACAGTTTTGAACAATTTCTAAGTGCATGATGAAGGCATTTTTGCATCAATGCCTTCATCATGCACTTAGCATAATTCCTGATGTAATTTATAGATATTATCTAGCTTGTAAAAATGTCATGCTAATAAGTATATAATTAATTACCAGAGACAAAGTGTTTGTTATTTATAAACAAATAATAATAATAATAAATAATAATTTAGCATAATGGAATCACATCTGAAGACCACAGAATTTATTTCCCAACAACAGAAAAGCTGTTGCTAGAAAAAAAGTTTTACAGTTTTAGCGTTGTTTTGAGTATTGAACAATGAGAAAGACTTAACCATTAGCTTATTAACCACTCTTTTTTAGAAGGAAAATAATGATATTCGATAAAAATTCAAATATGTAAAAATAAAATGAGCCTTTTAGAAAAGGAAATAGTAGCAAGATCATATTTTGATATTTTTTTAATTCTTGAAACTTTATTAATAAAGGTGTTATGATTAATGTGGATAACGAAATTTAGAATCCAAATATTAAAATATTAGTAAGCGTTGTAGTAGTTAGAATAACAAACACAACTGCTTAAAAATCTAACAAGAATAGATATACCAAACAAACAAATAAAATACTATGCTTATTTTATTTCAAATGATATTTTTAAAACTCTATTTTATAAGGTGGTGTATATTTATTAGAGTTCATGTTCATTTTATTTCTAATTTTTGTAGAAAATTTATTTTAAGTCCTTTTTTAAGCCAACATTAGTTTTTAAATTTTACTTACTCAGATCCAAATACATATTTTTCTTTTACAACTATTATAAATAATATGTTTTAAAGAATTTCAACTACATGATTATTTATAAAAGTAGTATATTGCTTTTTTAACTGTACTGTTATTTACAATATACATATATAAAATTAAGCAGAACTTAAAATACTTTTTTTAATTATGGTTCTTGTCTATTACTAAAAAAATTATGACGTATGCAAGTTATCCACTTGAACTTGAAATGAATTATAATCAAAACGCTGTTTTTCACATTTTGCTTTACAGTACACATTTATAATATTTGATGTAAGCCTGTTACATTACGGAAATATTAGTTAGCAGACTGTAAATAATTTTTTGAATTCACCAATGGTTTTGAAGCCAATTTTTATAATACATAATAGGTAAACTTATGATGTAACGTAAAATAATATCAGCAGACTATATAGACACCTGAGGGATTTTCATACTTTGCTTTAAAGTAAACTTTAACAACATCAGATATCAGATAACCTATTATATAGCGGAAATAATAATTAGCAAACTAAAAAGATTTTCTCATTTAGTTTTAATGTAAACATTTATGACGTTGGTAAGTAAGTCTATTATTCATTCGATTATCTTCTTTTTTTCCATCTCATTTTTTTAAAACTTTGAGATACGGAATTTTGCAATTAATTTTTCATTCACTTTCTGATGTTACAGACTTCTGAAATTTTATCTTTCAGCATGAATTAATATTTCTTGTACTCGGAGCTTAAATAGCATATTATTTTTATTTTCATTTTAACTATTTATATGAAGCACCACTGGTAATGAATTTAAGAAAGAGTAATTGCAAATGATTATTGATAGCATTTCTGATGCTGGGTTATATTATGTTTTAACGCCTGAAAAATAGAAAGTACTGCTACTGTCTCTGTAAACTCGCTTTATTAGTGTACTAGAAAAAAAAAGGATTAATATACAAATAAAATTTTTGTCAAATATCCTGAGGTCAAAATTACTGCTTAAAAGTGGAAGATGGTGAAATGAATTCTATAATAACATATTCTGTAAAGAATAATAGAAGGAAAGACAATCATTCAAAATTAAATATATATTATTAATTTCAAATTTACTTAGTTTTAGTTTTATTAAAATCACGTTTTTAAAGTACCACGTGGGACACTTTGGGGTACGAGGGCTACTCGTAATTTTGAACCGCGGCTAGATAACAATGACCTCAGCTGGCACCCACCCATCTTTCCAAGTTTTTACACCACAGCAGCAGGACGAAATTTGGCTCCAAAACATTTAACATGCACCATGCCCCCTTACACGACGGTTCCTCGGTGGAATCGGGGCTCGAATCTGAAACCATTTACACCGGAAGCCCAGATCTTACTCTCATGTCACCGCGGCCTTCAAATTTAATTAGAGTTACGAGATTTGTTGGAATGATGTATTGAACATAATGTATTCGTTTGAGGTTTTTGAAGCGACATAATAAACGGCAAAAATTGGCAATTATTTTTCCTTTTCAGCTTTTCACGTTATTAGAAAATGATAAAGATGGTTATCATATTTGGCGACTTATCATTAAAAAAGTGATAACGTGACACGAATGTCCGCCATGAACGATTCTCGATACATCGAAGCAAGCGTACTCTGATAATCACATGATTGTTTCAAACCTGTTTAAATTGGATAATGACTTAAATTAATTAAGACAAACAATAACTTAAAATAATAATGTTGCAAAAATTGAGATTTGAGATAGCAGGCTCAATTTTTTTAAAATTTATATTATTTTTTTTAATATTTTCTTTTTTTGTGTGTTTACTTGTACCGGAAAGTCGGACAGATTAATTTCTTTTCATGGGTTTGCATTAAAATCTAACAGAAATCTACAAATTAGGTCTATAGGTCAGATACAACATTTCATATTTCTAGAAGAAAAAAAAAACATTTTTTTTTTGGCTATCAGATATACAGATATAATTTGAATGAGCGGAAATAATTTCCTTAAAACCTTTCCGGAAACTCTTCAACTAAGGTCTTATTCAAGCCCTTCAGCATATAATTATGGACCTTTTCTAAGGCTGCCAAAGCATTGCCTGGAGTCAACTAACAGTAATTAATAAATATAAATCTTTAGTGTGGATCTAACATTTTAGTACGCGTAGTATAAAGTATAGTAATCTGAAAAGTTCGTGCTCGAGATTTTGAGGAATCTCTGCGTTTCAGACTTCCATGAGTTCAAAAAATACATGTTTAGAAAATGTATGTCTGTCTACGATGACACAAAAACGCTTTGAACTACACTGTTGAAATTTGGTATATAATCTCTATATCAAATTTTGACTAAAAAGAGTTGACGGTGTGTACTTTCTGAAGCATCTCAACTCGGTAATTCAAAAACGTAATGTGACGTAAACCATAATAAAAAAACGCAAATATATCAATTTAGATACGGGATTTTGTGACTACAAGTGATGTTTATGTCAAAAGATGAAGATAAACGTGTCTTAAGCGCTAATTCGATTTCCGAATACTATTAACCTCATGTCAGAAATTAACAGACAAACAGTGACATGCGAGGAAGTTTCCGGAGACCAACTTTGGTAGTTTTTCTGAATCTATCGTGCAAATCCCTTTTTTTAATGCCTTTTTGCCAGTTGAATGAAACTAAAAATAACATAGAAACTATTGTAGTTTTAAGATAGCATGCTGAATTTCATTGATTTCACCCTTTATCTACTGAATTGTGTTGCCATCAATTTTCCCTACTTTAATTTTGCACCAGTAGTTAAGTTTCCTTTCAGAATAATCAAAAAGAACTCAAGAGAAAAATGTTAATACATAGAAATATCTTAATTAATTTAATTATTAATCAAATTAAATTAATTCATACCTACTTTTAGCTTATATTAACGTCTGGCTATTTGGGTTACGTTCTCCCTATTTTTTAGAATACCATCGACAAAAATAGTCATATTACGAAAATATAATCCAGATTTAAATGGTACTTATAAGTACCGTCAGTAGATAAAGGGTTAAATCAATTCATTTATAAATCATTGAGTTTATATGCATATGGAAATTCTGATCAACAGATGGCCACTCCTTTGATAGATTGTGTAAAAAATTAAAATAAAAGAATCTAGGCTTTAGATACTATGAGATACTAGATGATAATTTCTTATTTCTCTAGCTCATCACGCTTTGGAGTAAGCGTAGTCTAACAGCCAGAAAAATTGACTTACTGTGGAAAGATTTCGTTCAAAAATTGATAGAAATATGTGAAAGTAATTGCAAGTCCATATATCAAATTTCATTCTCATAGTTCAAAATGTTTTGGAATTTTTGTATTCACAGACATGGAACACAATAATATCATTTATTTTATCCATCCATATTATTCCATATGAATTATTCTTCAATATTAAAAATATTTTAAAATTGCAATTTTTTAAAATTGTCGTGTTTATGTAGACAAAATGTCAAAAATGTTTGTGCCTGTGTTTTGGGAACCCAAAGAGGTCAGTCACGAGAATATTCGTCATATTCTTTTTAACAATATTTGAAGACTTCAGTATTTTCTCTTCGTACTTTTTGTGCACGGAAAAATAAAAAAAAAAGAAGATAAAATCGTTCTTGAAAAGAACTAATTAATTTTTTAAAGTATTAGTTTATTTTCAATAGGTTAATATTATAAAAGGAGACTGTGATAAGCAATTATCGTGCAATCCTTTCTGGAACATCGCTTCCCTCTCAGGTTGTATGCTTTCACACAGAACCACCCCTGTGCGTACAGGACTTCCAGCAATTCCGCCGATGCCAGACGACATTCTCCAACCCTATTTGCCACTCTCCCTTACGAAATTCCCGTAATTTAATGGTGGGTGGACAAACGACTTCGACAGACGATTTACTACCGCTTCTTTTCCCGTTTTCTTCCTAGCCCCAAACCTCTCACTGAATTCAATATTTGCTTTGGCAACGTTTCGAATCAAAAGGTGGGGATTGACAGTGTGAGGAAGGGGGAGGGAGGGAAACAGCCCCAAGCATGGCCCCGCAACACAACTGCCATTATGATAATGTTTCAGCGTGTGTGTATTTTGGCTAAGACTTGCTGCGGTTGGCCGATAAGGGTCTTAACGCCACTGCAGGGTTGCCTGCACACTTCTGGTCTGGTGGGGGGCAGTAAGGGGCGAGGAGTGGAGCGGAGGAGTGTTGCCACCGGCATGCACGTCGGGAGAAAGATTGGTATGCGATGATAAAGAGAAGGGGTCATTTTTCTTTGAGCTCAAGTAGAGGTAGAAAATGGGAACATGGTGTGCAGATTGTTTGAAGCGAAGTGAAATGGGGTAGTTTGTATTTATTTTGTGGGGCGTGCGGTTGTGAAAGAGTTATTGGTTAGCTTTTGAAGGGGGCTTTTAGGGAATAAACGGTTACAAAGGGTTGAATGAGATGCCATTCCATTTTGAATAAAAACGCGAACAGTTTGGGTGGAAACGAGGATAAAACAATACGTCTTACATTTTGGATTGTCAAAGCTGAGGTATGATAAATTATACTTATAAATATTTTAAGATAATCACAGTTTCTGTTGGATATAGATTTAAAATGATACATGCTGATAAAATGATATATATCGTGTTCAGATTGATGATTTTTATTCACTGAATTGGGACAAACATGTAAATGGCGTTATTTTAAAAAACTTACGCCTGATTTGTTCATTGACTCCATGAACTCCCCAAATTGAATTATATCCATGACTTCAGATTTTTATTAAAAACATGTACTTTCGGGTTTTGTTCAAACCGTCTGAAAATTATTTTGCATGATGGTTCTCAGTCAGTTCCAACCTCAAAATGAATTAGCATATTTTGGTGTATTTTATGAACTTGACGAACAGGAAGTTAAACATATTGAGAAAGAGCTGATCATATTCTTATTTATTAGAAAATATAAAGGATAATAATTATTGATGGCTTTGGGTTAGATCAATTCTTGTTGTTTATTGAGAGGGAAGTGTAATGATTCAGTTCAGTATACTTTATATGTTTGATAATTTTTTTTAATTAAAGAAAGAAGAAAGGCTATTTTTGTCATATTGCCATTTACCGGTACAGGGAAATTTTGAGTATTCAGAGTAATGACTAAGATGTGAATACTTCTAAAGAATAAAGGACTGGAGGAAGTTTATAAGTGCCTATTTTCCTATGAAACGCCAGTTCAAGTACTGCGCGAGTTGTGATTTAAAAACATTCAATGTCTTCCTCAATTTCAAGTATTCATTTCCTATACTCGGAGATTTCTGTCTAGAAGTGACTGCTTAGCTTCATATCCGGCTTCGAAGAAATACTAGGTTGAAAGAAATATCAAGTAACGCGAACAGTGGTTTGATGGCAAAAACAATTTCTGATCCAGTAGCCAACTTGCCCATACTTAAGGCATCATACCAGAAGAGATGATACTTCAAGCTAGCAATTAGATTAAGCACACGCCAGGTCACAACAGATATTAGAGGAAATCTGGGTTCGAATCAAGACATTTTTTTTCTTGAGTAATATCTTTCAAGAGATCCTTTCAAGGAGTAAAAATTAAATCTATAATGTAAATATGAATAATAGAAAAATCTATAATATAAATATGAAAGTTTGGAGGGATGGATGGATGATGTTAGTCAATCACGCCAGAACGGAGGAACGAAATTAGATGAAATTTAGCACAGAGATAGATTATAGTCTAGAAAAGCACAATTTTTAGTCAATAAAAATAAGTTAGTTTTTAATTTTTTATTAATTAAAAACTAACTTTCCCACCTAAAATCTTCATTTCTCCACTGCCAAATCAGTGGGACTTCAATTTGTGTTTTCTCCATTCATTGAGGTTAGGCTTAACATGTTTTCAACAGATTATTTCAAACGACCCTGTTTCTTTTCATAGTGCTTAACGTGTTTAAAGTGAACCATTACTAATGAATCGTTTTTTTTTGGATTTATTTTGAAGTACTTTTGAATTAAAATAAAACAGAATAAAGGAAATTAAAAAATTGCAATCTGTATTGCGTTACCCCAATTGGTGTAGAAAATTAACGCTTTTTAGTTGCCCCAGTCGGCGTTGAAAATTCCCGCATGCGCAATGTATTGTAATTGTTGGTAACTGTATTTTCATTTTAATTAAAAATTCAAAAATTGTGTGTATAATATTGCTGTAACTAACTCAATCTCGACCGATAAATTAAAATAGACTTGATTTGATTCGTTGTTTTGCTTTATTTTATGTACACACTGTAAATAAATTGTTTCTAGGTTAGTTGTGTGTTTTTTTATGCTTACGAAGTTGCGGGTAAAAGTTAATTTAAAATAAGCAAAATAGTTAAATTATTTCAAATTAATTGTTAGAATTATTTATATTAAAGTTGAATTAAAGATTAAGTTTCAATTTTCCGCATAAATAGTATGATTCGAATAAAAGCTTCAAATTAATTTTGCATTCAACTGAAAAAATAAGCCTCTAAATTAAAATTCTTTAGTTAAATAAACCGTTCGAAATTTAAAATAATTTAACGTCATTCGACAAAGTAAATAAAAATATCTTAAAACTTACAATAAATTTCCAATTAGTTTAATATCACTGATAGCTATAAAGATTTTAGGGGCTAAATTATTTTCGAGAAAACTTCTAACTCCTCTCTTTCCCCCACCCAGACTGCAACTTGAGATGTTTACTTCTCATTTGCTTGTGCAATTAACTGGATGCATTGAAACTGCAACATCAATACATTCTTGGTGAGCACAGTTCATGGATTCCTCAGTATTTCTCTTATTGTAGAGGTATGTTTTGGCGTACTGCCATTGATGATTGATACACGTCTGATTTGAATACAGCTACGTTGTAGAATAACCCTCAAATATTCTGAATATTGTGAACAGAGTTATTATTTGACAGGCATATTGAAGTTGTTGTCAATAGAGATTGAATTCATTCCCCAAGATCTTACAGGACATCCGACAAAAGATCCCCCTAGTTCTAGATGGAATAACTAAGCAATGGAGATCAGTAACCTATTAGCTCAAGATATTATTTACAATATTTCTAGGATGTTGTTCCCTTTTCTGAATGGCGTATTATATCGTGAGATAATGTAGCAATAATTTGAGCCTTTAATATTAATAAAGTGGAGGAAGGAAGGAAGGAATGAATTCATGAACGAAGATCAGTGACATATTGTTATGTTGTACCGACCACCGTGCTGTTTTTAAATATTTTGAATAACCTACTGTACAAAGAAATAATTTGAGCAATTAGTTTTAATAAAGTAGAAGAATGATGCCACTATAACGTTTATTTTGAAACTCCCCATATCAGGAATTACAAACAATTTAAAGCAAGAATTAATTAAACATAAATTACAATATTAAAAAAAAATGCTGTCGATTGGCGGTGCTGTATGAGGTGACCACAATACAGTAGTTTAAACAAACCCTATCTTCAGACCACGATAAACACTCGCCAACAAGAGATTTCCCATTTAAATTTCCATAATCTCTCCTAATAAAAACTGTTTTTTTTTTCTAATTATTTTCACTGTGATCCCAAGAACCAAATGTGTATATAACTAATAAAACAAATTCACTACAAAACTTCTTGAACTAAACCTATCTACTTGAATGCCCACTAAAGGATTTTAATCTTTATTATTTCCCCTTTTACTTAGGGTTATATGATTTCAAAACCAAGTCGTATTAGTCTTAGGCTGATTAGAATTATTTAGAATAATGACTTCATTTTAAACCTCTTGTTTTATTTTACAAGATAGCTTTGTACATATATAATTAAAAAAATATTTTTTTGCAACAAAGGTAGAAATTTACTTTGACCTTTTATAATGCCAACTGAAACAAATATTATATCACAAATGAGCCCTTCAAGATTGTCTAGTGTAAAAATAAAGTTCTTGGAAATAGCGTCCTTCAATTAAACCCACAAGATGAATCTACAAAAAGTAAGATTGGATGCGTGTGGAGACCATCTTTAAAAATATCAAACAATTAGAATCATGACTGTTTTCTTGAAATATTTCTCAATAAATGGTAAAACAAACGCTTGAATAGGATGCAATATCACAATGGTAGCACCCTGTGAAGATGGTAGCACTCTGATACCATCATCAAAGTATTTGGATATTCCTTTAAGGCTGGTATTGGGGCAAAGAACTTAACATACTTCGGTTCAATAAGAATAATTTTTAGCAAAAAATATTTTAGAGCACATTTTTCAATGCCTACTATTACTTCACACTCTCACTATATATATCTTGTTCAAATTTCCAATCCTAAATAAAATACTTTTTATTCATCCACTCGAGTTCAAAGACATATTTTAAAACTTGAAATGGAGGATACATGACGTTAATTCAGTTTTTTCAAATATTCATTTATTACTTAGAAATTAATTTTTAATACTTTAAATTGAGTTTTAGAAATTTGTAATGAAAATTGAAATAAGCAGACAGTAGCGCAATTGATAAAATGCGAGGATTTCAGAAATTCAGTGTTTTTAAAATATTTATTATCAAATTCAGTGTTTTCACTTGAAGGTGAAGAATGCCAGTTCAACTCTTGCGAATAATCAATAGTTTTTTTGATAATTTTTGCTTTAAGTATATGTTTTATCCAAATGCTTTTCAAGTGCGAGATAGAAATTATGTCTTAGCGGTTAAAATAAAGAATCTTTTCAAAAAAAAATTAAGAACTTTTAAGCGTTAGGTTCAATTCCGATTTCTCTTTTTAAAATTTTTGTCATCAATTGTTGGTCACTTCTCCTTCCTAACCTTAAGATTGAGCAACGTGTCGAGAAGGAGAATGGAAAATTTCAAGGAAATTCCCTTTCTATTTTGCCACTTAATATTTTGATTATGTCATATGTATATACATATTTATGTTAATTATTATTTAATAAAAAGTAAGTTTTATAAAAAAATTATGTTGATCTAAGTAGAAATTGACGCAATTTGTTTAACATTACTTGTTTGTCTTGCTATCATAGTAAATTTCTCCACTTTCCCGACAAAAAAAAAACCTTTCTAACAATCTTTATCCATACCGGCGTCCTGGAATAAGGGTAGCGCGTCTTCCCCATGATCTGGACTTCCCAATTCGAGGATGGTTATTCTTCTGCATTCTGTCTGTGAAGTGTGGGTATGTGTCCCCCTGTAAAAAGGTACTGTGCAAGCGAATGTGATGAGCGAGTAGCTAAGACGTGCTCTTGACCCTAGCTGACGCTAATAAAAAACAAGGGATGTTGATTAGGCTTAAATCGCTGACTACCTTAGCGAGCTTGTCCCTGGCAAGGGCCAAAAGAAACAACATCAACAACCTGTTGATTTATAAACCGTGTTATTTAATTTTAAAAGGAAACAATTCCTTGTGGGACATTCTGTGAATCCTAGTGTATTTAAAATAATTCATTGAAAAATAAAGAGGTTCTAGTTTCTGTTTCAGTCAATGTTTTTATTCAATCAGCTTTCGTAAAACCTTGATGAAATAAAAGTTTCTGAAGAAATATTGCTTTATAACTGAATCTTTATTTAAGAGAACAATTATTTTGTTACTTAATAGAGAAAACCCTGCATTAATCCAAGCAATCAAACATTAGATTTCTGGAAGTGTTTGCAAAGAAAAGACAAGACTATTTAAACCTATTTAAACAATCCACAAACTAAATCAGTTTTTGTAGGATTGTAGTACCATTATTCAAAACCTATATGACTGAATTTAAAGGCATTCTCAGGAATAATGTTTATAATATCTTAGAAGAAAATATCACAATAATTCCCATCGACAAAACTGATATAATCAAAGGATTTAACGATACTTCTCAACTGATTTAAGGATGTTTGAAAATCTGAGCAATAAAGTGGAAGCATAAATCACTGAATTTAATCAAATTACTGAAATAAATAACACGTCCATTATAAAGATATTGAAAAATAGTAAATGATGGTATATCACCAAGTTGAAATATACGAGATTCCAAGGAATGACGAGAAGTTTGTCCTTTTAAACAGTTTATTTGTAACAGCAAACTTAACAAGATTCAACAACGCACATATTCTAAATAAAGACATGTAAACAATTAATCCGAGTAAATATTAATTTCTAATTATATTCCGAGACAAGGTATATTCGGTAAGCCATTCTAGAAGCTACCGTCATAAAAAAAAAATCCATATTACACGCGCACACTCACAGATGAGAGCCGAAACTTTTACATGCATATACACATACTTACGATACCACGTGGGTTTAGCGGTTAGCTCCGCCCACATATCAAGTGATTAAATTCGTTTCCAACAGATATGTCCCAATATCAATGCAAGATTTGAATTTGCCACCCATCGGCAGTAAAGGGGCAGCAACCTTATTAAAAACCATTTGATAGTTTAAGCTGAGTAAAAAGGGAAGTAGAACAACCTGTTTTCATTGGTGAAAAATATTTCAAAAATAATGGAAATAAGAAAATTTGATAATTGGGTCCTCTTGATCACGTTATTTAATATTACTGGGTTTATTTTATTACTGGGTTTATTACGGGGGTTATTTCATGTAAGAGGTCTATGAAACAAGCTTACAAGTACGAGTGCATTGAAGGAGGAAATTCAGTATTTATCAACAAAATTCAGCCACATTTATGCAGAATGGCCGTGGAGAATTCGGACAAAAGAGTGCGTATTTATGGCAAAGCCGTTAAGCTCATTTGTCCTAAGTGTTATTCCATGAATAACCTTATACTATGATTCTATAAAAATAACAATTTGAAGGAAAAAATCTGTGTTTTTTGTTTAATTCAAATCTTGCGTTTAGCGCTCTGTTTTTATAAACTAAATTATCGGTTGTAAAACGGTATTTTTTCAATAGGGTTGGCACCATTTTAGTGCCTAAATTGTGGCAAATTCATATTTTGCTTTAATTTTGGCACGCCCTTTATTTTATACCAATATTCATACAGTAGACACTTGAAGATAAAAGGGTTTTGATGTTATTTACTTTATTTAATTCTTGAATGCCTGCCCTTATATAAACATCGGATAAACAAGTAAACATCTCATTCTTTTTAATTAATTACAACCATTATTTTACTAAGGTATTTTAATCCGCCAAGGACAAATATTTAATTAACCGTCGAAATTTCACAATAAAAAAGGGAAAGAAAATCATTTTTATAACCATTACTCTCGCATACCTCCAAAACAAACAAACAAGCTAACTAACTAACCCTGTTGTACCTCCATTGGAAAACTTATTTTCAAAGATAAGCTCCAAACGGTATTATTGCCCCTCGAAGCGAGAAAATCCGTATCCCAAAGTCGAATCTTGAATACTTCCCTTTTGAAGAAAGTTTTCTTGTGGGGTGGGTGGGTTGCTGCGAATGAATCAGCATTAGCGGGGACCGAGATTTCATAATTCCAGTGGAAAGCCACTTTCAATCCCAGTAATTGATAATAGCAATGGAAATAAAAGTGCATAAGGACAATACGGGCGCCGTCATTAAAATAATGAGCAGAAAACTGCCTGCTCCTCAACTCTTCCGCTCTCTATACTCCCGGGGAGGAGGGGGGGTGGGGGTGTTCCGGGGCAGAGTGGCGCGAGGGTGTTTGCAGAAGATACTCTTGGGAAGAATGGAACAGGTGTCTTGGGTAATGAGGGTCTGCGAAAGATACCTTTGGAAGAGAAGGAAGCTGGTGAAGGGTGTTGCAGGTTCGTGGGTGAATTCTTTATTGGCTTTTCAAATGAACTATGATGGAAAATTAGCTTGTCGAAGCGGAGTTTCGTTTTCGTGCGATTTTAATATTGGATTGTCATCTGTTGTGGGAGTTTCTATGGAATTATTTTCCAATATTTCCTTTTAGTGTATTTTTAACAAACAAATGGGAAAATAAAATTTTATTTTTTATGATCTGTTTTTCGTAAATAAAGTATACATTTTTCACGATGAATATTATCCCAATTTTTATTATATCAGTAAATTTGTTTTTTGCCCTTTTTTTTTACCCTTAACATGTTAAATTTTATTCTCAAAAAGCAGTTGCCTAGATTTTTCTTAAAATACAGATTTAACGAGAACATATGACAAAATGGATGATTTTTAAATGTAGCGAGTTATTATTAAACTAAAAGAGGTGTCTATCTGGATGGACTGTTAGCCTATTAACAGTATATAGTATCTGATTGTCACAGATTAACTTCTGAAAGTCTCTCAGAAAATTCGATTTATATTGGCAGAATGTTCAAAAAATAATTATATAAAAATATATGTTGTAGACTTTAGGTGCACATATGTAGAAGCATTAAAAGTTTAATTTCCTTCGAATGGGATAGTTTATGGCTAATTAAATTTTAAAAAATAACTACTAAAATTGGTTTAAAGCAATTAGTTTTCTACTAATAGAAAAAAATCTGACATCTAAGAATAAACTGTTATTTATAAAACAATGAATTCTTTCAAACATTAACACTGAGAAATAATATAAAAATAATAAAATGAACAACAAAATGAATAAATTCATACAAGTGAAATTGAATCGATCTCAAGAATAAGCAAATTCGTTTATGAAAACTGTGAAATCCGCAATTTACAAAGAAATGCAATAACATATATAAAATAAAAATAAAGCTGAAAAGAGAGCAGACTTCAGCTGATTGACTTTTTTTACAACTCAATAAAAAATGTAAATAAAATGTGAAGTTGCTGCCTTGTAACTACATAGTGTCCAGAAACTCTATAATTAAAAGATACCTTTAACCCTTTGCACTCTGATGGTGCCTCTGACTCACCATTCAAGATTGTCCATCATTTTGATGTTTTATTTATTTATTTTTCAAATTTAATTGCTAAAAACACCAACATTATGGTTAAGAGATATAGATTAATTTTTCAAAGAAATTCGACTTAAAAGAATTATGTATATTTATTTTTTCATAGCAATAAACAAATCTTTGTATTAGATGAATAATTTTGCATCGAATTATTTTTTTGGAGTGCAAAGGGTTGAAATTGGATTGAAACAATAAGGACTTAATAACAAAAAAAATTCAAAAACCAATTGAAAAAAGTGGGAAAAATAAAAGAAACGAAGGAATAATTCAATGCCATCCATATGGTTATTAATAATTACTTTTAGGATTTCTCGAGTTCCTTGTCACACACACACACACACACACACACACACACACACACACACACACAC
>JAOUZG010050330.1:2212091-2257827 GCA_026289955.1 Argiope argentata | reverse complement strand
CACACACACACACACACACACACACACACACACACACACACACACACACACACACACACACACACACACACACACACACACACACACACACACACACACACACACACACAATAATAACAAATCATAATGAAAGGCTTAATATTCGAAAATATTTTTGCCAATAAACATGGATAATATCTTCTCTGTTATACAAATTAAAAATCGAATTACATCAAGGCATTTGATGTAATTCTCTCAGTTTTGAACTGATAGTGATTTATAGTATACTATCAGTTCAAAACTGAGAGAACTAATTGGATTCATCAAATGAGCAGGTTAGTGGAATGTACACCTTGAAAGCGGCGACAGTCATCCTCAACCAGGCAATATCTGAGTAAGTACTCAGACCGTCCGTGTCTCTCTCCATTAGCTCTCTGTGATGATCACCACGTCGAATCATCGGAATGCATACCGCAAGGCTATGTACATTACGGCAGGGGATGTAATGACCTTGGGTCATCAGATTATTCCGAATATGTCCACCAGGTGATGAAGATATCTGTTAGGTATCTGTGCTGGGTAGATAATAATAGCTACGAAAATAGCAATTGAATAATAGCTACGAAAACATGCAATTGAAGAATACATATTATAATTATATACAGACGAAAAGAAACTCGATATTTAAAAATCTGTGGGATAACTACTGTAAAAGGGAATTATTGTGAGTAAAAAATAAGAATTGAATAAATTAATCCTAATTAATTTATTTCTATTTGATACGACAGGCGTTATTCAGTGTTAGAATACTTTCACGTAAAGTTATTCTCCTTTCAACAATTGATTTAGTTTTAGTTCTAAGTATGATTAAAATAAGACTTTGAAACTAATATTCTTATAAAAAATAATTGTAAAATTCTTATAATTATAATTTTAAAATAATTCAATCCTCTAATTGCAACAAAACATTGAATGAAAACTGAAAATTTTGGAACATTTTTCTTGACTTTAGAATCACATGTTGACGAAATATCAAGACAATTTAAGAAACGATATATTTGCTGAAAAGTAGATAATATATTGTTATTAGATATTTTATTTTTTACTGGGACTTATTTATTTTCCTCAGTAAAAAAAATTCAGCCTACCACTTTTTAATATAATCTACATTTCGATTAGATGAAATTAATTCGAACGGTGGAAATAGAGAATTCTTAAAAGTAATTGGAATGAAATTTACATTGGCCGAGAGCATAGAGATAAAAACTCAGTGTTATTAAATTTATTCCATCCCATGGATGAGGTTAATAACTACATTGTTGACGAATAATTTATCAACAACAACTTATAAATAAATAATTTATTAATTTAAACAAGTTAACGAGCCTATATTCATACCGGAAATTTATATCACTGAATTTTGATTCCTCTGTTAAAACATCTTATTTTGAAATAATTTTTTGTTTCAATTAATTACAAGTGAAACAATTTTAAAAGCGGCACGGAAATCTCTCTTCGAAATTTTCTTAATGAGTTAATTAGTAAATTAACTAATTAATTAAGCTCTTTCTTTAACAGTCTCAACCAGTGAAGGAAATATTTATTGCTATTAATTCATCCAAAACTTGATGTAGATCTGTAATTTTGAAGTGAAATTGGATATGTTTTCAGATAGTTGTATTTTTCAAACGGGTTCGCATTGACTTAATGTGTGAAAACATATCATGGATGAAGAATGTGAATATAAAGAGCTTATGGGTTCTTTGCTCCGATTGTATTTTCAGCCTGATCTATTCGAGAACTATCTGTTAAATGTATGTTTTCGTAATGAAATTCTCGCTGTTGTTCTGTTCTTCTTGTGTACAGTCCGCCACCACTGAAAGTAGCAGTGTCAACAGGATTTGTTGTTGCCGAATGATCCGGTTGACTACAGCAGGTTTTTATGATACTTCTTCAAATAATCGAGATCTGTGTCCCCTGATAATCCTCGATCCAAGTAACCCACCTACATATATTGATATTAAATGGGATTTCTTCCTCAGCTCAACATCAGATTTGCTTAACCAATGTCCCACTTTCTTTTTATATGTCTTTGACGTATGGGCGCAGCACTGATGCAGTTTTCTGATGGCAATTGGACCCCGCTTGCGTTTTTCTCGAAGAAGCTTTCACATAGTCAGTCTCAGTGGTCAACCTTTTATAGAGAAATTTTCGCGGTGTACCGTGTAGTTCAGCATTTTCAACACAATTTGGAAGCTCAACATTGAACGATCATAAGCCCGTTACCTAAGCATTTCTTCGAAACCGTGAAAAGCTTCCACTGGTACAGATAAACCAATTATCATTATTTGAGCACTTTACTAAAGGATAATCAACATATTAGAGGCGCTGATAATGTAGTTGCTGATGTTTTGTCTTGTGTCGCATATATTGCTTCACCATTGGTAAACCTTAAAGATATTAAGGAAGGTAGCCTAAAGCTATTGGGTTTGCAAATGAACGATAAAACTTTGCATTTTAGAGAATTAAAGTGTCTGGTTCTGAAAGGACATTGCTATGAGACCCAGACCTTTTGAACCAGCATCTGAAAGTCGTCAGGTTAATTTGTAACATGGGGATAAACGTTTGTTCTAAACGTCTTCCAACTTTTAATATGTTACATGGGTTTATTCATCCTGGTTCACGCGCTACTGCTTGTCTGGTTTTCCAGCGTTTTGTTTGACTCAGAGGCAGGACGACTGTTGTCATGCTTGCTATATTGTCCACGCTCGAAAGTTACAATAAACAACTTCTCTCCTTTAGGGTTTTGCTCCAACCCCAGTCCGATTCCGTTATGTTCACATAACATCATCGGACCACTACTTCCTGCAAAATCTTATCCTTAATGACTGACAATCATCGACAGTTTCACCAGATTGGCAAAAACATGGCCTATCGAATTCATAAATGCAAAAGAAGTAACTCAAACTTTTTTTTATCGGTTGGTTTTCCAGATTTGATTGATCTGAAATCATAGCGACTGATCAAAGCCGCCAACTCGAGTCTCAGATTTTCAAAAATTTTGGTATTTTTAATGCATTCAATCTTTCCCGAACAACTAGCTATCATCCGTGTTCAAATGGACTGGTCGAACGTGTTCATAGGCATCTCAAGGCTTTTTTGATGTGCCATCCCGATTCTTCTTCGCTAGAAGACCAGCGCGTCGTTTCGCTTTGTATGTGCAGGGTGTACAAGGAGGGTCTTCGCATTTTATCTGTTGAAAGGGTATATGGCGAAGCGTTATGACTACCAGGAGAATTTGTTTCTACCATTTCTATTGAAATGCAGCCAATTAACGTGTTTATTTTCGTTGGTAGACTCCGTATTCAAATAAGCAAATTGCGTTTTGTTTCTGCTTCTTTTTATACGTATGGTGCAACGTTTATTTTCAAGGATTTAGAAACCTTTTGTGAACCGAGATCATTCTCTTTTAGGGGATTTGAAACCTCCTTACTCGAATCCCTATTGCATTTTGCAGTGTTTTGATAAAGTATTCGTTCTGAGCATTGGCACAACGGAAGTCCGTGTCAGTGTGGATCGCATCAAGTCAGGTAATATCCTTTCTTAGGACACTCCAGGTTTAACAGTATCTGTTCCAAAGCCTGATCTCCAAAGATCCGGTATTCCTATTCGCTTTAGACATGCAAGATTCACCGATTTTTTCCAAGCCTAATCATCTCTCACTCAAGGGGAGGTGATATGGCAGAGCAACATCTCTACCACTACTTTTAATACAAACAATATTACCACCATTTTGTTACCAAATCGTATAGATTATATTTTGTGTTTTATACTTACCTAATTTTTAAATATTTATTTTGTATATATAAATGTCGACTGCAAATAAAGTACATTAGCTCAAACTTGTATTTCCTGCTTGGTAACCGCCTACCTACAGACTCATGGCCATGAATAGACATTTTTTTTATCAAACGCAGTTAAGATTGCTTTCTAATTTTTATTGCATTTCATCTGAAATTTGTTTAAAATTAATCATTCAATTTAAGTATAACAACAATGAGGGCCATATAGTTTATTTTACTCATTTGGTTGTTTTTGTTTTGAATTATGGAGTTAACAAATATATAAACAGACATTTAAATATTGCTCCAAAAATTTAAGGGATATAACATGAAGAAATTTACCAAATGTTAGCACTGGATTTTTCAACAATTTCAATAATATAAACAGCGACGTAGAAGTGGTAGCGAAGTTCGAGGCATAGAATCAATACTTCGCTCTTCCATTAAAAAAAACAATATAATTTTTCTAACACCTTTTTTCTATGGTTCCCCAAAAGATTGGCGTTTAAGGCAGCAGCAGTTAGACTTACAAAAACATGAAATGTCAGTTTAACAAACAACGGAACAATTGACGAATTTTTTTTAGATTTTTTTTTTACAAATCTATACTTTTTGTTTAAACTTAATCATATGCTACTAATTAAATTTTTCTGTATCTCAGCAGGTGTTGTATAGAAGTTTAGAGATAGAGATATCACCTCAGGCTTCGTTCCCGTCATCTGCCCGCGATTCACATTTACGAGGTCGTCGAAATAACCCTATTATTGATTCAAAACACGAGAGTTAATATAAACAAACTAAGTTCGAATAAGAATTTCCCGACAGTAAAATTACTCTTTCTTTATATATTTCGTAAAAAAATAAGAAAAAATGTGTCGCAAAGTAATTACGTACATAGTTTACATAATTGTAAAAAACTTCTTAAAGTCAATGTGAATTTATGAACTTTGCAACAAAAGGGGAAATAATATTGTATGAAATATTGATTCAAATCCGACCTAGAGAAATTTCGATAAACTGTATTATAACTCTTTTGTAAATATAAACCCACACATTTTCACCTACTTGTTCCCCATAATACCTGCCTTTGGTAAGAAATAAAAACCAGTTCCATTAATAATTTCTTTCAAAGGAAGCACTTTCCTGGCATTTGTAAAAACATTTCTTTCGTAAAAGGTATAACACTTGAAAATAAAATATAGCGACTAACTCAAATAATGACGCTAATCTCTAAAGATACTAGTATATTGTAAGATCATACAATAAATGGGTTAAAAACTTACCATCACGAGGAGACATTTCGTATTATTAGCCCAAATAAGTTTTGCTATAAGAAAATAATGTCTAAATGGTGAAGGTACCTTAAGAATTCTCCCTTTGTTGAGTGACAATACATAAATAATTGAATTTGGATTAAAATGCAATTTTGACTCGCGATCAAAACAGAATGATATTTACGAAAAATGCATTAATGAGATATATTTTTCGAATATTCAATGATTCTACGATTCATTCGAATATTATTGCGAGACAATGACGAGTTAAAACAAAGTATGTCTGAAAAATTTGATCGGATCCAGAATGTCATTAAATCTTCGCTACCCGGGTTATTTCAAAATCTGGATAGCTAAAATGGGCAATAGTTATGAATTGTTCGCCTCAGTTGGAATTGATATAAGAATTTTTTTCCCAAACAAAACACAAATGTAGCTCAATTTTGCTTGAAAGACCTTTGAGGACTGTAGGGTGCTGATGTTATGCAATGTGTAGGAGAGAAACAAGTTAAATAATTTGGTATAGCATCGGCCTTTAACATAACACAACTTTATTAATAGAAAAAGAATACATATTTTTAAAATGAAAAATTCCGGTTGCCAACTCGGAGAAACATGTATGTAAAGATATTAAAATACATCACACGATAACGAATAATGGATGAATTAATCTTGATTTTTTGTTGGTGGACGCGGTGCAAAATAATATTTTAATGACTTTTTGTTGTCAGGATTGTGAATCAGATGGACATATACAAATCACATCCGGGTCACCAAAGTGACAATTGAAGGTCAAAGAAGAACACACGACGCTAGAGTTCGTAGCCGAGTAACATAAACACTAGACAAAAGTGATCACCCGTATATAGATGTTGTTTAATCAATATTGAAAATGGAAACCAGTTAGTATTGGTGCGGCTTGAAGTCTTAAAAAAGAATCCAGTGAATCAAAAGAATCGTCTTTATAATTTTCATTATGATGTTTGAAATGGATTGTGGTTAAAATACAGCAAGAAAGGCTTAAACCGTGTGGTACTTTCGTGAATGCAAATAAAGTAACCTATACTCTAGCAAATTATATACTAAGGATTCTGAGTAGGGGGTAAAGATATTCTATAAATGAAAGGATTTACATTACATGGCCATGTGAATGACTTACATAGGGTAATAGTTGTGATAAATCCTTTCGTATTATTATAAATTGGAGCCAAGTTAAATTTTACCCAAAGTACTATTTACAAGCTACAATTTGACCAGTAGAAATCATTTCAATACATTTATCATGACTTCAAAGACTTGTTGAATTGATATGAAACACTAGATTAAATAGGATTACTTAATAATCACTTTATTAGTTTATCTTGCGACGAATTTGAACATTTGTATCAATATTTTAAACTATTGTTAATCTAAAATTAAATAAAATATTAAAATTATTAGTATTCTGAAGTTAAATGAAAAATTATACAAAAATACGATATTTAATTACAATTTAACGGCCGTTGATAGCAATTTCAATGAATCGCTAGTCTAAAAAGGCTTCATATTTTTATTTTCATTCATTTATGTATTAAATCATTGCATATTTAACAGAATAACATCTTATTGGCATAGTATATGATAAAATTCCATTTTTTAAAGAATACAGTGAAATATTTATTAGAATTATTAAGATATTTAAAGAAAAATAATAAAATTTCTTTCATTTATAACGATGAATTATATTAAGAAATGTTAGTGATATTTTTTGAAAACTGTCATTTAAGGAAATTCCGCATTTTGAAGGTGCCGAAATTTCCTAATTATTAAACATTTAAAATTTTATGGGATTCTTCAAGATGAAATAAATTTTTAAAATAAATGATTTTTTTGTCGTTGTAGGCAATGAATAAAGATATAAAATTATACAAAAATAAAAAAAAATGTCCTACATTCATATCCATGATCTTGAAATTCGATTTATTCCCAACAGCTATGCGAGTAATTTATAATCAAGCAAAAGCCCGTGTAGATAAAGCAAACCATATGGATGCAATAGAAGTATTTCGACCTGCATTGTTTTATAATTTAGAATGATATTAACGAATCATAAATTAGAATTTAAAGGAGTTATATTTTGAAATGCCGTAAGTTTACAAATGTGCCGTAAGTTAATATTTTTGAAGAACACGAAATTTATTAGGAACATTAAAGTTTAAATAATAATAATAAAAAAAGAGATGTTACGGCACAAAAAATGATATTAATAATATATGGTATTAAATAATAGTATAAAATAAAAAAATAATAAAAATATTAATTACTATAAATTAAAAAACACAAAAGGAAACAATAAGTTGATCTTGTAAATAAAAAAGAAAATTGAAATGTACGATAGGAAATTTCAAGTTATCACGTCAGAACACATTCACACATATATAAGTAAAAATACGATAACGCGACAAAATAATACATATAATTAAAAAGAAATATTTTAGAATTTTAAAAACATGTAAAAATTTTTTTGTGCTAATGTATTTTTGAAAAAGTATTGCCTAAAAACGGCAAAACTTTAATTAAGTTTAATTTTTAGGAATTAGAATTCAAATTAAATCTTTTAAAAAATTGTTCCAAGATACATAATTCCATTGCCGAAAGCATAGAAATGTAAAGTTTGTATTTCTAAGTCAAACGAGAAAGTTGGTAGGCGCCAACGCATACGCATGCACGCCCCCCCCCACACATACACGCATGAAAAGATAAAGATAATTATCTTTTAGTTACAGTTTAATTACACTTTTCTATAAAATCTTACAACAAAATGTAAAACGCTCGTCATGCATTAAACGCTGTAAATGTTCAAGCAATAGGACCCCCGTAGATTTTTATTATGCCAAATAAAGAATAAAGAAAACTGTCATTTTTTATGAAATAAAAAGACATTCGCTGAAAACTAACACAAAACAAAATAAAACGGACATGTCTGTTCGTCAAATTTAAGCATAAAAATACACTAAATATTCAAACAGATAAGCAAAATGGTATTTTCTAGGCTTTTCCTTTTTTTAGCATCTGCGAAGAAAGTGTTTTTCTTTCTGGAAAGAAAAGAAATATATAAACAGAACTGTTCTCAGGCTTCAAAATTTCTATTTTTGGAAGGAAACATATTTATTTGGGAATCTTACTGAATATATGTATTTTTAATAAAAATCCGAGAGCATGGGAAAGCATCAGAATAATGAGTCAACAGAAATTCTATGAACATATATTACTTGTAGTAAATTAAAGCAATTTTGAAATCTGAATATCAAATATGAAAATAAAAAAATAATTCTAAAATAAAACTGTAAAGCTGGCTTTGCTGTTTTCAATTCTTACTATTAGTTCACACACACACACACACACACTCTATATATATACATTTATCTTGTTTAAATTTTCAGTCGTTAACAAAATACTTTTTATTCATCCACTCAAGTTCAAGCAAATTTCTTAAAATTTGTAGTGGATGACATTTGACATTAATTCAGGTTTTTTTTTTCGAATATTAATTCGTTATTTTTTAAAAATTAATAAGTAAAAAAAACTAGCTTTCTCACCAAAAATTTTCATTTCTCCACCACGAAATAATTACGGAATTTAATTCGTTTGTTCCCCACACTAATGAGGTTAGACTTAACATGTTTTCGGCCAATTATTTTAAACGATTCTGTTTATTTTCATAACGTCTGATGCATTTAAAATTAAACATTGTTAATTAATCAATTCTTTGGATTCATTTTGGAGTACTTTCAAATTAAAATAATACGGAATAAAGAAAATTAAAAACTTCTCATTTTTATTGTGTTACCTCAACTGGCGTTGTAAATTCCTGCATTTTGCACTGCCTCAATTAGCGGGGAATCCTCAATTGACGTTGAATCCTCAAGTGGCGTTGAAAATTCAACGCTAATACAATTTTTTGATTAATTATTTATAGTAAGTGTAATTATTCAGCTTGGATAACCTGGTTGCAAAGGCACTGGGTTCGTCTCCCTTGTGATGTGAGTTCAAGCCCGCCAGCCGGACACTGTGTGTTGTGGACGCTAAATCTGCAGTGGTGACAAAATCCCACATGTCGAGAGTAATCCACTGGGGTACTGAGTCAGAGGGGATCATTCTCGATTCCAGGTCTAAATCACAATCTGTGGATGAATGAATGAAATGCATGAATGAAATTCGCCCCGTAAATCGTATGTGATCTAGAAGTCAGACTTCTGTCCTCAGGGGTCCATACCCTCAGAAGCTACTGCATCTCTCTTTGCGTTGTAAAGTGATGCTCGAGAACAACAACAATAATCGTAATTATTTAGTAAAGAGTAACTAAAATAAAAATTTGCCTGATAATCTAAGTAGAAATTGATTTTAAACAATTGTTTTTTCTATTCCTTTTTTCTATTATTTTTTTAGTCTTCAATTATCTCCTTTTTGAGTAACATATCCAGATAAATTTCAAAGCCTATTTTAGGCAACCAAATTCAAAAACCTAACTAATAAAACTGCTACTACGTATTATATCGAAATTTTATTATTTTCACTGACATCTCGGTTGGATTACAGTTTTAAAATTAAGAAATTCCTCCCAAAATTATTTAGATACTATTTCAGAGTGAGACATTTATGCAACTGAACGAAATATAACGAATAGTAGTTTACAGACTCTAGTTTTCATACATGTGATATATGAAAATGTATTACAAGATATTTCTGCTTATCACATGATTGAAATAAATCTTGTAGCATAATTCCTTATATTACGTGCATGATATCATTAAAAAAATTCTTAATTACATCACTCTAATCTTAGATACATCTTGTATTGTTCCACCCAAATGGAAGCAAATATTCTTTATGAAAGTTTTTGTTGTAATAAACTTTTCCCTTCCTTTCGAAACTGTTGAGTGAATTACAGCGTTGCCATACTAAAGAAAAAAGAGGCTGGGTTAAAGAGCACGATAATAACATCAGAAGTCATGTTCGTTTCTAGTGTTTATGAGAGCTCTTATGTTATTACTTCTCTTTCACGGAGAACTATAAAGTATGCAGAAAGAAATACAACTGCTCTTTGACAATCCAATTATAGTAAAACTCTACTTCTAAGAAATATTAATCAATCTAAATCATTGCTTTGTACCGCAAATCTACAACAGTAAACAAACCGATGAGTAATCAAGGAATATGACTCCAACTTCATCACAAAATTCTGAAGTATTTACGTTGCTTGGAGATTAAAAGTAAAATTAAAAAATTCCTATGTATTTTTTACTAAGATTATTTCCAGAGTATATTATATGCCTTCTGGAAACGAATGGTATTTATGTGAATCTGTTCAAAGATTACTATTTATACGCTAAATTTTTCAGTTGCGGATTCTAGAGCCTGGCACTGACATTGCAATAGCCAAGAGGAATCAGTTTAGTTTTCTTGTTTATGTGATGTGAGGTAAAATTGCATTTTTTGTACATCTCGTTGTTGTACATTTTAAAGATATGAAAAGTATTTATAATGTTACATAAACAATGAATCCGTTAGGTCTAAATGACTGTACCCTCCACAATAACAACACTGGTGAGAACTGTGGTTGAGTCCTAAGGGCCATCACCGGCCACGGTACAATCCTTCCGGTAGGAAGTACGTCCCGTCGACGATAGGAGGGTTCACCCCCACCAATTAGTGTACCCACCAGGTTGGAAAGATTCCAACCATCATGCTGGAAGCATCCCATGCTTAATTACGAGGTACCCCTCGGGGCTCAAGGAAGTATAAAACAATTTATGTTTGCCTTCTAATAAGGCTTTTTAATGAGATGATTTGATATTAGAAACGTGGTTTCTGAATTAATATTAAAGACGCAACTTGCCAATTTTATGTATAACTACTAGCTACCCTTGACTACCAGGTGTTTCTCAAGATTAAATTTTCTATAAGTTTTGATTAAATAGTTTGTAAAAATTCTTAAAGACTACCCTTAGAAGATATTTTTAAGCTTCAGATGTTGGTAACCTTTTAACTCATTCTGTTATAAGCCTCACACACTTATTATATTTTCATTATAATAAGCATTCTCTTAATTTTCTATTATGTTCTCTAAATTCTGAACTTTATTTTAAAAAGAAAACATAAATTAATAAGAATCCCTTTTTGCTGAAACCTAATATTTTTTAAAAAATTCGAATACGCATTTATTAATTATGCATTTATTTAAAGTTTATAAAATTTAAAAAAATATTCTATAAAAATTCAATTTTTAGTTTTAATTCATTTAAAAACGTGACAATAATATGTCATTTTGTTTCAGTCAATAACTACTTTTTTTGTAAAGGCTATAAAATTTGAATTTCTTAGTCTTATGATCTATGAATCATACTCATCAAAATATTTTAGAAACGATAACTTTTAAATAAATACAATAAAGATTCTGTGACGAAATCTGATCGAGTTATGACGCTTTAATAACATGAATTTTAAGACAATCACCAATTTTATTATTTTAAGCCCATTTTCTTTGAAGAAAATCCGGGCACTGAATGGGGTATTTTCTTCAAGATGATCGAAGAAGATATATAGGTGGTTATTAAAATAATGGAAACATTTTAGATTTATAAAGAATCCTTCATTGATATGGCGTAGTATCACTTTTGGAGAAAAATGCAACTTGGCTTTGCCTAGGAATTGATTGCAAGTTTGAATAATGTTTAGAGGAATATTGTACTGTTCTTCCTGGAGATATTGTGATTCGGTGAAAGATGCCGGTGGAAAATATCGATTTCGCATTGAATGCTCTAAAATAGGTGATAACGGTTCAATTATATAGAGATCGAATGACTGTGTGTTCCAAGGCAGATGTTCAGCTTCATCCTCATCAAACCATGACTGGACAAGTCTCGCTGCATGAATTAGTGTATTACCATCCTGAAAAATTCCATCTCTTGCAGGAAAAAAAAATTGCGTTATTGGATGGATTGGTAAAATAAAATTTCTCGATACTTCTTCTCATTGATCCTTCCTTTCAGTATTATGATTGGTATAACAGAAAATCAATCACGGTATGGATGCCATATCCTGACAGATTCCCGACTCCCTTCCCAATGCTTAGCAGTTGGAAGGAAACAGCCACGATAATACGCTTGAGCAGGCTCCTTTAAACGTGCATATGCCCTGTTGTAGGGAAAAGTGTGAAACACGACACTTCAACCATAATACTTTCTTTCTCTTCTTTTCTCTTCTTTAAACCATATTACTTTTCTTTCTCTTATCAATTGACTGGGTTAAGTGAGTGTGACACCTTTGTAGGTGACGTTTGCCATTAACATTCATTAAAAGTGGCTAGGGAATTGCTATTCTGCCTTAGATGTTCTGTTTATAAAGGCGCATTCTGACTGTAATCAGTGGCACTGGTGAATCCAGATGAGGATTGGGCTTTGAGGTCTCTTTTGCTGCAATTGTTCGCTTTTTAGACATCACATACAGCTTCAATATCCGTCCCTGAGTTTCTCTTCTCTCTTCTGCCACTTACTATTTTGGGTTGCCGAGTTTGTCTTGCCGCGTTGTGTTTATGTTGTCATGACTTTAGCTACTGTACCTCTAGAAACGCTAAAAAGTTGGGATGTAAGTTGTAGAGTACCACACAAGCGATCCATTATATATAACTTGTTCAAATTTCTAATTGTTAATAAAATACTTTTAGCTCATTCACTCTCGTTCAAATACATTTTTTAAAACTTGTAGTGGATGACACTCGATGTTAATACAGTTTTTTCAAATATAAATTCATTAATTGAATTGAATGAATTTTTAATGCTTGAAATATAGTTTTAACAATTTGTAATGAAGATTGAAGCCGGTAAAATGTGAGGATTGTATTATTTTTTAAGCGAAGGGGAAAAAATATTCAATTCTCACGAAAATTAATATTTTTCATTTAATGAAACCCATTCATTAATAAGTTTGTTGATTTCATGTTTACTCAAAACCGTAGTGACTTAGATAAAGAAAATTTGGTACGTGACCTTGTTATTTAAATTACACTTTTGTGTCGGATTTTGATTACACTAGATCTAAAAAAGTACATGCCGAAAATTCATATTCCTCTTTCTTTAATATATTACGAAACTAAAATGCTAATTTACGAATTCTGAAAATAAAATTTGAGTCTAATGGTGTTAACGGCCTTACTAAGGCTCCGTAATTTTAAAGAGACGTGGGGAAATAATACATTTATTGGGATACCCTGTTCTTACCATTAATAGTTATAACAGGTCAACTCGTCCATATTGTTAATTTTTATATTAGGGCACCTCACTCATACCATCAGTTATGATATTAGGTTATCTCGTCTAAACCATTGATTATTACATTAGAGAGTCTCGTAAATACCATCAGTTTATTTTACTGGGATATTTGGTTCATTCCATTTATTATTGTACCAGAGAACCTCATTCATACCATTAACCCCTACACTAGGGTACGTCCATGCTATCAGCTATTATACTAGGTTACGACGCCCTTAGTATTTTACAATGGTGCCTAGTTTTTATAATAGGATACCTCGTTTAAACGATTAGTTATTTAAATAAGATACTTCATTCATATCATAAGTTACTTTACTAGGATGATGCATCAAAACATTAGTTATATTAAGGTAACTCGTTCATAACGTTAGTTATTACAGTTATTATACCAAAATACCTAACCAATACTATTACCATACTATTATTTATTATACCTCATCCATATCATTATTTATTATACTATGGTACTGTGTCGTAACCGTTAATTATACTAAAGTACCTCGTACATACCATTAATTATTATATTAGAGTACTTCTTCAATACATTAAAATATACAATGATATTTCGTCCATACTATTAGTTATATTTATTGAAGTGTGTTCGTGAAATATGCGATACAGCATTTTTTTTTTATTTAACATTTGTCGTATTGTTATTTGACCGTAAGTTTATCGATCTTAAACAGAAAGACATAGCATTTTGCAAAAAAGAACTAATGAAAGTTTTAGGACACCTTGGAAAAATTTGACCAGCAAAAGTCTCCTAAGATTGAAGCTTTTTGAATCTAGATCATAATATGAAATATAACAGTGGGTATAGTTCAATAAAAATGCTTTATTGATCTGCATAGGTTCTTTCTTTTGTTTATCTCATATGTATGCATAGATTGCCCTCTTTAACCTGTGACTGCCCAAGGTGACCAAGAAACGATGTGCAAGCGATTTTAAATGTGCCTTTAGTGTAATGTGAAAATAAAATAAGCTAAAAACGAGGAGGCACTCGAAGCGGAAAGTCGCGCCACTCTCAGGTGTTGACGCCACCGATCGAAATCACGCGTCGCAGTCGCGCGGCATTAGCAATTACAGTTACAGTGAAATTAATCCGCAATCACCGTCCCGCACACCTGGAATATCGATCAAGTTTACACACCTAAAAGCAAAAGGGGGCTTTCCTAAAAATCGACTTCCCCCCTCATACCACTCTTCTTCATTAAGGGCGCGGGAATAGGGCGGGGCACTAGAGAATGATACCGTGCTCTTTGAAGACACTCAGCACAGTGAGCATACAGTGAGCGTATTATTATAACACTTTAGCACTTCCTCCCCTGTATCGGCTCTGTCGAAGGGCAGGCGCCACATTTGGCGTCTCATCGTCCATCTTGGCGAGGCGGAAGAGCGGGTTGGCACTGATCTTAGTAATAAGGCAAAGTAGGCGTGCATTTCTCATGCGCTAAATGAAATTGGGGGAGTTAAGAGAGGGGAAGCTTTTCGGGTTCGTGAGCTCTTAATTATCAATCTTTTTCGTCGCTGGGGCGGAAACGGGGAATGTTTTCGTCCGCCAAGTGAGAAGCATGTTCCGCGGTGTTATTACGATATATATAGGGGTAATTGTGCTCACATGCTGGAGAGGACAGAATGCTCATCTTTGTGCACCGGTTTACCTGGGTGGTTCGAGTGGGGTTATGAATTTCTGCCCACTCGGAGAAAAATGATTACAAAAATAATCAGGCCTAAGATTAAAAGCCCTACGAAGACGTAAATTTTTCTAAATGATCCGCTCCCTAAATCCTCCTTTCGGAAACGATTTTTATCACACAATTGTGACATAATATAAAAGATAAAATAATTTTTACATAATATGAGTAAAAATTTAAATTATCATTTAAATAATGAAACACACTTTAATTTTTTATAGCTGATTTGACAATTTTTTGAAACATTTTTTGCTATTGCATAGGGCCCAACATTATCTTTATTTCTCGGAAAAGAAAAGCGTTTTTACAGGCCTCCCCCACCTCCTGCAATTTTTCTCTACCAGTTAAAGCCTGCGCACTTTTAGGTTATTCACCTATGAGAAAAGTAACAATGTATCATCAAATAGCTTTTAAGTAGACATAAAGAATTTTTTTTTATGAAGGAGATTTTAAAGAAGAAGCAGACAATTATTCTTCCATCTTGGTGAAGTTAAAACTGAGGATTCTGGCTTCTCTAGACAACCTGTATAATTTCTATTCTTATATCTCCCTTCCTCTAAGAAATTCATCTATTTAACTCATACGGAATAATTGTATTTGATAGGAGAAAAAAAGAATGTTAGTCAATTTATTATTTCAGTAAAAATAAAATTCTGCTCATCAACTAATAATAGGAATGTAAAATTTTTAAGAAAAAAACCTATGACTCTGAGATATAGTTTCAGATGATTGGAGAGTTTCGGTCTCAGGGCACAAATACGCAGAATACCCTTCGTCTGCCTGTCTGGTACGTACTAAATCAGATGTTGCAATTCAAAGGCTCTTAAACCAGCATAATGTTAAAGTTTAGAGAGTGGGACGTCGGCTCAAACAATGTTCTAGTCATTAGGAAATTTCGACATTAAGGTCATTTCATAACTGTCCAAATACTTTTTTCTATCGCACTGGAAGAGAAGAATTTGGAGCCTGCAATTGTGTGTCATTAGTTTCGATAAATCACTTCACTTCACATCAAACACATAGCTATTTAATCAGCATCAAATCTGATATTTAGTCCATCGGATAGTCGTAGCTAATATGCAAATATAAGATTTTAGACACGGGTCCCGGCTACTGTAATGACAGTCTATGTATTAAAAAGTTGGTCATTATAACTGTAAATATTTCATAATGCGTTTCGTTTCTCCATTCTTAATAAATTGAGTTTCATTTGATGGACTAAATCTTAGAAGACTTTTATTTGTCGTCATTCCACTGAAGCTACTCTAATGTCAAACGGCTGATTCTAAATATTTAAGAATGTTTACCCGTTATATATATATATATATATATATAACACTTATCATCTGATTACTGTTCAGAATGACATCGTAATATTTTAACGTTGGCCATCATATGAATAAAATATAATTAATTCAACAGTTGTTTCATGAACCACAAGAATTATATGAGTTGGTACATATGAATATAAGCGATCAATCCTTCGTATTTTTTCAAATTTCTTACATATTTTATTAGTTACTAACTATTATTACAATACGAAGTTTTGAATAAAATAAAGCCTTTAAATGTATTTAATTAGCTGGCATGCTAAAATTCTAACGACATGGATCATAAAATATCAGCTGCTCCAAATGCTTCTTTTTAATGCATTTCATTACAAATGAGCCAAAGCATCAGCTATTTCTTGAATTGTTAAAAAGAAATGACAATAAGTAAGAAAAAAGTATTAATGCTAATTAAAATAAAAAACAGTTATGATCAATAATAATATGGCTAAAATAATACCATTTTTTCATCGAACATATTCTTTTAATTTATATATATATATAGCCTTACGCTGCCCTTATCCATTCCATATGATGAGCCATGCACACCTCTGAGCAATAAATAAGTAAAAATGATATAACTGTTTATAATAAGTTTTTATGCTCGAACTTCATGCTTTCAGCGTCACAATTTAATTAAACTTAGTAATTATTTAGAAGTTTAATGAGTTTCTCTTTTTTTAAAGAGATCTCTCAATAATTATTTATATTTCAAAAATGTTATTTTCAGGAATCAGGATCGTTAACTATCTGTTAAAAAGAATTTGAAATTCAGTATAATACGGTGCAGTAAGTTTAAACATCCACTAAAAAAAACAAAAACATACAAACAAAATCAGTTCGTTCAAAAGTCGAATGATTTTTATTGTTTATGAAATCTTGATTCGGTTGCTGATTTCTTTGTAAGTTTCTATGATTTCATCGTCGAAAATCTGATACTACAATCAGTTCGGCTAACTTTTCTTATGTTATAACCTTTTTTCTATCACTTGCTATTCATCACTTTTGTAACCAGAACCAATGAGATCCTACATCGTCTAACGTGACGGTGAATCTCCATTGATCCAAGGATGTTTTCCTGTTCAATATATAAAGTACAACTATCTGTAGAGTAAACATAATCTCTTGCATTATCTACTAGAGGAGAATAAAAATCTATTGACTAAACAGGGCCACCTCGTGCCAACTTCGGAGCTTTTGAGTAAATTAGGTCGATATTAAAGAATAAAAACAAAAATAGCTCCGTAAGTTTGTGAAGGGAAAATGTTCTGGTGAAACGTCGCCTATTCTCATCACATAATGGGAAATAGAAAGCGAAGGATCTATCTAAAGAATGATTAGAAACCTATCAGGTTACCTTATACACACTGCAGTGGCAATAGATATATGCTTGTTATGTCAATTTAAAAAAAGCTTTTCATACAACAATATATATTTCTAACTTGTAATGAAGGTACTTGTAGTGAATATCCAACCACACACCCAGTATCGACAGGATCATGATGAAGACATTAGAAGCTAGAAAAATTAAATTATCACCAGGGTTACTAGAGATCCATCAGATTTATTTTCCCAATAGGAATAAAACTATAGAGTCTAAATGTATAATGTATAAGCTCGCATAGGAGTTTTTAAGTACAGGTTTTGTACCTTACAAGTCGACTTTTTTTCAAAATGTACTTAATCGAAAAATTGTTTAATTAATGGAAAATTATTTCTTCCTAGTGTTAAAAAAAGGGGTGTAAAAAGGTTCGAGTTATTCCCTCAAATACCATGACCTCCATTCACTTCTTTTCCACGTCCTCATATCGTCCGGCTCATAAAAGGAGGATTCTAATAAACACTTATTTCCTCCTCATATTCGGCCAGCCGAAAAAGTTGAGCGGGCCACAACTGTTGCTTTTACGACCCTCCCCCCCCCTTTCCGCACCAAACACTGTAACGACTGCCGCAATGGTTACGACCGGACATATTACTCATCGATCTTCAAATAATGGAGACCGCGAACGGACGCAATCAATTTTTTATAACCCGACATTAATTTACTATCCTTATAAAGAGACCCTGGCGGTAAATTGTATCTCATTGCCAAGAAAATGGCTTTATTAATGCAATACTTCAAATTGCATTTTGGCGGAAAATTTTATGATAAGTAACCTATTAGAGAATGGAATTTTGAATAGAGTTCATGACCCTAAAAATATTTTGTTTAGCTTCTTTCAAGGTGAATAGAGTTGATAATAAATTAATAAGGCGATTCATTAATCGAAATCTTTTGATAAGAGTTCAAATAAAAAGTATCCGACTATATCCGGCAAGGATTTTTTTTTTTAAAATGATACATAAATAATTTTTACTATGTCAAATAGGTCCAACAGATTTAATAGGTCAGCATTAGAAGAAAAATGCACACATTGCCTTTAGTTTTAGAAAAAAAAATGTTTATTTAATGAAAATTTAGCAGAATTTTCAATGTTAGAAAAAAAAATCCAGAATGAGTTTAAAAAAATGAAATTATTTAATTTTTATTTTATTTTTACAGAGCTCAAACTACATAAAATGTAACAGGCAATAAAATAAAAACTATTTTAATAAATAAAACTTCTATGGGCAGTTGGTGTTCGTTAATGATTTTTTATTGTCAAAGTTTTTCTAAGTTTTGAAATTAAAATGTCTGTAAGCCATGTCTAAAGTAGATATCCTAAATTATGTGGTCAATCAGACCCGGAAAGGTTTTAGACACATGTATACCAAATTTTATGGACTTGATTTTGAGGCATCAGTTTTTCGGTAAATCAATCGCACCGAAATAATTCATTCTTCAGAAACTGCGCTTAAATGTTGTAAATCAGTTCACCCAAATGCGTTGGAAACAAATGTAGTTTTTCCACTTTTTTTAACAGAAAATGTCAAAAGTAAGCACACTAATGTTGAATTGGTAGTTAACATAAACATATAAAATATTATTTTGGAGAATTTTAATGTAAAAATAAAATAAATCCTTTTTTTTCGGATAAAAATATCACTATTGCCGAATTCATTTTTATTTGTTGTGTTGAAACAACAGTATTCATAGTTTTGTTGTTGCTGTTACTAAAGACACAAGCCATAGAAAAGCCCTCGGACGAAAGCAACGATTTTCAGCCAAGTTTCGCAAAGGCTTGTGAGGGTAAACGCCCATGAGCATCCGATGGACAGAATTCTAATTTCTACCACATATGAAATAATACTCACACTCTCGCTTGCACAACCCCACTTTAAGGGGGTGGTGTTGTTGTTTCACACCCCCTAGATATAGAACACAAGTTTGAAGAACAAGAAGACTCGAACCCGGGAAGCCCCAGATCACGGGGAAGGCGTACTATTCCTAGCCCAAGTCGCCGACAGGAATTTTCATATTTTTGATAAATTAAAGAAGATAAATTTAGAAGTATTTTATAATTCCTTTAACGAGAGGAGAACACATTCACATACCCAACAGATAGAACACAGAGTACAGAACAGCTATGTTTAAACCAAGACTCGAATCCAAGACAACAAGATTACAAAGAAGGCTCACTACCCTTAAGGCAGGACGCAGCATTAAAAACCTAAGTCTGCTTTAGAATATACAAAGATTGGACGCTATTTTCAGATCATAAAAAATATTAGATTTTATTTTGTTAAAACCATTTCTACAACATAATTGGATACCTTAATGAAAGTCTTATTAATTTATGAGATAAATAAAGAAAAATAAAATGCTACTTGAAAACATCATAAACTAGTTAGATTTTATTGATTTAAAATAATTTTCAACAAGAATTATAGGTATTGGATGTGGCATATCAATGAAATTTGAACTGTGTATGATGAATAAAATAACAGCATAATACCATTATTCTTAATGGATTTTTAATCTGATTGGAACGCAGA
Source organism: Argiope argentata (assembly GCA_026289955.1). Lineage (NCBI taxonomy): Eukaryota > Metazoa > Arthropoda > Arachnida > Araneae > Araneidae > Argiope > Argiope argentata. The sequence continues at coordinate 2,237,486 of JAOUZG010050330.1, read as the reverse complement.
TGCTTAAAATAAAGTTAATCTCACAATAATTTTTTGGAAGTAAAGCTGGAGGAATGAAGTATGGAAGTCAGCCAATAAGCGCTTGAGAATTTGACATCAAAATTAATCTCGGCAAGCGTGGAACCAATCTATCGAAATCCAGTTACCAATCCATTTATTAAACCGCTCTTTTCATTTGAGGAATAGAGAACTGAAATAATCCTTTTAAGAAAATTTTTATGCCATAATAACACTGAAAATCGCTAACTGGCTTAAAGCCGTATCTAATAATAAACTCTCTTCTAATAAGTAAATGGACACCTGTGATAAGATAGATAAACACAATTTATTCGTATTCAATAGTTTGTAGAGCCTTCACCTAAGGCTACTGCAGCCTTAACCTTTCAGGGCATTTTTAACTGAATTATATTTGGATAACAGACAGTGACATTTTCTTCCACTTGGCTTGGAGAAAACATGTAAGTTCTTTCACAGGTTTTGGACTGTGGCTGCATCTCTTAATTTGGCAATCCATTTCGTCCCAGAAGTTTACTATAAGATTCAAGTATGAAACTGGACATGCCAACTGGTTCATCCCTTTGTCATCATGCAAATAAATGGTGCACTTCAAAATATCCTAAATGGCGTTGCCATCCAGAAAATAACAATGATCCAACCTTTACAATTGCCAGCCTAGGAAGCACCTTGTTGTCTAGAATAATAGAGTTAGAGTCGGTGGCGAGCTCAATATGAATCGGTTGACTATTACCCATTCTTAGTAGCCCAAAGGTTCAATTTCGGTTGACTATTACCCATTCTTAGTAGCCCAAAAGTTCTATTTTAATATACAAATAGAAAAAAATTATAGATAAGAGTTTGATGAAATTAGAATAATAAAATTAGTTTATTCATTTGTTGGCGTGATGGCAAAGAGATAGCGCGTCTTCCCAGTGATCTGGGCTTCCCTGATTCGAGTCCCGGTTGGGTTTTGGTAGTTCTTATGGATTCTATTTGTAAGGTGTTTGAATGCACCCCCCTCCTCTGTAAAAAGGAGCTGTGTAAGTGAATGTGACGAATGAAAAACAGAAGTCGTACTCTTGACCCTAGTTGGTGCTACTACAAAACACGATACTCTTATTAGGCTTAGATCGTTGACTATGTCAGAGAGCTTGTCCATGGTAAGTGTCACAAGAAACAACAGCAAAAGTTCATTCATTTTAAAAGCCTGTCTGTGAATTATAGCAAAAATTAAAGTTTCTTTGCCCAATTCAAATTGTTCAAAACGTTTACACAATAACTGACTAGGGAATGCGAAATTATTTTCAGTATTTTCAGATAGGTGAGTTTGCGATTTTCTCATCAACTTTCTTGATATAAAGATTTTTTGTGTTTAGCTTCGGCTAAGAAGTAAGAAAATCATGTACTTACGTCTCGCATTTTTCCTAAGACTTATTGGGTCAAAATGGGATATAAATCTATGGCTTCAGCTTTAAAGAGATAGACCAAATTTCAGTTATTTAACTTGTGTTGCTTTTGATTTATTGCTTCAACATAAGCCAAACAGACAGAGAGGTAATGATTGTTTTTCCCATTTTCTCCTAAGTTTTGATATAGATCTGCAATAAAATTGTTAAAATTATATAGTGAATTTAATTTATCTAGAACTTTATGCTTCTCAGTCATCAACCTCACTAAATCATCAAACTCACCGAGTAATCACACTCACAGACAATCAGTTCAAGACATTAAAGTTCAAGATGGTATACTTCCAAAGTTCACAAGAAATTAACAATTTCAGTTCTATATAATCATAAACCGAGTTTAATCGTTCAAATGTTGAATGGATTTTGCTTTCAGATAATTTCATCAATCAAAATCTGGCAGTCAGTCTTTTTGAATGATTACAGTGCTTTTTCCATGGACGATTAATACATTAGAAAATAATGAATGGGAATGATCGCTTTTCAGGACTGTTATCTGGATTATGAGCCAACCGCTAAATATTAATGGAATTAAGAATTCATGCAGTTCATAAGTTTTCTGAGTGTCGCTTCTCAGAGAAGTGCAATCGTCGCAAAAGGCTCATCTTGGGATCTTCAAATGAATTGTTTTCTTCAAATAATCTCTCAATACAGAATGATATAGATCAATCCAGCATGCGACCTCATGTTATCTCTCCACTCACTCTGCAAAACATCACTCATTTTATTTAAATTGGTATGGAATCACTCGTTATGCAGGGTTTGATTATATTATCGAATTTCCTTAATTATTGTGTATACTTGATTATTATAAAAACTCACCTTTTTCTCTGAACGATTAAAGATAGATTAGAAAGTTTCATTAAGATCTAGAAAAGGATAAAAAATAATTGTCGAACAACACGCTACTGAATTTTTGCTTTGCTCTCTTATAAGACACTACATTAAAGAAAATGTAGAGCAGGCCAATAAAAGACGCGTTGTGTGAGCTGGAAGATCCAGATATCTTTACATCGGCATAAAAAAAGATAGAATTTGTTTGCAATGTTTGAATCCATGCACTGCTTCCCGCTCTATGCATATAGAATCGAGCTGTGAGGTGGGACGCGATCCCAAGGGAACGATCCAATCGCATATATTTGATTTTCAATTCGGTGATATCTTCGGCAAGTGCAAGTTGGGACATGCACGCATTTTGAGTTTTATGGAGGTGATATTTGATTTAAATTCAACCTTAGAAAAAAGAAAGCGAGATATTTGGTTTTCAGATACAAGTTCGGATATTCATTCTCGATTCAAGCTTTAATTCTGGAAGAAATATTGATGAAACTTGAGGTTCATTTCAGGCATTGAATAAAAGAGCCTAACCATTAATTAAAAAAAAGTTTCTTGTCTTTTTGTATTTAACAGATAAATTATTATTTAGGCATTTGAAGAAATTTATCAATTTAGATAAAATTAAAAGCGATGAAATATTTTTGTAGTGCCAGAATCTAAAGAGAAATATGGATTTTTTTAAAGGAGATAATCATTATAAATAATTAAGCAATTTCAATAGTTTTAACTAATGAAGAATATCTCAACAATTATGGAACATATCTTGTTTTCTGACAGTCATTAACTGATTTTTTTTAATTTTCTCATTTAAAAAATTGGGAGTAAGTATAGTAAAAAAAACATACAGATATTGACGCATTTTCACGTTTTAGACCTCCCTTAGAGCAAAAATATTTTTGAAGTCTGGAAAATGTACGTCCTTCTGCCTAGGACAAAGATAATTCAAATTAAGTATGTGATCCTTCACCAAATTTGTAGCTTGAAAATAAATAAATGTTCAAAGGAAGTCTGCCTGTCCTCTGTTCGTATATAAATAACACGGTAATTCAAAAACAGAAAACAATATATATATAATTCTACTCACATATTTAACATCTATAGTGTAGACATCCATCATATTTTGAGTCGAATGCAACTACAGATTGACTGTCTGTCGGTCTGCCCTTTTAGGAACATGTAAATGCAATGATTAAAAAATGCAATGATTTAAATATATTGGATATGGTATGGAATTTTGTGGCTACAGGTGCGGTTTTGTGTCCAATGTTTGTTTCAATCTGTTGAGTAAAACATATTTAAATAAAGCAAACTCGATTTTTGGATAGTATTAAACGCATGCCAATCACCCAAATGTTCGCCAAAGACCTCCTTGAAAGATTTAGTAAAGACTAAATATTGCTATTACGTCACTACTGCATGTCAATGTCATGTAAGACGTTCTCTCCAATGACACATTTATCAGAGAGTATGCGAGAAAGTTTTGCAGAGACTTTTATTTTCTCATAAGAGAAGAAGTTTTCAAAACGAATTATAAAATTGTTTAAATCAAATGTGTAAGGAATTTCATAAAATCATAAATGAATTGTTTAAACTTTGTAGTTGACGAGCAATTCAACATACGCTTTTTGACAAATCTTCACATTTTAATTTTTTCAGATACCGAAAACAAAATTTTTAAATTATGCCTCTTTGAATGTGAGCGTCACAATTCAATTAATTTTAGTAGTCTCACCGAAACTTTCTCGCATATTCGTCCTTATTTCTCGACTACTTCGTTTACTTTCTCGTACATATTTGATTATTCCTCCTTTTAATTGTTTAATAAAACCCTTCTTCTATCCCTCCCCCCTTGTATATAGTTGAAAACCTACTTAGGCAAGGCCGAGAAAGCTTCCAGGACTCAGATTTTTCTTTTCAGAGATCTGCAAATTAGTATTGAATGCTTTGTAAAATATGGTAAAAGAATTCGTTAGGTGTGCATAAAGTACCTATAATTGATGAATAATAGTTATAAAAGATCAATCTTCTGATGAATCCAGCGGTTTTATGGTTATATGAATTTTACGATGATTCGCCGACATGTAATTAATACACAAGTACCAGAAAAATGACTTTCAACAGCTTTTTCACTAGAATGAAATCAAAATTTCACATTGAATTGCACCTGCAGTCAACATATTGCATACTAAATTTCTTTTATTTTAAGTCATACTTTTGAGTTATCGCGATTTGAAATGAGGAATAAGACTGTCAAACTGACAATCTTTGGATAAATTTATTTCAAAATTCTATTAGAATCTACAATTAATATATCAAAATAGTGAATTATTTCCTTTTTGAGTTATTACTTATGCATGCAGCTCCTTGATTTCAAGTAATCAAAAATGAACGCTAGAAATTTCCGTCTACGTGATCCAAGGTAAATATTTTTCGTTTTGCAGCTGTTCTTTCACTTTTCAGCAAACAAAGAGAAAGTTAATAATGGCTGAAAAAGTTGAAATCGATATTTTGGAGAACATTAAAATTTTAGTCCCTTTTGAATATTTTTCAAATATTGAAATGTCTGTCTTTCAGTCAATGAAAACGATAACTAAAAAAATGCTTTTAGCTTGAAGATTGAAATTTGATATATAGTCTTAATATGAAACTTTTAGAAATTATTTTCCATAGAAATCTATCTGTTTGATTGTACGAGTAGAAGTATACAGGCCGGTTTTCTGGCACCGAGGTAGAGCATCTTCCTCGTATTCTTGGAGTCCCGGTTTGGGCATGGTTGTTTTTCTCTGTGCTATCTATGAGATGTGCGACTGTTCCCCCCTGTAAAATTGGGCTGTGCAAGCAAATGTGGTGAGTGTATGTGTGTGTGTACGCGCTACTTCAAAAAGACAAGAGACGCTCCTTTCGACTTAAATATGCTGCTGTATCAGCAGGGGGATTACCCATGGCAAGTTTCATAAATAATAACAACAAAAACAGAAGTGAACAGGTAATAGTAAACGTAAAGAACTAGACAGATAAAATTTACTACATAGTATCCACAATGGTGATTGAAATCAAATTTAAAACTAAATCCGTCTTGGTGTGACTGACTACTTGTTTGAACTTGTTGAAGTGATAACTTAAAAACGTAATTAAGTAGTAATAATGTAAGCAAATAAAATTTGGTATGTGATCTTGTGAATACAATTGCAGTTCAATGTCAAATTTTGCCGTCAATTCAGTTTAATGTTTACTTTCGGTTGAAAAAAAAACATACAATATACATATTCGATTTTGTTGCTACTTGTGCGTTAACCAACTTAAAAAAATTACTTAAACTTGATTGTCTGAATAAAAAGTATTTTATTAATGTTTGAAAATTTGAAATATATATATATAGCATTCTGAATTTCCTTTTTAACTTTTGTTTTACATATATCTGCACTGTTTACCATGATCTCTTATGATAAATAGACTACGTTAAATATTGAAATATATATATTGACCATCTTTTAACGTTTGTTTTAGATATACCTGCGGTGATGAGCATGATCTCTTACAACAAATAAGCTATGTGAAATGTCGAAAATATATCATATGCCCTCTTTTTAACATTTGTATCAGAAATTATGCACTAATGATCACGGCAGTGAGTTTATGCCAAATTTTATTAAATTGTATGGATAAAATTTTCATAAACTCAACAAAGTATTGAAAAATCTTAATTTTAATTATCAATGTAAATTAATTGTTTAAATCTTACTTTTGCCATTCTAAATAGGAATTAATTGATATGAATTCAAATATTTATAAAACAAATATAATTTATAATATATATAAAATAAAAGCCCATTATTTCAGTCAAATGTCCAATCTTGAACATTAAATTGAAACTTCTACTGAATTAATTCAAAACGAAATATTTTTGTCTGTTTCAAAACTGGCCAGCTAAAAAGATTCGATACTACCCTCATTTCAAACGAAAAACAACGTTCCGTTTCAAATTCCTACAGGAATTAATTCTAGTTTGAACGAAAAATGTAAGTAATTGAAAAGGGAATTAAATGTTACAAAATTAATCGATTTATAATCCCCCAGAGAAAATTAAATAGGTTTCGTTTAATTGAAATGCAATTTGATTTTAATTGAATTTGTAACATTATTAAACGGATCTAGAACCAATTTTTCAAAAAAAAAAATGGTGTTTTAAAAGTTGAATTATCTCGATTGTGTTGAACATTTAGAGTAGTTTTTAAGCTTAGAAACTTCTATAGTATAGTATAAATTCTGAACAAATATTGAGTAGCTTATCTAATTTGTTCTTTAGTTTATATTAAATGAAACTTTTATTTCTGATAAACTTATACGAATTATAATTTACATTTGATCGTTTTATTAAATACTTATATTTAAAAATTATGAACTTTTTTCAGATAGAATAGATGCAACAATTGTGATAAAATTATCTATGTTAAATTACGGATTTGGTGCATTGTTAATTGCGTTGTATAAATGTTAAAATATTAGAAGTCTTTGGACTGTATTTGAAATACTTTATAGTTACAAAAATAAACGACTGAAGTGGTTTGTCGCACTCACTTATTTTAAAGACGCCATCCTTTTTCTATCAACGTACAAATTGTGGAAATTTGGTAAGATCATGGGCACTACAGTTCTCCGATTTTTATTTTTTAAAATGAGAGTTAAATAGTTTATAGTATAATAAAACAAAACTAGTACTTGCATATTCTAACTGCTTGTCATTGGCGAGCAATAATTACGAAATTACAATTTTTCGAGGGACTCTAGTTTGTGACATTTGGCGATTATTTTCCTAAAATATGAATGTCTCGTGCTTCGCAGGTAAAATGAAGAAAATTGGATGGATGGATTGGTATGGATTTTGAACACCTTTTTACCTTTAGACTGAAAACAAATATTTCAGATATACTAAAATTTTAGAAACAAGATCGCACATCTAATTTTATTTCAGTAATAGCATTTTTGGGTTTATTGTATTAATATGTATCCAAATGCATTGTCTGATAAACTGTCAGATCTTTGACAAGGCTCATTCAAAATTTGATATGCATCTACACTTTTGATGTTTAAACTCTTTAGTGCATTTTAATTATTCAGTTGTGTGCATCTTTTAGTTAATGTGCTCAAATTTCATTCGACTAGACAGACAGAAAGACAAACGTCTTGCGTATGATTTTGCTGAAAATTTGTGGAAATCAATAAATTTACACAACTTTATCGGTATACCTGAAAGCGGATTTAAATGATCAAGTTCACAGACAGACAGTTCCAAAAAATGCAAGTTTTGGACTTTGAGAAGTATGAAAGGTAGAAATTGTTAAAATCTCCAGTTCGAATTTTTTATGATTTTTCCCCCGTTCTAGCATACCTCGTATACTGGAAGTTAAAAAATAATGTTAGAAAGAAACATATTTGCTCAAAAGTTGTTGTTACTTATGGCACTTGTCATGGACAAGCCCCGCTGATACATCAGCAGATTTTAAGCCGGAGATATACGTCTCTTGTTTTACAAATAGCGCCATCTAGGGCCAAGAGTACGACTTAGCTACACACACGGCACAACCCTTTTTAGGTGGTGGACTTCATTCATGCAAATTCATTCATTCATCTCAGATCGTAATTTAGAACTGGAACAGAGAACGATCATCTCTGACCCAGTACCCCCAAAAGGTATTACTCTCAGCATGGAGGACTTTGCGACCATGATCAGATTTAATGAGCGTCAGCCACCACATACTCGGGGAATCTTTTAACCGGTGAGTTTCGAACTCATAACTTAAGGAGTACGAGTCCAAAGCTCTACCAACCAGGCTATCCAGGCCCACTCAAAAGTAAAGCTAGGATTAAAGGTTCGAGAATAATTTTTTCTCCCTATTCCAGTGTCTTAAGTGACGTAACAAAAATAATTTGATTTTATTGAAGTGGTTTAATATATATTTTAAATTCTTAGCAAATTTGATTTTTAAACGCAAAATCTCTAAAGATCGACCTATAGTATCCACGAAATATGAAGCAGGGGAAAGGGAAGAAGGGGTTCTATGACTCTTAAATCTCAACTTTCGCTATGTTCTTGAATTGGTTTAAAAATATGCGTAATATTCCAAAAGTGGAAGTACTGTTTCTTTTCTCTTCGCCTTAGAATATCCCCGGATTTGGAGTCTCTAGGTTTTCCAGGGTTAACCCTAGGATTCCCTGTCGGCTGAAGAAATTTACGCGAAAAGATTTATTAAGAAGAAAAAAAAAAGACTAACTTTACATGCAGTAAACAAAATAATACTATGCACAATGCAATATTGAAAAATGGAAATTTCGACGGGGAGTGTGAGTTTAGGAATTGTGATAAAGTTAATATTTGTTGAAGAAAGACTTAATCGAGGGAGGAGACGAAAATTTTACCTAGGGATTAGGTCTGAGGAGATCAGTTCTTTGTTGTATAGCAGAAACTGCACGAGATTTCTAATTTTGAATTTAAATATCCTGTTTCCTATAACGTTGATCCACCAGATTCGTTCTAGATCGGGGTTGGGGTTAATAATATGAAAAAACTGATGTTAGAGGGCAGAAAATCTTGCATCAAAATTTCGTTATTAATTTTAATTAATATAAGCGTGAATTCTTGTCAGAAATCGGAAATTGAAGAAATGTTACCCACCTTTGTTCTGACCAAAACTGCTATATTTGGCCGTTGGAAATGCACACAACGTCAGCCATGACAGTCAGTGTTTAGTTTAATTTTCTTTTAATAATTTTTCCAGTTGATATGAAACAGAAATATGAGTAAAACTTATAAAACTACCTAGAAATATATATATGGGTAGGAAGAGGGGGGAAGTTATCAATGCATTTTCTTCCTTATGACTCATGTTTTCTACCTGAATTCAATTACAATAGGCTTCACATAATTCACGTTGTTGTTGTTGTCATTAGTGGCACATGCCATGGGCAAGCTACGCCGAGGCATCGGCGAGTTTTAAGTCGATAGGAGCGTCTCTTGTTTTGAAGTACCGCCAACTAGGGCCAAGAGTAAGACTTTGCTACTCACTCATCACAGTCGCTTGCACATTCCATTTTTAAAGGCGAGGAAGGTATGCAACACACCTTTCAAATAGAAAACAAAAGAGCCGGGACTCGGACCCGGGAAACCCAGCTCTCGAGGAAAATGCTCTACTTCTCTCCCAAGACGCTGGTTACATAATTGATTATCCAATTTATTTCGACGTTAATTAGGTTTCCTTTCGTGAATAGCTGTTATAATCAGTTAATATATACATGTTTCGTTTTTATTAATACAATACTTAAAATTGACTCACTGATTACATAATACTTTAAAATCATTATTTAGATACGACGTCTGCAAAAAAGTTCAAATATTTTTCAATGAAAATATATTATGCGATAATAATATAGTAATAAAAATCAGTAATCGTAAAAATAAACACTCTAAACTGCGAAAAACGCAAGATGCAACAGAAAATGAACAGCAAACCCACAGAAATCATGGGATAAGCAGCTGGAGGGTTAAATTCCTTCCTTTTAAGAACGAGATAGCAATTAGGTCCTTTAAAAACTAATTATTCATTGTTAATTAATGACAATTTACAGAAAATTTCACAAATATAATATTCCGTATTGATTAAGTTGGATTTGCAATAACGTCATTAAAATTATTTTTTTTAAAATTCATCTTTCACTACATTTTTTTCTAACCCACATAAGCCCTTTTTTAATTTTATCATACAAATTTGTTAAATTATTATTATTATCATTATTATTTTTGTAAACGAGCTTTCTTTGAAATAAATTTGCGAAACCAATACTGATGAATAGTGGGTATTTGATAAACAAAAGCTGAAAGCATCATAAAATTTAATGCTAAGTAAAAAGCTAAAAACAAAACAGCGTTAGAGCTAATTACCCTTTAGTGTACTAACTCCAATACATTATTATTTTTATTTTATACCCTTGCTCTTAAGTTTCATAATTAAGAAGAAAATAATTTAAAAGTTTATTTGTTCACTGCTGCAGTACGGGAACATATCATTCTGCACAATTTTAGTTTATTTTCTTAAAAAAAAAAACACTCTTTGGTCGATAGTCATCTGATTTATATTTCGTTCGTCCTGAAAATGATGCGGATGCGTTGTGATAATATTTCAAAAATGTTTTATCAGCTGTTTATGTAGTTAATTGTTTGAACTGTTCTTAACTCATCAGTTAAGTACATTGTTTTGAAAAAGCTTTGCTTATTTTCTCAATATATATGACAGTTTAGGCACAGGTATTACTTTGACATTAATTTTTACTTTCTTTTATAAGAAGTATTGAGCACATTTGTAGAAAATGACCATTCATCCACCTGACCACATAATTAAAAAATACTTTGATCTAGACAGATGATATTTAGTAAAGATTAAAAACCAAATTTGCTGACTTCCACAAACTTTTGAACAAAATCCAATCAGAGGAAGTCTGTCTGCTCAGCTGTTCGGATATTCGCACTGTAACTTAGTCGATAAGAGCTAGACAGATAAAATTTCGTACATAAATTTAATATCATTAGTATGAATACCTATCAATCACAGTCAGTCAAATACAACAAAACGCTGATCATTAGAAGTGTGGCGCTAGCCTTATAAGCCAGATATCTATGATACCGAAGTCAACTTTAGTATTATGGTCATGTTACTCGGCTACTGGCCCTACAGTCTTAGGTTCATACCGCGACCTTCAATCAGTACAGAAGCATGTAAACTCAATGACTCGAAAATACGACTTAAAAGTATTAAATATGGTTTATGATTTTATGACTACAAGCTCTGTATCACATTTTTGTCTCATTTGTTTCAAAGAATACGTCTGAAATCCGTATCGAAACCATTGTTTTCGATACTTTTAACCGCATGTCAAGAATTAATCGCCAAAAATTTGCCTAGAGTTACTCGATAGATTCAGCAAAAATGTGCGACAAAATTTCGCCTGTATTCACGCCAAATTTAATCATTTATAACTATACCCATGCAAGGCGTTACCTAGTATAAATATTTATTAGAAACTATACAAGAAAATATTGGAAATACCGCTTCCACCAGTTTTTATTCTATTATTAAAATTTCTAAAAATCTACGAAATGTGTATCTTGCTATAATAAATAAATAATAAAATGTTTTCTTTTCTATTTTAGTAAAGGTTAATTTCCGATAATGCAAAACTATTAAAATTGTTCGTTCGACATCACTGACAAATTGAACAAAACTGGCCATAATTATCTCAAAGAAGAAACAGAGATGTAAACACAAAGGAATGAAGGGATCCAGGTTAGGCTGACGGCAGGACCAAGGGACTGGAAAAGACATCGCCGCTGGCCTGATGTATTGTCCGACGTCCAATGGCTAATGCAATTACTGTAACTCATTACGTCTACCGAAGAGACCTCACGATCCCCCCTCGCTCCCCATCCCCCTGCATTCATTTTTTCTTCCCTCCTTTCATTCTTTGAAGTCAAGTCTCGTTTGGAGAGACTGACAGCAAATCGATGCCCGCCATCTTCTCGAAGCGCCGCAAGAATTTGTTGCCGTTATTTGATTATGCAAAATTACGGGGACGATGAATAATTTATTTAATAAAAAGCTCATTTTCCAGTGAATTACAATTACGGTTTAACGAAATACAACTTTGTTACGACAAATTTAATAAGCTCCTATTAGATTGGGATCAAAAGGCGGGGGGTTCTCTCGTACGGGATGGCGCCTTTCAGATGAAAGTACGTGATGGGGCCTTGGGGTCGTCTCGATTTCGATTTGTAGAAATGATTGGCGAGTGGTTTTTTCTGATACGTGATTAATAGCCATTATGTTGAATGGACCATTCTCGGAAGTTTTTCTATTTTAAGCGACAATTTGTGCTGTTGATTTTTATGAAGTTTGATAGCTACTTGATTAAGGATAATTGAAAAGATATTCATAAAGCAGCGTGAACCTATGAAGGTACATATTACGAGGCTCATTAATAGGGTTTCGAAAAATTGATAATGACACTTTTTTAGCTCATTAATTAATGTGTACGAAATAATACATGCGTGAGTGTTTTTTTCGCTTTCATAGAATGGTGCTTTGAGATATAAAGAAAAGTAATTTTTTTGTCATTCTATTTATGATTCATAAAAAAGAATAAAAATAGATAATGGTGATGGCTTTTATTTTTTTTATTTAATTTTACTCATTTCATGTCTACAATGATGGGATTTTATAATCGATTACCACCCTTTGATGAGATTGAAATTGTTCCCGATAATATGTTTCCGAAGACATTCCACTTTCTCTACCATAAATAAAATTTAATTACAAATTAATTACTTAATTTGACAAACCTTTTGTCACCATAGAAATGTTACCACATTTTGATAATCAATTTGTGAAATAATTCACTTTAGTATTCCGTAATATTTAGAAGAAATTATAAATTACTGAATAAACATTTAAAAAAATACTCAAAATTAAAAAGGTATTCGATTTTTTACCCACTAAGTAATAATCAGTGAAATGTTGTTTCCAGATATAAAGAATTATATTTTTCCTATCATTCCAGTTTCGATTCACAAAAAAGTTAAATATCTTCATACACTTATATTTAATTTATCTCTTTTCATGAAGGAATTCTACAATCATGGGATTTTATAATCTAGTTTCCACTTTTTGACAAGGTAGCGCTCTGAAATCTACGGGAATATGTTTCAGATGGTAATTCATTTTTTCTATCATTATAAGAATTTAATTAAAAGTTAACCACTTAATCAAAAATAGTTCCCACATTACCTTAATATCATAACCCGATTATCCATTTATGAAATAACTGAGTTTATTGATCCATAATATTTATCATTACGGGTTAATAATAAAAAATTAAAAAGTGCATAAAATTAAAAAAAAAATGAAACCGACATTCAATGCTTAAATAATAACAAAGAAAAGGCTGCTGTAAAGAAACGTAATTTGCTTTTAATTTCGATTAAAATAATGGCGAATTTTTTCAAACATTTTTACTTAATTTTACTCGTTTCTTATATGCAGTGATAGAATTTTATAATCGAGTTTTCACTCCTTGATGGGAGCACAACTCTGAAATCTACGAAAACAAGTTCTTAATGACTTTTCCTTTTTTTATATGAGTATCAAAACTTAATTGAAAGTTAGTCACTTAATTAACAAATAATTTTCTTCCATATTAATGATACCACTACCTCATAATTAATTTAGGAAACCTTTGACATCAGTATTTGGTAATATATATTTTAAAGAATTATATATAAATGATTGAAGAGTAGGAGACATAGTCTTTTCAGTACTTTTATATGAGTGCATTATTAAAAAATTGGCACGTAATAATTGACTTATAAAATATATACATATTTTATTATTACTTTTATTGATCATTTAGTAAAATGTTTATATTATAAACTATTTTAGAATTTCTTCTGTTATTTGTGTTTTTATTTTTTTAAATATTTATTTTATTCAATATTATTTGTGACTTAATTAAAAGCATATAATTTCGATTCATTTACATGTATATTTACTGATTAAGTTGCGTAAAATTTACAGTTTTTCAGAGAATGGCAAATACAGTATAAATACGAAGCAGAAAGAGGGAAAATAGTTTCGAATCATAGTATGATGATTTCATCTAATAATTTTCATTTACTGCTTTGTAAGTATGAGGAGCGTAAGGAATAGTTTGATAATTTGCCGCCAAATCTCTCCATACCCCTAATACACTCCTAGTCTATGCCACTGATAAAAAATTTTATAGGTAATTTGCCTTAATGTTCCCTTTAGTGAAGTATTTTAAATTTTAAATTTTGATTCAGATACAATTTGTTAAATTTTTTTAAGCCTTACACCTTTTCTATTCATTGTGCTTTGCCTTCAACTGCCTGTGGTGCAAGAGTTTACACTTATATTGTTACAACTAATTATACATTTCAAAAATAAGAACTACTTGTAAAGATATTAAAATATATACTTATTCAGACATACACTTATATATTTATGTAAACATTAAATTTTGCCTTGCTTGAATCGATAAATGGACATTCGAAGAAATAAGTAAAATCTGAATTTCGGTATTACTCTCTGATTAAATTTAGTAAAATGTTTGCAATATTAATAATTGAAGTGGCAAATTATTTCAATTTTTGCGACCAAAACTGACCGAGTTATGAAGCTCCGAATATCATTTTTAGAAAGATTTTAGAATATTTCAATAACTTCATGGAGGGAGATTAATCAATCAGTTTACGAGGCTTCCTCGAATAGACTTTTGATTAATCTCAAATAATTAAAATAATCAAAGCTTTACTAAGCGACCAACTAGATCAAAACATTTCTGTCTAAACCCTTAGCGTATCAAGAACATTTTATTTTAATATAACAAGTTAAATAGATGAAATTTAGTTTTCATAATCAAAAAAATATAATTTTTAATGTTATTTCGAGCATTTACCTAGATACAAACCCATACGTTCCTCAAAAAATTTAAAAAATAGCTATTTGGTCACAATTAGAGTGGACATATTTGTATCTGTATCTCTATATCAATATTCATGTTTGTAACTTTATCTATATCTATGTATCCAAATTAGTATCGGTATCTATACCTATTTCTATATTTGTTTCTAAATTTATATAAATATAACTGTATTTACATCTGTACCTATATCTGTATATTTGTTTCCGTATTTATATAAATATAACTATATTTATATCTGTATCTCTAGCTGTATCTATATTTTTGTCTGTATCTACATGAATATTATATTTGTATCTGTGCCTATATGAATATAACTAAATTTGTATCCGTATCTGTGACAGCGTTTGTATCTGTTTCTATATCTATATTTACTTTTGTATTTGTATCTACATGTACATTTGTATCAGTATCTGCTTCTAAATTTGTATCTATATCTATCTATACACATATTGTAATATTGATTGGGGACTGGGGGCATTTCTCTTTTTTAGTTCGTTTGATTTATAGGGGCTGACATGATGGAACTACATTCGAATAAGGAATATATTGCCACATTTATGTGTATCGCGTGATCAAAGGTTCAGCACGGAATTTCTTTGAGCTCTCGAAATAAATTTTCCATTCTCCCTCCCCCCTCTCTTTCCTGCAACAAATCAATTGTGCTAAACTTATTTTATTATAAAAGGAAGCTGTTTATGAAAGAATATATTTAATACAATAAATTTTATTTTATTTTTTCAAAGATACGCTTACATTTGTATACCACCGAAAAAAGAACATATTTTTATTTCCAAAAATGACTATTCTTTAATTTATAATACATTATTATAGATTAAAGAGAATTTATTATTAGATAGAAAATGAGTTCGTCTAGACTGGATGATATCCTTCAAACAATATCTCAGATTTGGTTATCTCAAATGAACTCATGAAAATTGTAGCAAAAAAATATTTCACGTTAGAAGGGGGCTTGGGAAAATTTAAAATAGTTATTTGTTGTACATTGGAAAATAAATGTATAGTAACGTTAAAATTAAATGAAAAAGGTCTGTATTCATTTTAAAAAAATGCAAGCAACGTTCTTCTTTCCTCTTCATAACGTCCACTTACTATTAAATCAAAACTAATCACCAAAATCGTACTTAAGTAGGAAAGGATGCAATAACAAACACAAAATTTAAAATAAATCATGAAAGAAAATATTAATATAAAACCTCTAATTGTTAGTGAGGAAGAAATTAAATTAAATGTGAGGAAGTAATGAATCAGGATACAAATAAAATGATAAATAGTGCAGACTTTTGTTACAATTTGACATAAACTGGTAAATGATGTATTAAAAATCCCTTACTAATATTTTATCATACTTAGATTTATTATCTCACAGACAAATTAATGAATTTAAATATAAGAAAGAAAACTTGCATGAATTATTCGACATCCAAAAAGAAATTGGTGTTTTATATCTTATTAAGACCTAGTGCAAAAGTTCAGTGATATTTTTAACTTTCCCCATCGTTATAAACGACGATGGACAATTGTTTTATAAATGCTAATACCCATCATCGAAGATTTATTCATCTATCTGATGATGATGATCTCGTGTCCGCTTTACAATGGAAGGAGGGGATGCAGTAGCTTCTGAGGGTATGGACCCCTGAGCACCCGAGGGCAGAAACCTGACTTCGAGCTCATATGAAGATGACACACACACACATTCGCTTGCACAGCCACTTTTACTGGAGGGGGACATTCACACTACTCACAGATAGTACACAGAAGAACAACCATGCCCGAACCGGGACTCGAACTCGGGACGCCCAGATCACGAGGAAGACGCGCTTCCTCTGTGGTAAGACGCCAGCATTCATCTATCTAATAAATAGTATTAATTTAGCTTTGTCCATTAAGTTTTACAGAATACATTTTTTTGAATTTATCATAATAGAAAAAGTAATATTTTAAATTACATAATATATTTAAAGCATTTTGAATTGTTGTAAAGTGACGCAGTTAATTTTATTAGGTTAGAAAAGAAACCCTATCAATGTTTTTTTCTCTATAAAGTATGTAAGTAAAGAATAAACTGGAATAGAACTACAGTTTCTTGCACTATATTGTAGATTATTTAAGAATGGATTGTAAAACCAAGAAATAGAGAGGATTCTGGGTACTCGTGGATGCCTCAAAAGAAACACATGACAGAATGTAAGCTTAAAAAATGAAAGATAATCTAGACAGAAAAAATGTAAAGGATAAATAATTGAAATCAAAGAAAGAATCTACGTTGAAAAAAAGTAAGAATGTAAAATCTAGGCGAAAAAAAGAAAGAATGTTGAAGCTAGGATGAAAATATTATCTCAAGTATTGACATAAATTCTATAGATTAATATTAAATATTGCAGACAGATCTCTTTAAAGGATAACCTGTATGTAAATTCGGGCATAAAATATTTGAAACACATAATGAACGCGGCAGACGAAACTTCTCGATTGGTGAGACGTAAAAATTGGACATCAGCAGCAACTTTTAAAATAAGTTGGCCCGTAAGGAAACAGACTGTCGGCGTCTCAATTGAAAGTTGCAAGGAAATCTAAGGAAATATATTTTCAATTTTAAGATATGCCTTCATTAATCTAAAAAAATTACATCATAGGAGATTTAATATTTTAAAAAAGAAATTAAAATAGTTAAATTGAGTTTTGTAGCACTCAAGGATCAGCTCTATAGAAAAAATTTTGATTCAATTTTTTTCTCCTTATTTTAAGTATATATATTATTTATCAGTTTCATTTCTTTATATATTATCTAATTAGAGAAGTTTAAGCTTAATTATGAGCTTCGTACAAAAGAGTTTGATTTCATAACATATTTTTAAAGGTATACAAATATTTTGAAATTACTAAAATTATGAATATTTTCCAAATTAAACAATTGATTTGACACTAGCAAAGGTTTTTTAAGGAAATTAATCAAAAATGTGAATAAATTGCTATTGCAGAAAAATGACCCTACATTTATATTGCACCTGTCGTTTAATAGTACTTTTTTTAAATTTGTAAACACAATTATTCTCGAATTTATTATGATTTACTTTTCTTGATGATATAAATTTTCGGAAACAAAGGATATAATGCATTGTTTTAAGATAAATAGGCCAAGGTAGCTAATGAAAATCGACCTAAGAAGTAGTATCTCAGCTGAACTAAATGACTCCTTACTCTCGAACAATAAAATCAGACTGTATAGTAAAGGCATAATAGATACCTTTTTTAATCAACATATGCAAAGATTTCACAGGAGGAGGTGTGACCCATCATCGGCGTTGGCACCTTATATAGAAATCACTATTATTAACGTATCATTCAAGATAAGCATGAGGCAGCAGAATAAGCAGTCTTCTATATGACAACGGGCAATCATACGGACTTTTGTATTGGACTTCGGATAGACACGATAAGTAAATTTGCTGTTGCTCAATATGTGGTAAATAATGTAACATGTTTTTTGGCAGGTGTTTTCGATTGGTAATCCTATGTTAATTTGACAACGCGTGATTTTACCTCCGTAAATGACATCATTTTACAGTTAAAGTTTAAAATACATCTCAGGGGTCTGAAATTTACTTTGTGATAACTTTACGGAAAGTCTCCCGAGTGTATGATGAACGGTATGATGATTTGAAGATTGGTTGGCGATTTTTTATTTCGGAGATATTTCAGAAAACATAGCCAAGACGTTCTCGAAGCACAACTTGTAGATACTAATCAATCAAGCAAATAACAGCTCTCATCTTAAATAATTAAATAGAATACTCGACGACGAATGTATTTAGGGTATAATAAGACTAAGACTAATACTATCTAAGACTAAGTGATTTTACTTCAGGCACTCTTGCGTATTTCTGATAGAGTGTGACGTCATATGGAATTCTTTGATAAGGTCTATGATTCTCAGTTTCCAAAAGCGATACATCTTGCATTTTCCAGAATTCGCACATTTCCATCGATAAATTCACCACAAAGTTTATAATCAATAAGATGTCATTGGCCTGACCACCATTCAGTATCGATTAATATTTTGTGTATATCTCCTTTACCAACGACGAGACTAAAGGAATAGTGTATGAAAGTTTCGCAACCATTTCAACTGGTTTAAATGATTTTTAAATTCCTTTCGTGATAGGTTAATAGATGGTGATTAATACTACGTTTATAATTAATAGATGTAGATTGTATATGCTTCTATTAACTTCTACATATCGGCACAAAATACACATAGCTTTTATTTGTCAAGGCCATGCAGATTTTGTAGCCCCCATAATTGGTATAGAATTATTTTTAGCTTTTTTTCAAAATTCCCTAGATGGTGAACTAAGAAATCTGTACTTCAGGAACCAGGCACTGCGTTGAGGTTTCCAGGCTGCTCTTGCTATGCAGCCAGTCATCCAGGCCTTAAAACTTTGCACAGCAGCACGCAGTTTCAAGTTTTTCATGCCATAGATAGATAGATTTTTTAAAACTTACTCCTCTAATTGTGATTGGAAATGCTAGTGCACAACAGTTGCTGATTCCCTTTTGCTAAATTGGAGACCCCCCCCCTCCTTTACTGCCGATGCCACAATATCGGCTGATCAGTCACATGACACGCATTTTACTGTCTATGTGGCTTCTATAAAGGGCGAGACGCTATAACTACCTTGCGATTCGATAAGGTAGTTGGTGCCTTTGACTGTTACTGCTGTAAAAGTACATTACAGCACCTGTTTTTTATGAATTACTCTGTATACCGAATGAATAAATATACATTATGAATTACACTGTATACATAAAATATCTGACTTACATAAGTTCTTTTAATTAATAAAGCCCTAGAACTAATTGGAATGACTGAAAAGATATTTAATTTAAAGCTGTAGCTTAAATAAAACACAAAATTGCATCTGGACTTTTTGAGGGTTAAACCTTCTAACGCTGGTGTGACCAGCGCTAAATTCTCGTCCAGGTGTGATTCTCATCCTTTTATTGAAAATGAGCCTTTCATATGATTTATAACGGTACCTGAAATCTGAATGATCGAGATAATAGTTTAACTGAATACAAATATCTTGAATTAGGTTATCACAAAGCAATCTCTCTCTGTGTGCTTACAATCATCTTGGCGTTTATTTGGAGCTGACATTTCGAGAATAGCTTCATAATCAAGTACGTTCACCTACTGAATTTACTCTAAAATTAGGCACCCAGGTACCATCCCACGGTGTTGAATTTTCAATGAAGATTGAAGATTAATAAATCCTATTAATGGCCGTAATGATGCAACATTTTTTTAAATTTGGAATTAATTATTTTCATAATTGCATTGCGTTTTGAATGAACGGAATGCAAATCATCGGATCACCGGGTCACCTATTTTTATCTTGTGTATATTTCAGTTACAAAGTTGGCGAAAACTTTGGCGACAGTGATCTCATTTTGCGGCAACCTGGTGACTGCAGTTCGCCTGGTGAACTCTGGAAATATAAAGGAAAATCACGCTCGCACTCCTCTCATTGAAGGGGGGGGGTGATTTCGTTACGGCAAGTAGAAGGGGGGTGAGGGTGGAGTAAAACGAGCGGAGGCTTATGCTCCAACTAATCCCATCACGCATGCGCAGACGTGAATGTTCATCTCCCCCATGAAAACCCCTGGAGCTATTATTTCATTCACACAAGGCAGCGAACAATCGCTGGAGCCCAAATTTGCGCTCTATTCGCCAATATCTTTGCGGTTAGAGAGCACTACGATCTCTCTCTCTGCTTATTGGCGGTATGATATGACGTCAGAGGATAAAGCAGCAAATACTTTTTTTTTATTCGTCGACGATAGATGTCGGCTCTCCAATTTTCTCTTGCAGGTTCTTGCCACAGCGACGTGTTTTTCCTTTTTTTCCCCTTTTTGTCCTGACAAAGGTGACAATATCCTTTTGCATCGGCGCACAAAATGCATTGTGTTTGCCTGCGCTTGATTTGTCGCATCGTTTATGCTTGTAGAAGGATTATTTGCCCTTTATTTGCATGAAATGAGATTTAGAAAAAAATGGTAATCAATAACTCAGACTAAGTAATGTTCGCTATCAGCAGCTAACAAGTTTATTAAAATTTATGCGACGATCGTGAATTTCAAATGCTCTAAGTAATTTGTAAGGTTGAAATAATATTTTGAAATAGATTTTAAATTAATTTTACTAGATATATTTGAAAATATTTCTGAAAACGAAATTGTCGGCTTAAGGAAGAAAACAAATTTCTCTAAATTGCTTTCAATATATAATACATAGAAAGATATTTTTCATCTTTCGTTTATAAAAAGTGAATACAGAATAACTTACAGCAAACAATTCATTTTTCAAATTCCATAAATTAAATTTAGAAATCTCCAAAAGGAAGAAGCATATCAAATTTTCAACAAAAGAATATTTGCATTTGAGTTATTGAGTTAATATTTACAGCAAATTCATAAAAACAAAATAAAAAATTATATATTGACAATATTTAGCAAAAAATGTTGTTTCTTATCCCCCTTCGATTGAAAACTAATTCAAACCAAGTAAGAGATCAGGCTACTAGACCAGTAGCCTGATCTCTTACTTGTAGTAGAGATGCCAGTAGCGTTTGTGCGTAGAGACACCTCAATACCCGAGAGCAATGTATGAATTTAGCTTGTATGAAGATGACACTCACACACCTGCTTGCACAATCCCTTTTTGCAGGGGAGGGGTGGAGAACAAAAATGTCCAAATCGGGATTTTAACCGGGGATTGTCAGAGCACGATCAAGACGAGCTACCCTGGGTTAAGACGTCGGCTCTTATTAAAGTTCTCTGTGTAATAGTATTTTTCTCTTACTTTGCCACCGTTTAAGATTTTAATTATTAAAAAAAATAATTCTTTCAACGATTTTAGACGCCAAATTCAAGAGTATTTGGTGAAATTTTTTTTTCATTATTTAAATAAAAATATTCCAACTGACAAAAGCAGATGGCAAGTAGAAGAAATTAAATTTTAAAAAAAGAAGAAAAAAAAAGAAGGTTGCATAAATTTTTGGATTGTAGTAAAAAGAATATTCTCTCGGCAAATATGAAATCTGAAATATTATACAACAATTAATAACTCTGTATCTAAGATAGATATCTGCTTTTAAACTTTCACTTATACATAGAGTAAGTAATAATATCGAAAAATTCGAATTCATTATTGGCCTCAATCCGAAAAATGCATTTTTGAGAATAATGTTTGTTATGAACATGAAATAACTCAAAAATACTTTGAGTTCAAGGGGTGAAATTTGGTGCCTTGCCTTATAAATTAAGGTAGATTTCGTCACATTTTGAAAAAAAAATTCATTCAGAGAAAGTTTGTTTATCCAGCTGAACAATACAAGTTAACACAATAGCTATAAATCAAAATAATAAGAGAAGATAATTTTTGAATTTCCATTTTTAACGCAAATATTTTAATAACTATTTTGTAAATTTATTTGATACCAAATAATATGCAGATATTTAAAAATTGAATAATACAACTCATTTCATTCAGATACTTTAGGCTTCCAAGAGAAAACGCCTAGTCTCAAACTTTCTGCAATTTGACGAGGCATGTTAGGTAAACCGTTTTACAGAAAAGTTAAAATGCCTTACTCAGAAACTGGTTAAAAAACTTAATGCCAACAAAAAGTATCGGATTTATTTTCGTAATTCACTGATGTTAAAGTCAAGCAAGATGTATTATTTGCTTTTATTAGTGTGTTATCTTTAAAAAAATGCAAATTGGATGAGCTTCAGGGATATTCTACATATTTATTTTCATACCATCTTGAGAATTTCTAATTGATAAATGATGCTGACACATTCAGAAACTTTCAAATTTTGGATAATTTGAAGGCGGGAAAATTCAGCAATGCAGAAGAAGAAAAAATCAGAGGTAGTTCCAATATGCATAAAGAAAGGAATTACAGTATGATTTAGTTTTTAAAAATACCATTACCAAAAACATTTAAATAATCAATATGGAATATAAATAATTTATCTTAATAATTTGTTACATAATTAATGGAAACATTAAAAAAGTTTTTTTTTTATCTATGCAATATAATTTTAATAAAAAGAAGTACTTCTTCATCTTCGTAATATAATTTTCATAATAAAATTTTCCTCAAATTGAAATTATTATCAATTGTGAAATATTTTGGTGTGATGTTTCATTAGAAAGAGACACCAATAAAGAATATAATTATACATCTGTATATTTCTGTTTTACTTTTAACGATAATAGTGAATGGCCTCATACTGAAATGTCATGAGAATATTAAATTAATTAGAAGATCATTCTTTTAAAACTATTATATTTGCTTAAATTTTCATTTATTCATATTTTTACAGCCATAGTTATTTTTAATTCATTCAGCCAATTATTCATTTTTAAAATTTTTTTAGATAAAACATTTCGCAGAATTTTTTAAAATTTTGTTTAATGTACATCAAAAATATTAATTCGAATTCTTACAAATTTCGATCTTTTTGCTAAGACAATTTTTCAATACTTATCCGTATTTTTGAGTTATTATTTAAAACACATCAGCACCCAATAACTATTAGTCTAAAGTATTATCAAAATTTTAAACTATTTTCAAACTCATTTCCCTCACAACCATTGAAAATTGGATGGAAGTGAATTCCAGTTAAGTGTTTGGTTTCACTGAAGCAGAATGTGCATAAATAAAATGAAATAATTTTTAATTAGTCCCGTAAATGTCTATAAGCAAATTTTCGATGTAAAATTTTAGTTCAAATATATTATTTACGTAACTGACGATTCAAGATCATACTGGATACTTTTAAGCCAATAGTAGATTAAATATATGAAAATATTTTAAACTTAATTCAATTTTAATAGATCTATTATGTAAACCTAAATTTCCCCTATTTATACCTAGTTCTAGATTTTAAAAAATTAACGGCGAACTCGACAAGAATTTAGAATTACAATAAAAGCTCTATTTTTTTACAAAGAAGAATTAAAATTATCCCTAGAAGGTTACACGACAATGTCAGTTAATCTCATTCTTAAAAATAAATAAAAATGGAAGATACATTTTTATAATTAAATTAATAATAGATCTTTAAAACGCAATTTGCACTGCTGATGGCTCATAAGTAGAAAAGGAAGTTAAAGGCACATTTTTGGAGTTTTTTCTTTCGTCGTCGACGCTGAAGCATTCATCTATGTCACGAGGAACAAAATATCATCTCCACTCTGGGTATAAAAAATAAATAAAGGGACAATAAAGGGTAAATAAATAAGAAAAACCTCGTAAAATAATTTACCCTTAAGTTGCCGAAAACGTCGTAAAACCCATTTCCGGTCTGAGCTTTCCACGTTTTTTAGCTCCTTGATTAAAATGTCGCCGAATTTTCCCGCCCAAATTGCTTCGCATCCGGGCAACGCGAACAAAAAAGCGCAAACAAAGGAAATTAAAGCGCGCGAAAAATTTATTGCTTATAAATGAATCGATACACATCCGAGAGATGGCGCTTTTTTGTGGCACCAGCATTTTTTTGTAATTCTTTTTTTTCCCCTCTTGGAACATATGGATGTCTGGTGTGATGATGCCACTAAAAAAATGGGAAAATGGGGGAATAAAAAAACTCATTATCGTTTGCAGGTTGGAAATGGATGGAAGCCTAGTTGAAAAACGAATTAATGCGCAAGGAAAAATTCGTATTCTGGGTTTTAATCACACTTTAAATAAGATCTTTACAAATAGCTATAAAGAACTGACAATAAATAATAAAACACTCAAGTTTTTATATTACGGACGAGATGTTTTTGCTGCTAATGCATTTTAAGACAAAAGAAAAAAATATATAATTAGCCATCTTAAAGTTGGATAGTGTATCTATCTTTTTGTAAAATTCTTTTCATAGTTTTCATTTTAAGTTCCATGGAAACGGTTTTCCATCATAAACTAGCAGTTAATTTAATTGCAATCACTTTCTAAAATAACAAGAAAAAGAAAATAATTCTATGCAGTATATACTTATAAATTAAATCTTTTAGTAATTCAGATTCTTGAATGAATGAATTTTCTATTTCATAAAAAAGTACTCTTTTTCTTTAATTTTTTTACGTTGCAATTATATTAGCTCAAATCTATGAGCTCCTTTATAACAGCAGAGCTAACTCACAATTTTTATATAATACTCATTTCATAAATTGATTTTGAAATTTAGAACCATAAATTGAGAAAAATTCTATAGTCACATGTTTGAAAGGATATAAAATCCAGCGCTATGTATGTAATTTAATGTATGATTTATAAATACTTCGGCTGGAGATAAGTGCTTCGGAGCGATTGTTTTAGTTTTAAATGGAATTTTAATTAATTAAATTTTAAGTGAAATTTTGGCATTTTTCTATGATAACTTCCAAAAATTGTACACCACAAAAATTAATTTTACAACATTTTACACACACACACACACACACACACACACACACACACACACACACACA